>PVLA01000945.1:0-427696 GCA_004027455.1 Hydrochoerus hydrochaeris
TTCATTCCAGGAATGCAGGGATGGTTTAATATATGCAAATCAATAAACGTAATACACCACATCAATAGAGCCAAAAACAAAAACCACATGGTCATCTCTATACATGCAAAAAATCTTTTGATAAAGTCCAACATAGGCTCATGATAAAAACCCTTCAGAAACTTAGAATACATGGTGTTGACCTCAATCTCATAAAGCCTATCTATAACAAACCAAGAGCCAACATTATACTAAATGGACAAAAACTGAAAGCTTTCATTGTAAAATCAGGAACAAGACAAGGATATCCACTATCACCATGTCTATTCTGTAGAGTTCTGGAAATATTAGCCAGGGCAATGAGACAAGAGATAGAAATAAAGGGAATAAAGAGAGGAAAGGAAGAAGTTAAATTATCATTATTTATCAATGACATGATACTCTATATAGAAGACCCAAAAAACTCCATTAAAAGACTATTACAGGTAATAAACAAATGAAGCAGTGTAGCAGGATACAAAGTCAATGCTCAAAAATCAGTTTGTGTTTTGTTCATGAATTCTCTGCCTACTCCTATGTCTCCAAGACTTCTACCTACCTTGTCTTCCAGTAGATTTAGTGTTTGTGTTTTAATATTGAGGTCTTTGATCCATTTAGACTTTAGTTTTCTGCATGGTGATATGCATGGATCTAGTTTCAGTTTTCGGCATGTAGAGAGACAATTCTTCCAACACCATTTATTAAAGAGACTTTCCAGGGAGATTGCAAGATGGCTGACTGAGTGTTGGCACAAGAGAGCCTCTCTGAAGAAAAATTAAATAAAACAACTCAGAGGCTGGAACCTCTTAACATGGAGAAAGCCAGACAAAAGGAGAGGAATTCTCACAACCCAGGAAGAAACTGAGGAAAAAGAAAAAAAAAAGTAAGAAGAAAAAGAAGCATGGACAGTGTGCTGGAGCTCGGCAAGCCCCTATGGCTGTACCAGTCTGTCTTAAAATCAGGTGACTCGACTTTGATCTGCGATCATGGTCCTGCTGAGAGCGGGGGTAGGTGAGGTCCAGACACTTGGCTGGAGGAGAAGCTGCAGCAGGGAGTGAAAACAGCCAGTGAGAACTTGAATCCCTAAACTGGGAGAACTGGCTGGGCGTCATTTTGGAGTTGGGCAGGGCCAGCTTGAATCAAAAGCCGAGGCAGCTTCTGCTGATGACTCCAGTCCAAAGCAGATTGGTGGGATCTGCTCAGGCAGGGCCACACCCCTGGTTGAAACCCAATAACCAGGAACAAGGCTTTTCTGGGACAGTGGCATCCCCAGTGAACACACAAACATGTTGAAGCCTAAATTGGTTGACTGGCTTATGGGGAGGAGCCAGCTCGCAGCCTGCAACTTGCAGATTGTCAGTGAACTGGGGGGTGGTACTTCCCTAGCAAGAGTGCTGCAGAAAAACTGTAAGCAGAAGGAAAGGCCCAGATACCTCCACCACCCACCTGTCTGAAGGGGGCTGGAAACATGAAGAGACAGAGAAATAGTAAAAGGTCCCCAACTGTGGAACCAGGGAAAGTGAGTCCAACAGAGGTAAATGCAGAAGAGGTTGAGAGCAGCAAACCTGTAATGTCAGAGACAGCCTCATCCGAAATAAAGAAATACATCTGTGACCTCATCCTTGAATTTAAATCTGAAATTCTAACTCAGGTGAAGCATGATATAAGAAGATTAATAAAAGAAGTCCTGGGTAATCCTCAAGTAGGCACAAATGAAAGAATAGAGGAACCCAACAAAAGGAGAGAAGCCTTTGATGAAGAATATAAACAAAACCTAGAATATATGAAACAGATCCAAAGAGAATATCAGGAAATTAAAAACTCCATTGAAACCTGGCAAAACCTTTTAACAGAAACTAAAGACAAACTTTCAAAAGTTGAAGATAGATTTGCAAATTATGATTGTCAAAGGAAGGATCTCAAAAATAACAAGGAACCGGGAAGCAACGATACAAAGGCTAGAAGATGAAAAGAGGATTTCTAACCTAAGAATAAAATATGTGAATGAAGATGCAGCAATAAATACAAATGAAATAAAGTCTATTCACAGAAATAATTAAGGAAAACTTCCCAAACATAGGTAACGGAAGTGAAGTTCAGATAAATGAGGCATATAGAACTCCAGCCAGCTACAACCCAAACAGCTCTACACCCAGACATATAATAATCAGGATCCCAGAAATCCATCACAAGAACAGAATATTAAAAGTGGTCAGAGATAAGAAACAGATTACCTATAAAGGAAAACTCATTAAAATCACAGCAGACTTCTCAGTGCAAACCATCAAATCAAGAAAAGTTTGGAGTGAAATCTTCCAAGCCCTGAAAGAAAATAACCTCCAACCCAGAATGATGTACCCTGCAAAACTGTCTCTCAAACTTAATGGAGAGACAAGATATTTCCATGACAAAGAGGAACTGGGGGAGTTTGTGACCACCAATCCAACCCTGCAAAGAATACTGAAGGACATTCTAGAGAGAGAGAAGAAAATCACCAGGGTTCCAGGAATAATGGCAGAAATGCCTCAAAGAGTGGGGCAGACAGTGGAATGAAGGAGAAATGTAAACAAACAACAGAAAAATAGCATGGCAGAGTTAAGACAGAGAAAATTGGTTATATCACAGTTTTATCTTGACTGAGTTTATTTGAATCTGGTTTACTTGAGGGTGTTGAGTCTGAGAGTAGGGGCAACTACTCTGAAGATGACAGGATTCAATCGGAAACCCATTTTGGTTTGATTGTTAACTGCCTTTGAAGTCCTATAATGTCTCCAATGTTTATATTTTATTAATAGTGTAAAGCAATGCTAAGTTCATATTATATTTGACGATATAGACAATTTTATTGAAAATAACGAGACATCTTAGTGACTACCATAGTTCACCTAGTTTTGTGTTTTGGTATGTTCTTTTCATTTTGTGTTTCTCTAGGAATTTGTATTGCTGACTTGTTTTGATTTGTTTCTCCCTCTAATACAGAAAGGCTAGGTATATGTGTAGAGCCTTATACATGTGTAGAACTTCTAAGTAGTTTATGAGAATGGATTATAGTTATTATAATGATAAAAAGGAAAAGAGAGTATTATAAAAGATGTAAGTGCATGTATATTTGAGTGTGTGGAATTAATAAACATGTTGCTAAAGTTTTAGTTGGATGGATGAGCAAAACTGACTGCAGTCTCATTGTTTGGATGTCCACTTTGTGGACTTTACTTTTATAACTTGAACAACTGCATCTAAGAGGAAAGTATGTAATTATCAACTAGTGACTTTTTACTGGTTACTATTTTTGTTTTTTTTTCTGTTTTGTTTTTGAGATTTTGTATTGTTTCTACCCTCTTTGTGTTTCAAAATTTTTTCTGAAATAAAAAAATTAAAAAAAAATAAAGAGACTATCCTTCCATTGGACATATTTAGCTCCTTTGTCAAATATCAGGTGGCTGAGTGTCTTTGTAGTTTGCTTGCATCTTCCAATCTGTTCCATTGATCCTCAGGTCTATTTCCTTTAGGCTTGCATTTTTAAAAGCATTATATATGAGTATTATGCTCCCTAATATATTCATATCTTATGTAGAGTTTTTGACTGTCTGTTGCAGCTTGAGTGTGATTATTATGATTCATTCATGTATCTGTCAGGTATGACCCAAGAAAGACCTACCCAATAAAACCTGCTGCCCTCTATGTAAAACAGGAATCCACTAAAATGACCAAGCTGTCCTCAGCAAATAGCACTGACAGCCATACAAAAATTTAGGACTGGATATACAGTCTCTTGGATACCAGTGTCCAAAGGAGTTGTCCATACCTTCAGACATAATAAAATCAAATAAAACAGTGTAAAATCAATCAAAACAGAACTTTTAATATAAAAACAGTAAGTCAGAAGAAAACAAAATACCATGAATGCTATTGGATTTTAAAAACAAGACAGAAGGAAAATTCCCAGATTTACTTTATTTCTTACTATTATCCTCCTAATAGATACTCATCCTATACCAGCCTTAGGCCTGCTACATCAGTGAAACAATGCAAACTTTTAGGTTTTTTTTTTTTTTTTTACATCAGCTGCAATCAACTCAACTTTTCCTTCGAAATGCCAGTTGCTTATGGTTGGGGGGATGGTGTTCTTGATTCTCAGCCCATGTACCAGTCATCTCATGGGGACGGCAAATTGGCTTGTCTCTGTTCCTGAGCTCCACGTGGTTTCTGCAGTTCATTGTAAGGTAAATTGGCTTCTTGTTGTACACCTCCCAGATGCAGCATAGCTTCTGTCAACTCACAGGAAGGGAAAACTGGCTTACTTCTCTTCCTAGGCCACACAGGGTTTGAGCAATTAATTGGAAGGTCCAGTTGGTTTCTTCTTGTACTCCTCCCTGACTCAGCATGTCTTCTTCTGATCCACAGGGAAGGTGGACTGGCTTCCAGAACTCCCTTGAGCACAACGTTTCTGTTCTTTCTCAGGAGGTGTTAAGACCTCTGATCCACACATTTCTAGTGCCTTGCCTTTAACTACCAGTGGAATCACTTTAACATGAATAGATATTGGATTTTGTCAAATATTTTGCTGCATTTATTGAGATGCTCATATGTTTTTTTCTTTGGCTTTTTTAATATGGTATATTATATTTTTTATTTATCTTGAATCATCCATGAATCTCTGGTATGAATCCAACTTGGTTATGGTTCATAAACTTCTTGATGATTTGCTGCATTCTGTTTGCAATTACCTGTTTAGGATTTCTGCATCTGTGTTCATTATGAAATTTGGCCTGTCTCCTTATGTTCATTAGAGAGATCTGTTTTTTAGTTAGGTCTTACTCAGGTGCTGTTATCAGGGTAGTGTTTGCTTCTAGGAATGAATTTGGAAGTATTGCTTCCCTTTCAATTTCATTAAAGAGTTTGAGAAGTAGTGGTGTTAGGTCTTCTTTAAATTTCTTGTACATTTCAGCAGTAAATCATCAGGTTCTTGACTTTTTTTTTGTTGGTACATTTTCATTGCACTGTCCATTTCATTGATTGATATTGACTTATTTAGGATTTTTATATCTTCTTTATTCAGTTTTGATAACTGATATCTAGCAATGTGTTTATGTATTCCACATTTTCCAACATAGTGGAGTGCAAATGTTTAAAGTATTTGTAGATAACCCTCTGAATTTCTTCAGAGACAATTGTGAATTTACCCTTTTCATTCCTAATTACATGGATTTGAGTCTTTTCATTCTTTTTTTATATAGTTGGCTAAGGATTTGTCAATTTTACTTAAACTTTCAAAGAAACAACTCTTCAACTTATCAATTCTTTGTGTTGTTTTCTTAGTCTCCAAATCATGTTCACTGAAAGAAAGACAGCCTCTTTTAAAAATGGTGCTTGAAAAATTGGCTTTCAATTCGCCAAAGACTGAAACTAAACCCATGTCTATCACCATACACTAAAGACAAAATGGATCAAAGATCTAAATATTAAAATAGAAACACTAAATATACTAGAAGATAAGGTAGGTAGAAATTTTGAAGACATAGGGGTAGGCAAAGAGTTCTTGAACCAAATGCAAACCACAAAGGAAGTACTTCAAAGAGTCAACAGGTTTGATCTCATCTTATTAAAATGTTTTTGTACTGCAAAAGAAATCACCAACAGTGTGAAAAGAAAAGTCACATAATGGTAAAGAATTTTAGCCAGATATCCTTCAGATAAAGGACTTATATGTAGAACATATAAACAATTGGAAAACGTCAGGCCCTCCTTTTTTTGCTATTTTCCCTGAATATGATCTTTGATCTTGATCCGCTCTTATATTTCTAGAAGTTTGAAGGTTTAACATTAAGTTGTTTATTTCTATTTGCTCTGTTATCCTGAGATGGGTGTTCACTGATATGAATTTCCCTCTTAACAGTGCTTTCATTGTGTCCCAAAAGTTCCAGTATGCTCTATTGTTGTTATCATTTAATTGTATAAACAGTCTAATTTCTTCTTTAATTTCATTTGTGAGTCAATGGTTGGTAGGGATGCTGTTGTTTGATTTCCACATGTTTATGAATTTCTTGAGATATCTTTTGTCATTAATTTCAAATTTCCTTGCACTATGGTCTGATTATATGCATGGGATTATATCAATTCCTATGCATTTGCTTAACCAATTTCTATGATATGTATGTGGTGTATTTTGGGGAATGTAGCACATGCCACTAATAAGAATGTGTATTTTGATGTTGTGCAGTAGAACACTGTAGACATCAACTAGGTTCACTTATTCACAAGTTTGATTCAATTCTAATATTTCATTATTTTTTGTCTATTTGTCTATCTTTTTGTGACAGTGTTATATCGTGATCTACAATATAATTGTATTAGTGTTGATTTGATTTTTCATATCTGCTAATATTTGTTTTATAGTTTATATAGCACTGATATTTGTTGCACATATATTTATGATTTTTATCTCTTCCTCTTGGATTGTTCATTTCGTAGTGATGTAGTGTTCTTCTTTTTCTCTCTTAATCTGTCTTGGCTTGAAATTCATTTTGCCTATCAGTAGAATAGCTACCCTTGTTTTTTCTGGGTTCTTGTCTCATGGACTATATTTTTCCATTCTTTGACCTTCATCTATTAATTTCTTTTTTAATTAATTGTGTTTACTTTATTCAGCATATTGTTGTATATGTCTTCTTCATCCACTTTGTCAGTTTGTGTTTTTTGATTGGTGAATTGAGAACATTAACATAGTCTACAGCCATACCACCCTGAATGGGCCTGGTCTCATCTGATCTCAGAAGCTAAACATGGTCAGGTCTGGTTTGTACTTAGATGGCAGAACATTAATATTTATGATCATAACTGATAAGTATTGATTTATCCTTATCATGCCATTTTCCTGTCATTGGCTTTCCATTTTTCCCCATTTGTTTGATTGTTTGCATTTACTAATGGATTATTTCTTTGGGGTTCATGGAACTGTGGCTGTTTCTATCTCTTAATGGAATGTCCTTTATAATATTTTGTAATGTTGGTTTGCTGGTCATAAATTTCTTCAGGTGTTCTTTGTGATGGAAGTATCTAATTTCTCCATGGGTTTTGAAAGGTTGTTTTTTGATGTGCATCAATCTGGGTTGGAGGTTGCTTTCTCTGGGACTTGAAGTACTTCACTCCAAGCTCTGATTGACTTTAAGGATTTTGCTGAGAAGTCAACTGTGATTCACTGGGATTTTCTTTTTTTTTAAATCTTATTTAAAGGGGGAAAAAAGCAAAACTGAAAAAAGGGTAGAAACAATACAAAATTTCAAAAAAAAATAAACAGTAAGAAATCACTAGTTAATAAATTACATAAGGTCTTCTTAGATATAGTTGTTCAAATTACAAAATTAATGCATACAAAGTGGACATTCAAACAGTGAGGCTGCAAACAATTCTGTTCAATGATCCAACAAAAACTTAGCAACATGGTTATCAATCCTACATGCTTAAATATACATGCAGTTATATCCTTTAGAGCACTTTCTTTTCCTCCTTTTGCTTTTTAAGTCCATTATGTTTTTAGTTATATCATGTTTCAGCTTGCTCAGTTCCTTACTGATCTGTTTTGCTGTTGTTATTTACTTTTTAATCACCTTGTATAATTCTGTTGCTTTGTTTTTTACTTTTTCCTCATCCATTCCCCATGGATCAGCTTTGGTAGAGTTGGGAGTTTTTGGAGTTATTTTGTTACTTTCTTATTTTTTAAAATTTTTTTTCAGTTATTTTGAAGCCAGTAAAATACAACAGAACAAGACAGAACAAAGCCAACTGAGATAGTGCAGCAGTGAAATTGGTACATGACTTCACAGCAGGTTACCAGGATAACAGTAATAGGTACCATAGAATATCTCGTTATCTTCACAGTAGTTGTTCTTTCAATCAGGTATAGCAAAATCAAAGGAAATACAAAATATTATAGAACTTATCAAAACAGAATATTGAATAGAGCAGTACCATTAATCAGAACAAAGCAAAACAATGATAACAATATTTACCTTCAGAGAGATGGTAGAAGGAAATCCTCCCTATTTGCTAGACTGCATATGGTCAACCTCCCAAGAGCTGCTCAGAACTCTGTCTCCCATTTACTAATGGAGGAGGGAGGACATGGGAGGGAGGATTGTCAGCCCTTGTGCTGGTAGGCTCATATCCACTTACCAGGGCAGTGAGCTGGTTGCTTGGTTTTCCAGTGCCCTAAGTTCCAACATGGCATGGATCTCAGGAGATGCTAATGGTTCTCACTCTGGGGTGGCCACAGCTTGCCAGGCCACAGCTGCTTACCAGGGCAGTGAGCTGGTTGCTTGGTTTCCTTGTGCCCTAAATTCCAATATGGTGTGGATCTCAGGAGATGCTGGTGGTTCTCACCCTGTGGTGGCTGTGGCTTGCCAGGCCAAAGCCACTTACCAGGGCGGCCAGCTGGTTGCATGGTTTCCTGGTACCATAATTTCCAACATGGCATGGATCTCAGGAGATGCTGGTGGTTCTCACCCTGGGGCAGCTGCAGCCTGCCAGGCCACAGCCACTTAAGAGGGCGGTGAACTGGTTGCTTGGTTTCCCAGCCAGATTTTCTTTATAGGTGAATTCTTTCTCTTCCTTAACAGCTTTTAAGACTCTGTTTTTGTTGTTGTTGTTGTTGTTGTTGTTGTTGAATTTCTGGAAGCTTGACTATGATTTGCCTGGCTGTATATTTTATTTTTATCATAGATAATTATACTGCTATATGCCTAATTTACCTGTATATCAAATTCTGTTTCTTTACCAGGGAATTCTTTGTTCATCACATCTGTTTTTCAGTCATTTTATATCATTTGTTCTCTATCCTGCTTTATCTTTGACTCCATTCTATCTTAAGTTATTTTTCTTTGCATCATGTATCAGCTGCTGCCTTGGTTTCTCATTGTGCTTCATTATTTTTTTTAAATCTTTATTTTCATGATCATTATCATAAGCCTGTCCTCTGTATCTGAGATTCTGTCTTCACATTTGCTGATTGTGCTGCAGATAGTATTAATGGCATTTTTATTCTCCTGGATATCTGCTTGAATATCTCATATGTATTTCATTTCTTTCCTATGCTGAGCATTCATGGCTTCCATCTGTTTTTTTTTTTTTTTTGTAACAGGGATTGAATTTACAACCTAGAGCTTGCGAAGCAGGCGCTTATGCTGCTGAGCTAAATCTCCAGCCCACCGTCTTTTTTTTATGCTGCTATGATTTTTTTTTATCTATATCTGCTCTAGAATCAATAAGCATTGTTTTCATTTTGAACATTGCCTCTGCAAATTATTACTTATTTAGTTGTATTTCTAGAACTTCATTTAATTGCTTTGTTGTTATCACCTCAGGAAGGCCAGGTGGGTGAATTTTGGATTGTCCCACCTCATCCCTCTGCCTCAAGTTTGCCTTTGATAAAATGGATATCTGTGTTTGTGTCATGTTTAAATGTCTTCTCATTTTCTTGTCTCTTGCTTTATTTTAGTTTAATTTCTGAGTTGATGATTTTAAACTGCCTATGCTGAGTTGCTTTTTTGCTAGTATTTAGAACTCATAGGAAATGACTACTTCTCTAAGATGTCTTCCAGGTTTTGATGGTTTTTTGGGTTTTGAGTTTGTTCTAAGATAGTCAATTTGTTTGGAATAAGTATTTAGTGCTTTTTTTTGGCTCAGCCCACTGTTCTTTTGTAGTGTGCCACAGAATTTTCACAGACCCTTAGGCAATATCAGTCTTAGAATACCAGCAAGAGCAGCTCAATAGAACAATTCTGTCACTTTTGACTAAAGTGGTACTGTCATCATTGTCAATAGCATCAAACACAACCTCGAAAATGACAAGGTGAGGTACCCATTAATTTGCTACCTTTAACTGTATGAACTTGTTCTTTTGGATATGTAACAAAATCTAAGACAACTTGGAAAATTATATGCAATATGTAAGTCCTTAATATTTCAATTTTACCCTTAGGGGTTAAAATTTGAAAGGGTTAAGGGAAAATAGAAATGTAGAAGAGACAGAGACTAGAAGCAAGGCTCAAGAATAAAGGGGGATCATGCTAACTTTTGGAAACTGGAGATAATCAGAGTGATGGTGAGCAAGTGAAATATGACAAATCAAATAGTTGGGAAGGGGAGTTTATATACAGACATGGCTTGTTTAATGATCTTTTTTATTGACTGTTTTGGATTTATGACTGAGGCTCATTGTTTCAACTTAAAATCCATCACTTGGATTTATGACATGCCTTTTTTGGGGTACTGTTCTGTACATCTTGTTTGTAGAGAACCTCAATATCTTTGTTTTTGTAGAGCATACCTTGTTTATATGGTACTATATCTTACTGATTGTACTGTACAGTGGAGTACTGTAGTTTCATTTTGTTATACATTATAGAGCTGCATATTAAGTTATGTAGCCAGTCATGGTAACACCCACTGATATAGGGGAATGAAACACCCAACCTACTATGTCCAGTATGAGTTCATTTTCTCTAAAATTAAAGAAAGAATTTTAGGAACAATGGAAGTTAAGAGCAGAGTATATTTATTGAGAGAAAGAAAGCTTCTGTCTGAAGAGAGAGAGAAGGGGTCCCAAGTGGGTTACCAAGGATTCTGTCTTTTCCAGGGACTTTTATAGAGCAAAATCTTGGGGTGAGATGGGTTCAAGGTGGGGGAAGACTGGGAATTCACAAGGCAGATGGACATAAGGTGGGACAGAACTGTGGTTAGACAATAAGATTAATAGTTCAGGTAAAATTGATTACATTAAGACAAATGGGAAAAGGAGTGACATAGAAAGCAGGCATTCTTAAGGAGCAGTGACTCTTCCCTAGGGGGATGGGACAGTGACTCCAGGCTTCCTCCAGGTAATAGGGAACTTATTAGAATATCAGTCCTTAGGATGTGAATGCATTTGTTTGATCCTTTATCTTGAGGCCTGGTCCACAGCAGGAGGTGTCTGTCTACCCAACAGTTGCAAACTATCTGGGCTTCTACACTGGCTCCACTGAGGACCTAGCCCTGTCTCATTGCCTATAATATTTCTAACTAACTCAGCTGCCTATTTAACATTACCTCTGATCCCAACACTCTGAAGACTAAGGCAGAAGAATCACCACAAATTTGAGGCCAGCCTTGGCTAAATAGTGAGTTTAAAACCAATCCGAACTGCATAGTGAAAATCTGTTTCAAAAAAAAGTTATATGAGTAAAAGCTGGCATTAAGTTGGAGTTTTCTTTGGCCATTTCTTTGTTCTGAATATTGTATTTGAATACTATATAGAATTCCTCATTTACAAATCAATTCATTTAATTACCTATCAGAATGGAATTCAGTCATTAAAGGAAGAATGTCTGTACTGGGAGAAAAAGAAGAAATAAGAAAAAAGTATTAGTTCTGGGGTTTGCTGTGAAGAAATTAGATAGAGAGATTTGAAGGGGTAGACAACCTAGACAGCAATTAAATTAAATGAATAAAAGAAAAAATACACCAGAATAAAATACAAACAAAAATGCTAAAAGATATCTGGTGGGGCTCAATTTAAATATTCCAACACGATAGTGTACATTTGATTTACATGTACCCTCTTTTCCAGGAAACATGGATGTTCACACCCCAATATCACCTCTGACCTTTCCACTGCAAAACTGAAGGTAATCTAGTCAGTACTTCATTCCTGCCAAGTTGTAGGTATGCAAGCAGCCTAGCTGTCTCAGTTTTTGGGTTAGGAATTCTTCCTGTCCACCTCTGTGAACATGATGGTGGAAGCAACAGGCACACTCACTGGCAAGAGTCCATTGAGTCCTGGAGTATACCCATGCACACCCTCTAGTGGATGTTCTCAAATATCTGCAATTACTTTTTCACACTGTTATCAGGCAGCTTGCTTCTAAAAATTGGCTTGCCAGCTAAACATTACTAGGTTTGGGGCTACTTACTTCTTTTGGAGTTGTGTTCCAGGTTATTCTCATCGCAAAGAATCAAACAAAGCAAGAAAAAATAAGTGGCAAAAGATCAATAGCAAAGTTCATTTGACAGAGTAAAAATGAGGTGTGGTAGAAAAACTGGTTCTGGAGAGCAAGATTGGGGCAACTAAATAGACAAAAAAGGTAAGAAGAAATATAAAAGTACATACTATATTGGAGAAACATAGTGTGGGCTATCATGGAAAGCTATGACAGCACTGGATCCTCATGATTGTCTTTCTTTTATTCTGCTAAAATCTCAAATTTACCAATAGGAACTTCAATATACCAGTCCTAAGTGTCAGTAGTGATGTTCCATGCCTCAGACTGACGTCAAGACAGGGCCATCCTATTGGAAAGCTTCTCGACTTCTCACAGGAAACCCACATGAAGGGTTTGGAAACTCTTCTAGGCATATGTCTGAGAGCTTGTAGTTAACAGGTCATAGTTACTTCCACAGGCAACTTTTGCCATTCCCAAATCTCCTGTCTCATAAAAGTTTCACAGAAGATGGTTGTGTGTGATATGGAACTGTCTGGCTCTTACTCTGCGGAAGACTTGGTGAAATGCTGCCCAAAAGTCATCTGACCATTGGACCTGCAGAACTGGCACCAGCCAGTCTGTGTGTTCCTATCCTTAGCTTCATGAGCTCTCAGAATGTGGAAATCACTTAGGAGGTGCTGGTGACATGTGCACATATGTTGGCAAAGTTGCCAGAATCTTGATCAGGAAGGTCTCTGAGTTGCACAAATTCATCTATATTGTTCATTCAAGCTTTCCATCTTTTTACATTGTTCATCTAATTTTTTAACTATGGCTTCTTTAGATGTGTTCAGCATTTCTTTTATTGCATTTATCATTTCTTCTTTTACCTGGGAGATTATTTCTGATTTGAGTTCTTTTATAGCTTCCTGGAGTGGTTTCTTAACTTCAGTTGTTATCATTTCAGGAATTTCAGGTGTATGGCTTACATATTCTTCTGTGTCCATGTCTCCTAGGCTTGCTTGGGATGGGCTGGAGATTTGAGATTTCATTTTACTCTTTTGTTTTGTCATTTTCCTATATTTCTGGACTCTGAGCAATGTTCCAAAGTGTCCCTGTGTGCTGAGATTCACCTCACACACTTTCAGCTCCCAGAGCAGAATGCAGGCAACTGCTAGCTGCTTGGAGGTCACTGGATGTGGTCCAGTCAGGCCCAAGGGGACCTCCAGTGCACCCTCTGGTGAATTGGGGGGCTGGGTGGGGTCTTACCAGCTGGGAATGATTTTCAAAAACTTCCCACATGCACTGGGATTCACCTCTTGCACTTTTGGCTCCCAAGGTGTAATGAAGGCAACTGCTAGCAGCTTAGAGGTCACTTGGCATGGCCCAGTTAGTTCCCTGGGGACCTCAAGTACACTCTCCCCTCCAATAAGATTAATTGTTCAGGTAACAGGTAAAATTTATTAAATTAGGAACAAATGGAAGAGCAAGTCAATTAGTAATGGGCATGCCTAACAGCAGTGACTCTTTCTGTAGAGAGGTGGGATGCTGATTCCCAGACTTCCTCAGGATGATAGAGAATTATCTGGACTGTTGATCCTTAGGTTATGGTGGTATCTGTTTTGTCTTTTGTCTTGAGATCTGGCCAAAAGCAGGTGTGTTCTCTTCCAAGGATGCAAGTTATGCGACTTCTGCTCTGGCTCCTTTGAGGGCTCAGTCCTGTCTGAAGGCCTATGATATTTCTAAAAAACTTAGCCACCTGTAACATTTTGACTACAAATTCCCATATGATTTTGAACAGCAGTAGAAAGAGTCAGCATAACTACTTTGTTTCTGATCCAAGAACCAATGTTTTCATTCTGACAATTAACTAAGATGATAGTTGTGGAATTTTTTGTTTCTGTTGATTACTATGTGTTTAATTTTTTTTGAAGTTTTGAACTGTTCCCTGATTACTATCTTGGTGAATTCATTGCTTTTCTATGGGAATTTTGCTAAATTCTGTGTGCTGATTTTCTATGCTGTTTCTAAATTTGCTTACCAGATCTAAAAGTCTACTGATGGGCTCTTTTGGGACTTCAGTGTAAATAATTATATTTTCTACAAGCAGGAATAATTTTACCTCATTTCCTATTCAGAACCCTTTCATTTTTTTCTCTTTCATGGTTGCTACAAAATTTTGAGTATTTTGTTAGAGGGGAATGATGATGACATAGGGGAATGAAATTCCTCACCTACCATATTTCTGGTATGAGTTTGTGTTCTCTGAAATTGAAGAATGAATTTTAGGAACAATCGAGGTTAAGAGCAGGAATATTTATTTAGAGAAAGAAAGTTTTTGTCTGAGAGAGGCAGAAGGGGTACCAAGTGAATTGCCAAATATTCTGTATTTTCTAGGGATGTTTATAGAGTAAAACCATAAGGTGAGGTGGGTCTAAAGTGGGGAAAACTGGGAGCTTGCAAAACAGAGGGTCATGAGGTGGTATGGAACTATGATCAACTAATAAGTTTAATTGTTAAGGTAAACCTGACCAAATCAAATGGAGAAATGAGTCACATAGCAAGTGAGAATTCTTCTATGGATCAGTGACTCTTTGTATAGCGGGTAGGAGGTTGGGCGACTCCTGACTTCTCAAATTAATCCATACCTAATCCCTAAGATTTATACTTAAGGGTGTAGTTTCATTTATTTTGCCTTCTGTTTTGAGATCTGGCCCACAGCATGAAGCGTGTGTCTCTTCTAATGTAACAAGACATTTGGTCCTCTGTGCCAGCTTCTTTGAGAGCCTAGCCTGTCTCACTACCTATAATATTTCTAACTAGCTTAACTAACTATAACATTCCCCTCTCTGAAAAAAGTATCCTGGGCTGCTGTGAGGGAGAGCTGGGCAATGACTGATTGGCTTCTTCAGACTGAAAGGGGTCAGAGTTGTTGATTAGCAGTCAAAGATTCTCTTTAGAGCTTCTAAGTAATGGCCTTCAGTAGGATCCAGACATTTTTATATTGGGTAGGTATGCAGCTTTTAGTCTGAATGAGGCAAAGCCAAAGAAACAATTAAGTATAAATGGGAAAAATAATAGAATCAACAGGATAATTGTGAGTACAGTTACCAAACAGTTCTACCAAAAGGAGATAGTAATGGCTTCCCATAAGGAGGAAAAGAAAAAGGTCTAGGAAATTTTAGAATCTGACATGACATTGATTTGTCATGTAATATCTTGTACAGTTAATTGTGATATTAGCAAAGGTTTTTGCAATTGCATAAGTATCTCCTGTGCTGTTAGAATGTGTTAATTTTACCTTTTTATTTATGAGAGAGATCAGCTGCAATGTCATTTAAGACCTGTTGATTATAGTTAATTAAGGCTTCAATATGCATCATACAACCATTTTTTGGACAAGATCTTGTGAATATTGGTTTTATCTGTATGATGCCTTGGGGTTTGGCACCTTCTAGGAAAGAACAAACTTTAATCAAAAATATATACAAAGACATATATAACCAAAGCATTAGCATTAGAGATAACAGGTAAGTTTAGAAACTGTTTCTAAGTTATAGCAATTGCCACCCATTGGCTCTTAAGACCATTTATTGATGCAGTCTGACATTTTGTCATAAATCCCCATAGCTTTAATTATAATTATCCCTAAATTTTTGATAATGTAGGACAAAAAGATTAATACCTTATTTTGACAAATAAAACTCATTTCAGTTTTTATATATGAACAATATGTACTATATTCATAAAACCAGTCTCACATCATTTTATTAGCAACCATTTTATATATATATATTTGAGATATGCTGTAATATATATGCTGTTTTATATATATCTTGCATTTAGACAGGATAAAATCACTCCAGAGTTGGAGTCTGGCTTTTAGTCAAAACTAAAAGTAATGAGTGAAGAGAAAGTTATCCCATTATAGTTTAAGCAATCTATATTTTGATGACTGCATTAAGTGATATTATCTGGAAGACCAATGTTGAGAAGGACAAAGAGACATGTGCCAATGTCCAGAAATTGGCTGGTTTTTACCTTTTGTCAGGATTACTCAGGGCTTCTCTGTGGAGATGACAGGCAGAGATGGAAGAATGGCCAGAAGGTGGGGATCAGTGCCCTGAGCCCTTTAGTCCTATTGGAACAGCTGTTAGGATGGGTCTGAACTCTGGGGCCTTGCCCTCAGAGGGCAGTCTGATCACCACTGGTGCCCTTTACAGTCAGGTCATGGCTCTGGGGGCTTTTTAAAGTAGTCCCTCTTAAAGTGGCCTGGCTTATGGCAGCAATAGCAGGTAGGTGTCATCATTGAGCTAGCTCTTCTTGGAGCCCCAAGAATCAGCCTTATGATCTGTGGTTTTAAGGCCATAATAAAGGCAGCCATTTTTTATTTGGTCTCTTTATATCTATCTTTGGTTTTTTCCCAGTCCTGATTACAGAATACTAAGGAAGCAGTTTGTAGATTATTCTATGTCTATTTTTGTGGAGTTTCCATCATGATGGGATACTAGATTTTGTCAAATCTTTTTACCTCTGGATATGATAATCAGTGATTCTGTTTTTATCCTTCATTGTATTTGTATATTGCATTTACTGACTTACATATATCAAACCATCCTTACATCCCTGTGATGAAACCATCTTGATCAAAGTGAACCATCTTTTTAATGTGTTGTTGAATTGTGTGTGCAATACTTGTATTCAGGATTCTTATATTTGTTTTCATCAAAGATGGCAACATGCAGTTTTTCTATTGTTGATTCCTTATGCAGTTTTGGAATTCTGATAATACTGGTTTCATAAAATGAGTTTAAAAGTAATCATTACCTCTGAATTTTTATAAAAGAGAAGATATTGACTATTTAAAATGTCTTTTCTGTATCAATTAATATGAGTAATTCATATTTCCACATTATCTTTTTGAGTGTTGTATTTTTGACTTTCTTTTTTGAATTATCTTTACATTTGTGTATTAAATCTCAGTCAGTCATGGTATGAGAGCCATTTTAATATTCTCTTGAACTTATTTTAGTAATGTTTTGTTAACATTATTTGCTTCTACTATGGATATGTATACCATTTACATTTGAGTTAACATCTAGCTGTTTTCTCTTCCTTCCTTTTTATTCCTTTTTCCTGTTGCCTGTTCTTTGACTGCTGTTGATTAGGACTTTATAACAACTATTTCATTAGTTATAGTACTAGCTGTAAATGTTTAGTTCATTATTTTAATGGTTATATTCTAAATTATTTTGTACATCTTTAATCAGAAATTATTGCACTAAATTATATTGTATGGATTCATCTAAAGGGTAAGAACCTTGCAATAATATATTATTTTTCTTGTTCTTGTTTTACATTTAACAAATATTTATTTGGACAAGTGCCATAAGCCACATACTAAATTATTATCTGTGTTTAAATGGCAAGTTATATTCTAATGTTAAGAGTTTTCTGGTGCAATAGAGAAGCAAAAAATTCAAAATAAGAAAAAAGGTTTATTGATGATATGAAAATGAGCACACAATCCATGGTGATTGGGCTATCTCTTTGACCAGATACAGGAAGGTAAAGGGTTATATGACCTCTGATTGGAAGTGGTATATAGGGTAGGCATTGATGATGTGTGAGGAACTGATTGGAATTTTCTTTGCATGTAAACAGGAAGGGGAGTTTCAATTAGGACTAAAGAAAAAGGAGAAAGTGGTAAGTATTCTCACTTTAGCCATCTGCCACGTTAGACCACCACCATAATTGTACAGTAATTTATACTAGGGCAAGAACCCTTCACTAAAATATTTATATAAAAAGAAAAAATGCATTAAATTTCCCTTACCATTATTTATCTTTTGTATTCATCTTTTCTTCTGGAGTTGGTGATAAATCTCAGTGATACAGCATTTGACTAGCAAATTAACTATCCTGAGATGAATCCCTACAGTACAACACATTTATGGAATAATTATTTTCTCTTTTCTGAAAGGACTTTCATATTGGTATAGGGAAATGAAACTCCCAACCTACTATATGTCCAGTATAAGTTCATGTTGTCTAAAACCAAAAAATTAATTTTGGGAGTAACGGAGGTTAAGAGCAGAATATATTTATTAAGAGAAAGAAATCTTCTGTCTGAGAGACATAAGGAGTCCTGAGTGGGTAACCAAAGACCCTGTCTTTTCTAGTGACTTTTATAGAGTAAAAACCATAAGGTGAGATGGGTCCAAGATGAGGAAAACCTGTGAAACTGGAAAGGCAGAGGGGCATGAGATGTGACAGAACTATGGTCAACTATAAGATTAATTGTTCAGGGAAAATTGACCAAATGAGGGACAATTGGGAAAGCTAGTCTCCTAGTAAGGGGGCATTCTTACGGAGCAGTGACTATTCCTGTTGGAGGTTGGGATGGTGGCTCCTGGCTTCTCAATGTGATCCATACCTATTTGGAATATTAATCCTTGATGTTTATACTTAGAGTGTGGTTGCATTTGTTTTGCCTTTTGTCTTGGGATCTGGCCCATGGAGGTAGATGTCTGTCTCCTACAAGGTCACAAGACATTTAGTCCTCTGTGTCTGCTCCCTGGAAAGCCTTGCCCTATCTGACTGCCTATAATTTTTCTATCTAACTCAGCTGCCTATAGTATTCTGATTATAAAGTTTTGGGTGTGCTGATAGTGATTTAAGTTTTATGTATTTTAAAATACATATTTACCTTATTTTAAAAAATACTTTCATTGGCCTATTTTTGGTTTGGTCTTTGAACTTGGGAGGCCTGCATTTTTTTAAATTCTTGATATGTTCTAGATAGAAGTCCTTTGTCTGAAGGACAATTGTCTATAATTTTTCCCACTCTGTGGGTTGTGTTTTCAATCTGTTGGTGATTTTCTTTGTTGTGCAAAAGGTTTTTAATAAAGTTACATTCCAGTTGTTGATTCTTTGCAATAATTTCCCATGTAATCTTTTTGAATTTTGTGAATACTTTCTCTAGTTCTGAGAGGTATGCTGTTGTTATTTTGATTGTAATTGCAGTAAATCAGTGTAACAATTTTGGTAGTATGGTCATTTTCACTATATTAGTTCTTCCCATACATGAGAAAGTGATATCTTTCAATTTTCTAATATCCTCTTTGATCTCCTTTTATAAAACATTTTAATTTTCAATGTATAGAATATTATTTCATTTGTTAAATCCTAGGTATTTCCCTTTTTTGGATGATATTGCAAAGGATATTGTTTCCCTTAATTCTCTCAATGAATTTGTTGCTTGTGTACAGGAATGCTATTGGTTTTTTAAGGTTGACTTGGTATCCAGCTATACTGCTGAACTTGGTATTAAATCTATAAGTTTTTTTGGTGGTTTGAGGATCTTCTATGTAGAGTATCATGTCAGCTGGAAATAGCAATAATTTAACTTCTTCCTTTCTTATCCTTTATTCTTTGTTTCTTTCTCTTGTATAATTGCTCTAATATTTCAAGAACTATGTTGAATTGGAGTATTGATCATGTAATCCTCATATTGTTCTTCATTTTATAGAATGCTTTCAATTTTTTAAATATGATGTTACCTGTTAGTTGGTCCTAGAAAGTTTTTATCAGATTGAAGTTAAAATCAACTTAATCGAATTTTCTGTAGGATTTTTATTATGAATGTGTATGGAAATTAGACTTTGTCAAATGCTTTTTCTGCATCTCTTGGAATGTTCATACATTTCTCAGATGAAGAAATACCAAAGGTAAATAAATGTCTAAAAAATTTTCAACGTCATTGGTTATCTGAGAGATCCAAATTAAAACAACACTGAGATTCCATCTCACATCAAAAGGAATGGCTGTCATCTAGAAATCAACCAATAACCAATGCTACAGGGCCATATGCAAAAAGAAACTCTTCTCCACTACTGGTGGGAATGTGCACTGGTGCAACTATTGTTGAAATCAGAGTAGAGATTCCTCAAAACATTAGAATTGGATATCCTATTCAACCCAACTATTTGCATTCTGAGTATCTTCCCAAAAGAATTAAAGACATACTACAGCAATGTATGTGCACCCGTATTTATAGCAGCACAATTTGTAATAGCTAAATCTTCAAAATAACACAAATATCTATCAAATGAGTAATGAATAAATGATATTGTTTTTTATGTAACAGCGTGGTACTCAGCCATAAAGAAAGATGAACTTGAGGTTTGTTCAGGTAAATGGATGCAATTTGAAAGCACAATGACAAGTGAAATATATCAGACCCACATATATAAATATCACACAGTATCACTAGTATGAGAAGCCAAATGAATAAACAGGATCCAAAAATGTAAAGTAAATATTTTTGAAGAAACTATTCAAAAGAAAAGAGAAACTGTGATGAGAGAAAGGGGAATAGAAGAAAGGGCAAAGAAAAAAATATATGTATGTAAGACAGTTAAGATAGTAATATTGTTAATTTCTATTAGTTGACTGAAAAAAATGTTTGTGCTAATATTATTTCAGCAATATGTTATGCTTGTGTCTTGTACTCTGAGTAACTACTTTCAAGATGACAATAGACAATGTATTAATTGTTGCTCTCATAGTACCTTGTTTTGAAATTCTGTTGTATTTTTTCTCTTTAAAGTAAAAAATATTATACTGGGGAAATAGCTCAAGAGCACGGTGCCTACCTGGCAAGCACATATACGTGAGTTTGATTCCCAGTATCCCCCAAAAATAAATAAAATAAAATAAAAATATTTTTAGTAGATGTGGAAATCTGCTTTGAGAATTTTTGTTTGTATAATTTTCAGCATAACTCTATTGTCTTCATACAGATGTCCAGTGATAAAATTGCCTTTCCTATTGTTATTTTATATTGCATCTCTTTTGTTGAGTTACTCTGAATTTTTCACCTTATTATTGATTTTAAACAATTTTATTGTGATGTATCTTAGTATGTTTTTCTATATTTTTTTTGTGTTTGGAGTGAAACTAATTTCCTGGTCACTTGTTTTCATACATTTTATCACATTTAGAAATATTTTGCACATTGTCTTACAAAATTTTTTATCCTTCCATTTTACTCTGCTTTGTTGGTCTTTAGCAATGTCTAATGTGCTATTAAGTATGTATAATACACATTTTTTAATTTCAGAAATTTGTAATTTTATCATATTAAAGTTTGTCATAAGCCTTTCAAGTTATTTTCAATTTTTTTTATATTTAACTTAAGGAATAGAAGTATAGCATCCAGTATTCTTGTTTGGCAAATCCAATATGTGAATCAATTTTGGCTCTCTTACAAAAGGTGAATTTTTCTCATTATTGGTAAAAGTTTACCCTTGTCTTATTTTAAGTTTGTAGCTGTTTAAGGTTAATCATGTTTAAGGTTAATCATATAAATGTATCATTTTGATCACTTTTACTTACCTTTGATTCATTTTATCTCCCAATATATGTAAATTCTCCTCCAGTCTTTACAAAACCTACCTCCCTGTTTTCCAGAATACCTTTTCATTTTTAAATTATTTACTTTTTGTTCTTCATATAAAAGGACAGCCACATAATATTTAACCTGCATAATTATCTCAAGGTGCATCCACTCTCCTGAAATTTACTCAAATTTGTCATTCTTTATGACTGTGTAGCATTCCACTGTAGCTATGTATTACATTTTCTTTACCCATTCATTTGTGGATGGTTGTGTAGGCTGATTCCAAGATTTAGCTATAGTGGGATGTGCTAGTATAAAATTAAAAATGCATGTATCACATTAAAATCATGAATTTATATCATGGTAAATGTCCATAAAAGGTATGCCTTCATCGAATGATGTTGCTATTATCATTTTTTTGAGGAATTATCATACTGATTCCATTGTAATTTAAAGTAGCAAATTAAAGCCATCAAAGAAAGGGTTATTTTCTTTTTTCTGAAGTGCATCACCAATATTTGTTATTTGAGTCCTTGATTTTACCATTCTCTATGATATAAGGTGGAATCTAAGTTTTGTTTTATTTGTATTTTTCCAATTTCAAGTCAGGCTGGGAGATTTTTTAATGTACCTATTGGTCATTTGTGTTTTTTTTCTGAGAAATGGCTATTCATTTCAACTTTTCATTTTTTGATTTATTCCTTTAATTTAGGGGATATAATATTTTAATTCTTTATATATTCTTATGTGTCTCCATATGAGCAGTAGTTTAATGAAACTTTTTCCCATTCTTTGTGTTATACCTTCATTCTGGTGCTCACTTTCATTATTGGTTTTGTCTATGTCTTTGAATCATTTTGATTTGATTTAAATACAGGGTAAGGCATATGGGTCAAGATGCGTTCTTCTTTATGTGTGTAACTAGTGTCCCTAGATCCAGAAATCTCTCAAAAGCCTTTCTCTTGTACAGGAAGTAACAACATTGTTGAAATATCCATACTCTAAAAATTGTTATCCAGATTTAATTTAATCCCTATTAAAATGCCATTAGTGTATCAATGAATTAGAGAAAACATTCCTAAAATTGATTTGAAACCAGGAGAGGACCCGAATACCAAAAGCAATTCTCAACAACAAATGCAGGGCATTTGGAATTGCAGTCTCTGACTTGAAATCCTACTACAAAACAACTGTGAAAAAATTAGCATGGTAGGGCCTGGAATTTAGCTCAGTGGCTCAAGCCTTGCCTGGTAGGCACAAGGTTGTGAGTTCAATTCCCAGTACCACCCCACAAAAACTAGCATATTACTGGCAAAAACAAAAACAAAATCAAAATCCTGAGGATCAGTGAAACAGACTAGAATATATGGACACAAGTATAAACATGCTCAGCCACCTCATCTTTGACAAAGGTGTCAAATATGTACACTGGAAGAAAGATAGCCTCTTTAATAAATGGTGCTGGAAAAACTGGTTTTCCACATACCAAAGACTAAAACTAGATCCATGTCGATCGCCATGCACTAAACTAAAATCAAGATGGGTCAAAGGTCTAAATATTAAAACAGAAACACTAAATCTGCTAGAATAAAAAGGTAGTAATTCTGAAAATATTAGTGTAGGCAGAGAATTTTCAAACAAAATCTAGATCACATGGGAAATACTACAAAGTATCAAGTATCAACAACTAGGATTTCATCTTTTTAAAATGCCTTTGTGCGACAAAAGAAATCCCCAACAGAGTGAAAAATACAATCCAGAGAGTGTGAAAAAGTTAGCTGGTTTTCTCTCAAACAAGACTTACTTGTAGATCATATAAAAAATTGAAAAAAATCAGATACCCCCAAATTTGAAGATCCAATAAAAAAATTTGCATTTGAAGTGACTATGCACTTCTCAGGTGAAGAAATACAAACAGAAAATGAATATATGAGTTTATGAAAAAATGTTCACCATCATCAGTCATTTCAGTGATGCAAATTAATATAATACTGAGATTACATCACTACAGAAAGAATGGGTACCATCATGTCAACCAATAACAAATGCTGTAGAGGCTGTGGGAAAAAAAGAATCCTTATCCACTGTTGATTGCAATATAACCAGGTGCAACCACTGTGGAAATCAATATGCACATTCCTCAAAAAACTAATATCAGATGTCCCTTTTGATTCAATGGTTCCCTTTAGGGACATCTTCTTGGAACAATTAAAAACATCATATCACAGTCATATATGTGCACCCATGTTTCTACATCATAATTTGTAATTACTAAATCTTGGAAACAACTGAAGTGTCTTCCAACTAAGGAATGGATAAAAAAATGTGTTCTTTTTATTCAGGGAAGTTCTATGCAGCCATAAAAATGAGAAACTTGAGACCTTTGTATGAAAGTAAATGCAACTTCATAAGTAAAATAAATCAGACTTATTTGAACATTTTATTCTCTCCCTTTTGTGAGAAACTGAAAGAGTAAATATGGTATAAAATGCACAATAAATATTGTGAAGTGGACAGAAACTTCTCAAAATGAAAATGGATCTAGGGTGGGAGAAGAAGGAAAGGAAGGAAGGGAAAGGAAAACATACAAGTCAGTTATATTAGTTGTTTTTCTTTGTTTATTGAAAAAGTTTTGTGCTAATGTTTGGAGAATTTTGTTTTATTTTTGAATACTTATATGCCTTGATGTTTGTTTATTTTGGTTATAACTATTTTTAATTCTATATGATTGATTTATTTGTATGTCAAGTTGTTTATACATGATTGGGGAGTTTCCTGTTTTACTTCTGCAAAGAGCTTTTTCTGGGTTTTGTGTAGTCTCTAGCTTTTTCTCTCATACTAATTAACACTATGTAGTTCTTCTTTGCTTCATTTTGTAATTGTTGAATATATTTTTTATGTTCTCTACTTTTTTTTAAGATTTTTTCTTTCTATGGTTTCTAAACACAATCCTGTATTCTAGATATGATATTCTATACTGCCTCAATTCAATTTGTTGAATATATTTTCAATGGAGTTTTGAATCTACCAGGGCCTGCTTGGTCGCTGGTCCAACTTGAAAAAGTTCCTTCTTAAAACCACTTTTTAAATGTTATGCTTCCATTTTCACTTGGTTTTATGAACTTTTTAATTTCTTCCCTTATTTCTTTTGTGATCCATTGATTGTTGAATAATCTATTATCTTAGTGCAAGTGAATATTTTCTATAGTTTATTTTTCTGCTGGATTTTAGTTTCATTGTGGAATTATCCGAAATAGGAATTATTTAAATTCTTTTGTACTCAATTTGTGCATTTTTATAACCCAAAATACATCTTGTGTGATAATTTTCCTATTTGGAAAAAATGATTATTTTCTTCCTTGATGAAGCACTGTGTAGGTATCTGTTAAGTCCTTTTGTTCAATGGTGCATTTAAGAGTTTTTTGTAGATTATTTGGTCTCATTAATCTTTTTCTGAAATTGAGGTGTTAAAGTCTTCTACTATGATTATATTGGTGTCTATTTTATCTTTTATTTAAATTAGTTTTGATCTTTTGAAGTTCTGTGAGCCAACAATCTGTGCACATATATGAACAATTGTTATCCCTTCCTCTTGAATTTTTCCATTTATCTGTATAGGTTGGCCATTTTTATTTCTTCTGATCACTTTTGACTTGAAATTTCCGTTGTCTGACTAAAAGGTAGCAATGCTTGCTTGGTTTTTGGCTTTAGTTTTATGGAGAATTGCTTTCTTTCTTTTCAAACTCAAGAACTAGCACTTGCTGGCAGGTGTTTATTCCACTGGGCTGTCACCGGCCTGAGAGGAGTATTGCTTTCTAACATCATTTTCAGTCTATGCCTCCTTGTTGGCAGCATATGCTTGGATTTGTTGTTTTGATTAAATTGGTCAGTCCCTGTCATTTGGAAAGTTAAAACCATCCACACTGACAATTAAACAATATCTACAAGCAAACAAAAATACAAATACAAATTACTGGAAGCTGTGGGATGTAATGAAAGAGGTCCTCAGAGGAAAATTTATTGCACTGAGTTCCCACATTAGGGAAACAGAACGAGCACAAATAAGCAACCTGATATTACACCTCAAACATGTAGAAAAAGAAGAGTAAGCCAAGGCCAAAGCCAAAATTATTAAGCTGGAAATTATAAAGATTAGAGCAGAAATTAATGCAATAGAGCCCAAGAAAACAATTCAAAGAATCAATGAATCATAGAGTTGGTTCTTTGAAAGAATAAATAAAATTGACAAGCCCCTAGCCAACCTAATTAAAAAAAGGAAAGAAAAGACTCAAATTCATGCAATACAGAATGAAAAAGGAGAAATCACTACCGACCCTGAGGAAATACAGAAGATCAACAACTATTTCAAAAACCTCTCCTCTCATAGTTTCAATAACACAGAAGAAATTGACAGATTCCTAGAAACATACCAACCACCAAAGCTGGATCAAGAAGATGTAAAACTGCTGACTAACCCAATTTCTTTTAATGAAAGTAAAAATGTAATCAAGTCCTTACCAACAAAGAAGATCCCAGGCCCAGAGAGATTCACTGCAGAATTCTACAAGAAATACAAAGAAGACTTAATGCTGACACTCCTCAAACTCTTCAATGAAATTGAAAGGGAAGCAATTCGTCCTAAGTCATTCATGGAAAGAAATATCACTCTAGTAACAAAACCTGAGACAGACCCAACTAAGAAAGAGAACTATAGGCCAATCTCCATAATGAACATAGATGCAAAAATTCTCAATAAAATATTGGCAAAGAGGATGCAGCAAATCATCAAGAAGATTATACACTATGACCATGTGGGATTAATCCCAGGCATGCAGGGATGGTTCAGCATACATAAATCAATAAATATAATCCACCATGTCAATAGAGCCAAAAGCAAGAACCACATGATCATTTCTATAGATGCAGAAAAAGCTTTTGATAAGATCTGACACCCATTCATGATAAGAACCTTACAGAGAATTAGAATAGATGGTCTTTACCTCCATATGATAAAGGCCATGTAGCACAAACCAACAGCCAATGTCATATTAAATGTTCAAAAACTGAAAGCCTTTACCTTAAAATCAGGCACAAGACAAAGTTATCCCTTATCACCACTCCTATTCAACATAGTCCTGGAAATACTAGCCAGAGCAATTAGACAAGAGAGAGAAATAAAAGGAGTAAAGACAGGAAAAGAAGTTAAATTATCATTTGCAGATGACATAATACTCTACATAGAAGACCCCCAAAACTCTGTTGAAAGACTCCTCGATATAATAAATACATTCAGCAATGTAGCTGCATACAAAGTGAATACTGAAAAATCAATAGCATTCTTATTCTCTATCAACAAAATTACCGAGAGAGAAATAAGCCACACCCTTCACACTAGCATCCAAAAAAATGAAATACTTAGGAATTAATCTAATGAAATTGTAAAATAGTTGTGATGGGAAAATTATAATACCCTGAAAAAGAAATCAAAGAGGACCTCAGAAAATGGAAAGACATCCCTTGTTCATGGATAGGAAGAATAAATATTGTGAAAATGACCTTTCTCCTAAAATTGTTAGACAGATTCAATGTAATCCCAATGAAAATACCGCTAACATACCTTGTAGATCTAGAGAAATCACTCCCAAAATTCACCTGGACCAGAAGAGACCTAGAATAGCAAAGGCAATTCTAAGAAGCAAAGCCAAGGCAGGAGGCATCACAATCCCTGACTTGAAGTTATACTACAAAGCTGCTGTAATAAAGTCAACATGGTATTGGAATAAAAACAGACCTGAAGATCATTGGAATAGACTAGAAGATATAACTGCGAACACACTCAACAACCTTATCTTTGATAGAGGTCAAGCATGTTCACTGGAAGAATGAAAGTCTCTTTAATAAATGGTGCTGGAAAATCTGGCTTTCCATATGCCAAAATCTAAAAGTAGACCCATGCCTATCACTATGTACTAAACTAAAATCCAAATGGATCAAAGATCTAAATATTAAAACAGAAACACTAAATCTGTTGGAAGACAAAGTAGGTAAAAATCTTGAAAACATAGAGGTAGGTAGAGAATTCATGAATAAGAACCAATCTGCATGAGAAATATTTCCCAGAATCAATAACTGGGATCTCATCTTATTAAAGAGTTTCTGCGTGTCCAAAGAAATCTCCAACAGAGTGAAAAGAAAACCTACAAACTGGGAAAAAATCTTAGTGTACTGTCCCTCAGACAAACGACTTCTGTCTAGAACTTATAAAAAGAATTTAAAAAATCTGACCCCCGAAATTCAAAGAGTCAATCCAAAAATTGGCATCCGAGGTGAACGCACAGTTCTCAGGTGAATAAATACAAATGGCAAATAGATACATGAAAAAAATGTTCATCATCACTGGTCGTTAGTGAAATGCAAATTAAAACCACACTGAGATACCATCTCACTCCAGAAAGAATGGCCAGGATCAACAAAACTACCAACAACAAATGCTGGAGAGGCTGTAAGGAAAAAGGAACTGTTCTCTGTTTGTGGGAATGTAGACTGGTACAACCACTGTGGAGGTCAATCTGGAGATTCCTCAACAAGCTGGGATTGGAGTTTGCATTTGACCCATCTATTCCACTCTTAGGCATATTCCCAGAAGATCTAAAAACATCTTAACACAGTGATATATGCGCACCCATGTTTATATTGGCACAATTTGTAATAACCAGATCTTGGAAACAACCTAAGTGTCCATCAACCAAGGAATGGATAAAAAAAATTGTGGTACTTTTATACAATGGAGTACTACTCAGCTATAAAGAATGATCACATTGAGATATTTATAAATAAATGGATGCAACTTGAATCTATACTCATAAGTGAAATAAGTCAAACTCACAAGTATAAATACTGTATAGTCTCCCTAGTGTAATAAATGGTAAGAATACAGAAGATTTTATGGAAATCATGGTTCACCATTATATTGCTTTGAAGTGTTATGTTTTCTTGCTTTGGTTGTAATGGTTTTATTCTGTTTTGTTTGATCTTAATATATGTGATCATATGAGTAGTTACTTTGAATACAATGAATAGTTACTTTGAATACAACACAATATGACAGCCATTTTTTATTTAATACCATCTTGCTCTGAAGTGCTACCATGTCTTGTTTTTCTATTACCATTTGTTCTATCACATTGTGTCTTACTGGATTTTAATATGTATGATAGTAAAAACAAATTTTTTATGGAAAATGAGATAATATAGCCGCCATTGTTCATATTCAGTTATTTGGTTCAGAATGCCTTGCAATACTTTTATTCTCTTGAGTTGTTTTATTCTACTTTGTTATGTTTGACATTATTATGTGTAAAGCTATGCTCAACTATTTCAAAGAAAGAGACATTATGTTAGCTACTGTTAATATCCAATTGTCTTGTTGTGAAGTGCTGTGTTGCTTACATTGTTCTGTTCTGTTCTGCTTAGATCTGTCCTCTTTTGTTTTATTCTCTTTAAAATAACATAAAGAAAGGGAGATTTAAAGTGTTATCTTCAAGTATAGAGGAAACAAGAGGGACAGAGGTTTGATTGTAGATGGAATAAACTGTAGGATATTGGGAACCAATAAATAAACTAGTTGAAATTTTGTGTTCGGTTCCTCCATATAGAGTTTGTGGTAGAGATTGACATCATATGATCATTAAAGATACTTCATAAACTAATTTAATAATTCTTGTTCTTTATTTCAACTGTATAGACACTTCACATATATGTAACAGACAAAATGAGACTAGGAAAGAGAAAGAGAAAAGAATGAAAAATTTATTTAAAAAGGAGCAAGAATGATGTGAAAAGTGAAAATATATATAAAAGAGAAGACAGAAAACAATAAAAAAATTTAAAGGAAAACCTCACAGAAATTCAGAAGTAGAGAATCCTTTCCATGTGGGCACTAATTTTTCAGATTTCAGCTTTATTCCAATTGGAGTGACTAAGTGGATGTTTTGGTTCTATCCTCATATGAGAAACTTTCAATTGGTTTGGAGTTGAGGAGGTGTTAGAAAAAGACTGATGAAGCCCTCAGTTCTACACTGATTTGGGGGCATACTTCTTTGTTCTCATTCCCCTTTTCCTCTGTTTCAATCCTTGTAGCTAGTTAAATTCACTCAGCAGTGTCTAGGACCAAATGAGAGGTGTTTTTCAGGGCTTCTAACTCACTGGTGTTTTTGGATGCTGAAATTGATCTTATGTGAATGCTGAGCTGAATGTCATGTGGAAACTGGATGGTAAACAAATGTCACAGACAATGTTATGTTGGTTTTTGTGACATGGGTAAAAATATATCTACTCTAACACCAGTCCAGTGTCTCTTCTTCTCTGTACATTCTGCTTATAGCTGCTGCATGTCCCTGCCTATTTCTGAGTTCTTATCTAGATCTCAGTTCCTGTTTCTTTCTGTTCTGAGGAAATATCTCTCCCAGCTCCATTGCTGCCCTCTGATTAATGTTCTGACATCATTAGTGACATACTTCTGGGAATAACTCTCCTGAAAATATCTTTTGCATGAGCCTGCTTCCTTGTGCTTTCCTTGGGAAGGATGTACATTGGACTGTGAGTGTTCAGCTGGGTGCTTATCATAGCTGCCTGAGTGTGTATCTGGTTTATGTAACCACCTCCTTATACTGGCTTTTGCTTACTACTGTCTGGGTCCTTGTTGCTACCACATGGACACAACACTTCATCATCAAGTAAATCATGATAACCCCTTTAGAAATGAGCATAACATAGACTACTTAACCAACTACACTATACCCCAAATCCCAAAACAATTGAGGGTATGTGATCTTTAGGAAAAGCAAAAAAATACCTCTGGCTTTCTTTTTTCATCTTCATGTGGTAGATATATGGAAGGCATTTGTATATATGAAGTGGAGGTCAAGAAGTAATTAGTGCTTTTTATAGTATTTTCATGGGAATGTCAGTTTAACTCTCAAAGTATTTGAAGGATTCAAACACATGGTTCTTATCAGCATATTAATTGCTTTTCATTTTCTCACAGCTTCCCACAATTCCCATCTGTGTTTTCTTAAGTGTTATTCTTTCTCTTCCAGGAACAACCTCTCAAAATTTCTGTTCAGCAGAGTTCAACTCCAGATATAAAAATATCAAAAAAGGGCTGGGGATTTAGCTCAGTGGTGTAAGTGCCTGCCTGGCAAAGTTGAGGTCCAAGTTCAATCTCTGATACAAAAAAAATGTGAAAAGCCCTACTGCTTATTTGCTATTATCTTTTTTCTTCTTTCCATCATTCTGAACTATTTTTTCATTCCTTCTTATTTTCTCCTCATTGTCCACAATCCATTGCACTTGTCATAAGTATCACAGTATTTCTGGGTCATGAAAAAGAGGTAAAAGTTAAAGTTCTTGAAATAAGTTTTAAATCACATGATTGACACATGGTTGGTTCTATAGTTGGAGATATAACTAGTGTTAATTCTGCTTTACAACACAGAAGTGGGACTGATACTATTCAGTAAGCTGAAAAAGTGTGTAAATATCAAAACATAACCAGTACCAATGTCATGACCGGGAAACATACATTAAGGGAAGATATCTATAGAGTTAGAGATATAGTTATACAGAGAAAAGGACAGATGAAAAATAGTTTATGCCCTAAGTAATCTATAACCCTCAGCATAAAAAGGAATATCAGGGCAGAGGCAACAAAGATGTCTCCCTAAACTATTAACTCCCTGAAATATGATCTCAGGAACACTGAATTGGAGGTAGTTACAGAAAAAGAACTCCAAAAAAACACAGGATTTAATTAGCAAAATGTGTAACAATTTAAAGCTCATATAAAAGCAAGATTATGGAATAGATAAATGATCATTTTCATAGATTTGGGATCATAAAATCAATCAACTAGAAATCCAAGATATGAAATAAGTTACTTGAGCATACAAGTAGAGGGAGCAATCAAAGTGGGGGACAGAACATCAGAATTAGAAGACAAAGTTTATGCAATTACTAATGTACTCAGCAATACACTACAAACAAAAAGACATCATGGAAACTGGATCTAGCAACTGCTGGATTACCTCAAAAATATAAGAATTATAGGAATTAAAGAATAGAGGATGACACAGATTTTATTCGAACTTATTCACCACAATCATACCAGAAAAATTTTCAAAATTTAGGAGAAAATTTCAGCATCCTGTTAAATAAGGCATATAGAACTCCAAATTGCCATGACAAGAACTTTCGGTGACATGTTGTACCCAAAATCTGAGAAATTCAACACAAAAAGTGAATGCTAAAATCTATTAGCATAAAGCATCTAGTTAATTGTAAAGGCAAGCTTATTAGAATAACAGAAGAAATCTCAACAAAAGTTCAAAATCCAAGAGAGTACAGAATGAACTTTCTCAACTCCTAAAAGAAAACTACTGTCAAATCAAATTGAAATGTTTTGCAAAATTGTCTTTTAAAGTTGATGGAGACTTCCCATGACAAAGAAGTCCTAAGAAATTTCTTAATACCAAACCACTACTTCAGAATGTAATTAGGAGAATCTTCCACAGAGACAGAGGGGACAACATGAACAAGTGCACCACAGGGAAGAATACATTTAACTGGGAGAGTGGTTACCCAAAAAGGGAAGCATAGGAATTATCAGTGGCAAAATAATGCAATGACAGGATTCAGTCATCAAAAGAACTCTTTTTTTTTTTGTACTGGGGATTGAATTCATGACTGCAATCTTGCAAGAAAGGCACCTATTCTGCTGAGCTAAATCCCCAGCGCAAAAGAACTCTTAAGCTAAATTTCTTAACTCTAAAATCAAAAGCCACTGACTGGCAGTTTTAATTAAAAACTATATGTCCAACTTTATGTTGCCTACAAGAGACACCTTCTGCTGTTAGAAGAAGGACGCTACACTATTAATGTCATTGAGAACATTATGGTAAGTTAAACATGGCAATCATAAAATAACAAATACCACACAATTCTAGTTATACAACAGATCTAGAATAGTCAAACTGTTTAAATCAGACAGTAGAAATTATTGTTACATTGTGGTAGGAGGGGAAATGGAGAGTCAATGAATATAAAATTACACCCATGAAAGATGAAAAGTTCTCTTTACTATACAATATTGTGGTTATAATTAACAATACTATACTGTACATTTAATTTGTTTTCCCACAAAAAGAATGGAAAAGTTAAATGAGAATACTGTCAAATTGAATCAAACATTTGTTTAGCACTACCTTTGTTCTATGCTTTGTGCTTGTATCACATATACACTCACACACATGTGTTATGATAAATTTAGTATATGACATACCATGCTGTTTGAAGAGCTTACAATGAGAAAGAAAGATAGTTCTAAAAATTAATAAAATATTAAGTAATATAGTACAGGCAGGAAGAGGTGTCTGAGAGAGACAGAATTGAAAGAATTTGAGTCTACCCAGAGATGGGAAGTATGAATGTTTTCCCAAACCAAGCACCATTTGACAATAATCTGGAAGGATGGTAGTGAGAAGTACATTAACACTTTAGGCAGAAAAACCGTATTATGTAAAATTGAAGAGTCAAAATATATAGTAACGCTTAGGGAGAGGTGTTTGTAGCCTGTAATTTCTGAAGTACTTATCAAGTCTGTGGTCACAGGAATGATTCATTAGTAAAAAGGAGATCAGTCTAAGAAAACTTGGACAAACCACAAAATTTAACAATAGAGTAAAAAAGGCATTTTAAGAATTATTATGAATATAAAAGTGGTAACCATAATAAATATTACAATGAAATTAACAAAATCATTTCATGAAAAACAACAGGTTTGTAGCGAAAGAATTATGTATCTTGGACCACAGTGTATTTGCTCTATTTCTAGTGATTCTAGGTTGTTATATCTCAAATTCCTCAATTTCAGAATCTTGGTCTTCTAGGCTAATAATTTGTTATGTGGAAATATCATGTACATTATAAAATGATTATCAAGATCTTTGACTTTTCACTAGATTTCAGAAACAACTTTCTCCAATTTTGACAGCTGAAAATATCTCTAAATAACCTCTTGGATGCTTTTGTGTGATAGCCACTAGTATACATACATTAAATGATTTGATATACAAGGATATATGTTTAGGTGAATAGTTAGTATTCAAGATTTGGTTCTCATTGGCATATGTTTATTAGCTGAATCTGAAGGCAGTAATGAGCATATATTGAGAGAAAGAAACAGGACAGGACCCTCTAGAACACAAATATTTGCTTTTTCACTAACATTTTATTTTCATTATTATATTTTATTGAGGATCACTTTACTCTTGGATAGTTAACTCTTTGTTATCTCTCATTCAAATTTCTTTTTAAAATTTTTTAAATGTGCGTGAAATTGTCAGTATCCATAACGTACATTGTGACCTTGCTCATACTATGTTCCTTGTCTAATATTCTCATGCTATTTTTCTTACCTTCTGTTGTGCAGCGAGTGCCCATGTTCCCCTTTCATCCTGCTCATACAAAATTTTCGCTATGATTTACAGGTTGTGGCAGTATGGCATAATTGTTAGAAGTGATGAAATGATAATTATCATTAATTTAATTCCATAATCACTACGTATACCTCTTTGTGTTCTACACTATGTGGGTTGTCACGAGTGTGTAACATCATGCTTCCACCATTAACAAAATCATACAGAATAGATTCACTCAGGTAAAAATTTTTTGTGCACAACTGGATAATATTTTTCATCCTGTCTTCCATAGGAGCCATTATAATTTCTGACTTTTTTTATCCTTTTCATTGTTCTGCCTTTTCCAGAATGCCATCTAATTGAAATCATGCAGCATATATCCTTTTCAGATAGGTTTTTTTCAGTTGACAATATAAATTTATGGTTTGTGCATGTCTTTTTCTAAATTGATAACTCATTTCTTTGTATTGCCAAATAATATTCTGCAGTACGAATATACTGCATTCATCTACTTAAGGACATCTTGGTTGTTTCTAAGCTTGAGCAATTATGATTAAAACTGCTAAAAATACCTGTGTACAGAGTATAATGTGAACATGAGATTTTAGTGAACTCAGATAAATAACAGGGAATTTGACTGCTAGGAATTAAGGAAAGCCTGTGTTTGACTTTGTAAGAAACTGCCAGAATATGTTCTATAGTGGCTGTAAAGTTTTGAGTTCCCACTACTAATGAATGAGAAGTGAGAGATGCTATTACTTCACATTATCACTAGCATGTAGTGTTTTGGATTCCTAACATTTTACTATGTATGCTGTAGTATCCTTACTTCATTTTTATTTTGTTTTCTTATGCTTTGTTTATCTCAACTGACAAAATTATACACACACACATATATATATATATATATACACACACACACACACACATACATATGTATGTCATAGAAATATATGTCAGAATCTTGTTAGATATGTATACATTATGGATTATCTAAATCAAACTAGTTAAACGTGCATACCTTCATGTACTTATTTTTTGTGCTGATGAAATTTAAAATTTGCTCTTATAGTTATTTTACTGTACATATATGAGGTATGATTGAAATAAACTATAGATCCTTACATTTTTAAAGTTTATTATTAAAGTGTCATTTAAAAATATGATGTATATCATTGTCACGTGTCATCCATTGCCAACATTACAGTGTATTCTTGTTTACCTTATTCACTGCATCTGACATATTATAAATTGACTCTTTCTGAAAATGAAAATGATCATGAAAGGTAAATATTTTGAATACATTCAGAATACTGAGACAACCACAACAGCAGAACCAAAGACACTGGTGAAATGGAACTTCCAGAACTGCTGCAGAAACTACCAATAATGATGAAATAAGTCAAACTGCAGGGGAGTATTTTGAGAGAGAAAATGTGAATGTTTCTTGTACTGTAATTATTTTATTAAAAATTGAAACATTTGCAGTATTTATATCATACATCATTGTTATTAATCATATTCACCATTTGTACAATATATCTTGTGAACTTACTTATTCTACCTAATATTCTATATCTATTGACCAAAATCTTAATTCCTTTTGTCCACAGGCTTTGGTGACCACAGATCTTCCCATTAATTCTGAGTTTGACATTTTTTGACTCAATGTATAAGTGAAACAGCAGTGTTTATTTTTCTGTATTATTTCTTTTAAGATAATGTTACTTAAATTCATTTATGTTGTTGCATATGACAGGATTTGCTTATTTTTAAACTTTGAATAGTATTACATTGTGTTCATATATCAGTACATGTTTATTTTTTTCAGTACACAGGTTTTTATTACATGAGTATCTCATTAAAAATTGGGTGCTCTAGCAAAAGAAATAAGCAACAGAGTGAAAAGACAACACACATAGTCGGAAAAAATTTTTAGACATTTAGCCCTCAGACAGAGGGCTTCTATCTAGAACATACAAAGATTTGGAAAATAAAATCAAACTCCCTAAATTCAAAAACTCAATAAAAATGGGCATCTGAGATGAATACACACTTCTCAGATGAAGAAATGCAAATAGTAAATAAATATATGAAAAAACGTTCAAAATCACTTGTCATGTGAAAGATTCTAATTAAAACAACAGTGAGATTCCATCCAGAATGACTATTGTCAAGATATCAACCAATAACAAATGCTGGAGGGACTGTGGCCAAAAGATAGCCTTCTCCACTGTTGGTGGGAGTATAGACTGGCACAGCTGCTGTGGAAACCAATGTAGAGATTCTTCAAAGAACTACAATTAGAGGTCCCATTCATCCTAGCTATTCTCCTTTTGGGTATCTTCCCAGGAGAATTAAAAAAAAAATCATACTACAACTATATATGTGAATTCATGTTTATAGCAGCACAATTTGTAATAGCTAAATCTCAAAAGCAAACCAAATGCCCATCATTTGAGGAATTGATAAAAATTGTGTGGTAGATGTCAGCTTTTCCTGTTAGTCACCATCATTAGTAGACTGTGGGGAGAGAGAACAAGAAGTCACCAAGAAGCAACTTCTCCTTGTGAATTGGTGTCAGCTGTGGGCTGCTGGGAGGAGAGTGAGATGTCAGTCTTTTCTTCTGAGTCAGCACCATTTATAGACCGCGGGAGAAGAGAGCAAAAAATATCTAAAATGTAAGCCCTCTCTGTGAGTCAGCGCCATGCATAGTCCACTGCAAGGACAGCTGGGTGCCAGCCCCTTCTAGCACTCAGCTTGAGAAACAAGAAAAGCCACCCCCCCATCTGTAAGCGACTGGTTAATCCACAGAAAATTAGGCTACAATGATAGTTATTGAGATAAAATACAACTTAATGCTTGTAGTGATTAGAGTTTCACTGACTTTGCAGGTGTAAAGCTAGTAGTCTGATAATCTACCAGATATTAACAATACACGGTGTAACATCAGTGGGGGATTGCCTTCTCAAGGTGGTAGCCATTGTTAATTCCCTATTATCTTGTTTTGAAGTTCTGTATCAGTTTCATTTATTTGGGGGCTGGGTTTTATTCTGTTTTGTTTGTTTGATTTTATTGTATCTGATGGTCTCAACTCACATACATTTACCTATAAAAATCTCCAGTTTGGGGGCTGGAGATTTAGCTCGGTGGCATAAGCGCCTGGCTTGCAAGCACACGGTCGTGAGTTTGATCCCTGGTACCGATAAAAAAAAAAAATCTCCAGTTTATGCTTCTTTATAGGTAAATGGATGTGGGTTAAGACCATTATAAGTAAAATATATCAGGCTCACATGTGTAAATACATTTGTTCCCTGGTGTGAGAGAGTGAAAGAGGAAATAAAGTCTAAAATGTATAATAGATATTTTGAAATAGGATGAAAAAGGAACTAGGATGGGTGAAAGGGAAATGGATATTGGGGAAAAGGGAAAAAGTGCAAGTCAGATATACTATTAGTGACTCTCAGTTCATTAAAAAGGAAAGTTGTTTTCTAATATTGGAGAAATTTGTATGCCCATATCTTGTACCCAGAGCAACTACTTTAAAGATAACAACATATTATATATTAACTATTGCTATTCTCCTACTATATTGTTATGAAATTTTTTTTTATGTTTTTTTCCATTAAATTAAAAGAGTTAGGTACTCATAAAGAAATCTTAAGATGGTAGTTCATTTGGCTAAATATATGTCTTTTATCTTAATTAGACAGCACTTCGAACTCTATGATCCAGAGACCATGTGCACCTGAGTCACCTGGGCTACATATTAAATATCGATTCTTCGTTCATACTCCACACTTATCCAATTCAGGATTTTATACACCTTACCCAGGTTTCATACACTTAATGACAGTGTGAGTTTCACTCGCCATGGAGGAACCTGTAGCCTTTCCTCTCCATCTTCTACCTTGCAAAAAAATGATCTTCATAGGGGAATCAATGCTTTCCCAAGGTATTTGAATTATAGAGCTATAAATCTCATACTGTCATCTGTGCTTCCTCAGTCAACATAGGTAGGAAATTGAACCTTACCTACAACCATATTATTTCTACCAAGAATAGACCATGAGCTTTTACACTATTGAAAGAGTTTTAATAATTATGGGAAATTATTCTCCATTGTTCTTTGCAGTGAAATTTGAGGTGGGATTGCAATCAGCCTGAGATCTTCACTTTGAATTTCTTACATCAAGAACACAAGGATCAAATCTTCCAAATGTGAATGTCCATAAGCTCTGTTAAACTTCTGAAAATATATGGAATATTAATTTTGTGAATCTTCATGAGTAGTGGCTAGGAGAGGAGATTCATAGATCAAACTGAAGAAAGGTAAAATCTCCTCAGGATCATGAACATTCACGTTCTCAGTGACATTATAAAGAAGATTCTTACCATGCAATAGTACCCATAATATTTTCCAGTTATTTGGAGGTCTTTCAGTGCTATAGTGTCAGTAGATAGTGTAGGCATCAGTGATAATGGAATTAAATCTAAAGCATTAATCTTCTGAAAAAAGCTTTAATTCAAAATAAGAGAAAATAAGGAAATGCACAGCTCTTATAAAGAACAAGCCAGTCCCATAACAAGGAACAAGCAAATGGGCAAAGTTTTCCACCTTGAATTGATATGGTGGACACACTGTGATGTAGGAGTTCAGACTAACCCACCCAAAAAAGCAGGAAGACAGTTTAAGAAATAACTGATGTTTTTCAGGGTCTGATTATTATCTCAGGCCTGGTTTCAATACTTTGAATCCTTGTGACTTGAGTTACAATTTAGTTCACATAGGAGGAACCGTCATGACTTGAAGGGCAATCTCAGTCATGTGTGAAAAATCCTACATGAACATATGTTTAGGACAGTGCAAGTTTTGGGAGTAGCTGAATATTCCGTACATCTTTTATTCTATTGTACACACATGTCATCCACAAACAAAGACAATTACTACTTTTTTTCAAATTTCAGTACCTTTAATTTCTATTCACCATCTAGTGGCTCTGTCTAGGATTTCCAGTATTATATTAGATACAAATGGTTATTTTCAGCACATTTGGGTTATTCCTTATTGCAAAGAAGAAAAGATTTCACCTTTTCACCATTTCATATAATAAATGTTATGTGTAGGCCCGTCATGTATGGCATTAATTGTGTTTAGGAAATTTCCTTTAAACCTAATTATTGCATTTTTATGATGGAAATAAGTTGGATTTTTCTGGATGTTTATATCTTCATCTGTTGAGGTTATTTGTGTCTTATATATCATTTTGTTTATGAGGTATATTTCATATAAAAATTTTTACATGTTGAATGATTCTTGCACGTCAGTCACAAGCCCTATTTAAACATGATGCATGACATTTTCTTTCTAATTTGCTTTAGTGTTTAATTTGTTAGAATTTTGGGGAGAAATTTTTGCCTATGTGTTCCTCAGGGATATTGTCCTGTGGTTTTCTTTTCTTATAGCACTTTCTCTATCATTAGCATCATAATATGCAATTCAGGTTTTTTTTTCTTTTTGGAAGAAAAATATATTTATTAATTCATTTTAGGTATACACAATGATCATATCCATCATAGGGAATTAATGCCTGTATATGTTATAGCTTCATTCTTTTTTCCATTTTTTTATCTTCCCTTTGAACCTTCTTACCTTCCTTATTTACAAAATCCTTGTTTCCATTTTTTTCTTCTTTCCCAATTTTATTAATTTTCCCTTCCTTTCCCCTTCCCACATACCTTGTCCCCATTCCCATTTGAGCATTTTGTTCTAATTTTACAATATCTACTGTATGCTTTGGACCTTACTTACACTTCCAGTTACTCACACCAGAGAAACAATGTGCTATTTGCAAATGTGTGCTGATGTATTTCACTCAAGGTTATAGTCTGAAGGCACATCCATTTACCTTTAAGTATCTGAAACTTATCCTTCTATTTGGCTCAGTAGAGCTCCACTGTATTAAAAAAAAAACAGATTTTCTTCACTCACTTAACACTTGCTGTGTATTAGGGCTGTTTCCAAGATTTCACTATTGGTACTGCTATAAACATTAGTGTGTATATATTGCTCAGATATGATGCCTTTAATTCTTTCTGGAAGATATTAAAAAGGAGAGTATCTAGATCAAATGAGATTCTCAATTCCACAATGGTTGCACCATTTTACACTCCAATCAACAGTGAACAAGGGTTCCCCATAGCCCCAGCAGCATTTGTTATTGGTTGATTTCTTGATAATAACCATTCTTTCTGGGGAGAGATGAAATTTTCATATTGTTACAATTTACATTCCACCAGTGAAGAATGATGTGGAACACTGTTTCATATATTTCTTTGCCAGTTCTGTTTCATTATCTGAGAGGTGTCTATTCATTTCAGGTGCCTATTTTTGGATAGGATATTTAAATTTGGGGGGTATCTGGGTTTTTTGAGTTCTTAATGTATTTTAGACAGTAATCTTGTCTGAAGAACAGCTGACAAAATATTTTACCTGTGGGTTCACCCTTCATTCTGTTGGTGACTTTTCTTGTCATACAAAAGATTTTAATAAGATGAGATCTGAGTTTTTGATTTCTTGTGATAATTTTTCATAAATTGTTTGCCTATAGCAATGTCCTGAAGAGTTCTACCTATTCTATCTTTCAGCAGATTTAATATTTTGATTTTAATATTTAGATCTTTGATTCATTTCTATTTTTGTTCACTGTATGGCAAATGATAGGAATCCAATTTTAATCTTCATCATGTAGAAAGCCAGTTATTCCAGCACTGTTAATTATATATGCTATGTTTTTTCCAGTGAAAGTACTTGGCATCTTGATAAAATACAAGGAGGTTCAATATATCTGGAGTTATTTTTGCATCTTTAATCTGTTCCATGTATCATTTGTCTGCTTTTTGCCAGCCCCACACTGTTTTTATCATGGTAGCTTTATGGTGTAATTTCAACTCAGGGATTGTGATACCCTCATACTTGCCTTTGTTGCCCAGAATTAACTTTGTTATTCTAGATCCACATGAATTCTGTATCCACATGAATTTTAGGATAGTTTTCTCCAATTTTGTGAGATATGCTGTTGGATACTTGATAAGAATTGCATTAAATCTGTATAGCTGTTTTTTGTTACCCAAGATGAAAGAATACCTTTCCATTTTCTGATATCCTCTTCTATATCTTTTTTCAGAGCATTATAATTTTTTAATGTAGATGTTTTTTGCATTCTTCATTAGATTGATTTCTAGATGTTTCCTTTTTTTAGGATGCTATTATAAAATGTGATGTTCCTCTAGTATATCTCTGAGTTTTTTATTCATGTACTGGATGGCTATTGACTTTTGAGTGTTGACTTTGTATCCAGCTGTATTACTTGACTTATTAAATCTAGCAGTATTTGGAGTCTTCTATATAGAGTACCATGTCATCCACAAATAACAATAATTTAACTTCTTCCTTTCATATAATTATTCATTTAATTTCTTTCTCTTGTATAATTGTTCTGGCTACATTTTCCAAAACTATGTTGTATAAGAGTGGAGACAATGAATATCCTTGTCTTGTTCCTCATTTTAGAGTGAAACCTTTCAGTTTTTCTCCATTTAGTATGATATTGCCATCTATGATTTGTCATAGATGGTGTTTATCAGGTTGAGTTAAAGACCATCAATTACAATTTTCTATAATTTTTTTATCATGAATGGTTGCTAAACTTTTTGCAAGGATTTTTCTGCATATACTATATGGATGTTTAAGTGTGTAAGATTGACCATATTTCTAAGTTTCCATTAGATCTTTAAACACAATGTTTTGCACTGTCAGCGTTTGAGTGTCCACTTTTTATGGTTTGATTTTGTAACTTAAATAACTATTTCTAAGGCACAATATGTAACTTATCAACTAGTAATTCTTAGTGTTAATATTTTTCTTTGAAATTCTGTATTCTACCCTTTTTTTCTGTTTTGTCTTTTTTTTCTTTTTTCTTTAAATAAAAAAAAATGATCATATGGTTTTTGTCCTTGGATTTGTTAATATGGTGTATTATATTTATTGATTTATATATGTTGAACTATCCCTGCATCACTAGGATGAATCCAATTTGGTCATGCTGTACAATCATGAGGATTTGCTGCATTCTGTTTTCCAGTGTCTTGCTGAAGTGTTTTATATCTATATTCATTAGGGAGGTTGGCCTGCAGTTCATTTTCCTAGTTGGGTACTTCTCAGGTTTTGATATCAGGATAGTGCTTGCTTCCAGGAATGAATTTGGGGTATTACTTCCCTTTTTAATTTCATTAAAAAGAGTTAGAGAAGTAGTGGTATAAGGTATTCTTTAAATTTAATGTATAATTCAGTGATGAATCTGTCAGAGCCTGGGCTTTGTCTTTGCTGGTAGGTTTTTAATTACCTCTGTGATTTTATTGATTGCTATTGGTTTATTTAGGATTTTTATATCTTCTTAATTCAGCTTTTGTAATTCATATGTTTCTAGTAACCTGTCCATTTATTCTGTTTTTTACCTCATAGTACAGTACCAGTTCTCAAATTAGGTACAGATGAATTTCTGCATTATTGAAGGGCCTGTTGTGATTTCACCCTTTTCATTTGCAATTGTATGGATTTAAGTCTTTTATTTATAAATTTTGATAGTATTGTGTAAGGGTTTGTCAATTTTATTTAATCTTTCAAACAAACCATTGTTCAATCATTTGATTCTTTTTATTGTTTTCTTTGTCTCCATTGCTTTAATTTCTACTCTGATCTTTATAATTTCCTCCCTTGTATGAATTTTGGGATTGACTTGTTTTTTTTTCTAGAAGCTTGAGGTTTTAAGTTGTTTACTTTTGCACATTCTGTTTCTGTATTCATTGCTAAATTTCCTTCAGAGGGAATGTTTTCATTGTATCCCATAAGATCTAATATGTTGTATTGGTGTTGTCATTTAATTGTAGAAGCTGCCTAATTTCTTTAATTTCATCTGTGACTCATTTTTTGTTCAGGAGAGTGTTATGAAATCTATCTAACTATCTCTCTAAGAATATCTTTTGGTTTCTTTTAAAATTGATTCCTGATTTCATTACACTCATAATATGTATGGCACAATTTCAATTACTTTGCATTTATTTATACATGTTCTATGAGCTATTGTATGTTTTATTGTGGAAAACATCTCATGTGCAGTTGAGACGAATGTGCATTCTGATTTTGTGGTGTTGAACACTCTGTAGACCTCTACTATGTCCATTTTTTTTAGTTTGGTTCAATTATAATATTTGTTGTTGATTTTTTTGTCTATTTGATCTGTCTATTTGTGACAATATGATATTAAGATCTTCCAATACAATTGGAGTAGTGCTTATTCGATTTTTTCATGTCCCTTAATATTTGGATTTTATAGCTGAGTGAACTGGTGTTTGCTGCATATATACTTATGATTGTTATTTCTTCCTCTTGGATTGTTCCTTTTACAAGAATGTAGTGACCTTCTTTGTACCCCTAACCAATCTTAGACTGAAATGCATTTTTTTATTTACTCATTTGTCTTGCAGGTAGATTCATTCTCTTGGTTTCATGGAGATGTAGTACTTGTTGTCTCTTTCTTTTTTAAAAAAATTTATTTAAAGAGAGGGGAAAAATAAAGCAAAACAGAAAAAAGAGTAGAAACAATACAGAATTTCAAAAGAAAATGAACAGTAAGAAATCACTAGTTGATACATTACATATTGTCTTCCTGGATGTAGTTGTTCAAGTTACAAAATTAAAGCATACAAAATGGACATTGAAACAGTGAGGCTGCAAACATCTCTGTTCTTTGATCCAACAAAAACTTAGCAACATAATTATCATTCCTACACCCTTAAATATACATGCAGTTATATCCTTTAGAGTACCTGCTTTTCCTCCTTTTGCTTTTTAAATCCATTATCTGTTTAGTTATATCATGTTTCTGGTTGCTCAGTACCTTGCTGATCTGTTTTGTTGTTATTTACTTTTTTAAATTTTTTTTCTTAATTATTATTTTTTCTTTTATTTATTGATTTTATTTTGAAGGTAGTAAAATACAGCAGAACAAGATAGGACATAGCCAACTGAAGCAGTGCAGTGAAATTGGCACAGAACCTCACAGCAGGCCACCAGGACAACAGCAATAGGTGCAATAGTACATCTGGTTTTCTTCACAATAGTTGTTCCTTCAATCAGGCAGAGCAATATCAAAGGAAATTCTGAAATTACAAGAACAGAATATTGAATAGAGCAATACCATTGATCAAAACAGAGATAAAATATTTGCCCTCAAAGAGATGGCAGAAGAAAATCCCCCTTATTTACTATATTGCATATAGTCAAACTCGCAAGACATGCTCAGATCTCCTCCGGCTCTCACTTGCTAGTGGTAGGGGGATGGATGTTTCATTCTTAGCCCGTGCCCAGGTAGGCTCATAGCTGCTCACCAGAGGGATGAACTGGCTACCTGTTTTCCCAGCACACCAAGATCCAACATGGCACATCGCGGATCTCAGGAAACACTGATATGGTTCTCGCCCTAGGGCGGCCGTTGGCTTGCCAAACAACAGCCACTTACCAGAGCAGCATGCTGGCTTGTTGTCTCTTTCTAGACTATCCTGCAGAAAATTTTGGGATGCTGGTTTAGTTTTATTGAATTTCTTCAGGTTCCCTTTTCTAGAATTATCTCATTTATCCATCAATTTTGAAATATCATTCTTTGGGTTCATCAATGTGGGTTGGAGAGTTTTTTTGGCCTTGAACTATTTCACCCAAAGCCCTCTTTGAGGGTTTCTTTTTAGAATTTTGATATACTTTTTTTGTCTGTTTGAGATGGGGTTTTACCATTCAGTTCAGGCATTCAAGCTGGCCTTGAGCTCACTTTGTAATTGAAACTGGTCTTGAACTTGAGGCAATCCTCCCACCTCAGCCTCTCAAGTCTTGGGATTGCAGGCATGTACTAACATCCCTGGCAAATTCACCATGATTATTATAAACTTTCTTTTATAGATGATTTGCTCACTCTCACAGCTTTTAATATTCTGTTCCAATGACTTTCTGGTATATTGAGTATTTCTATACCTTTCTGTAGGTTGGGTTTTTTGGTTTTTTGTTTGTTTGTTTCTGTGTTTGTGTTTGCTTTTCATGGCTAATTTCAGTTTTTATGCCTTATTATCTAAATATGAAATTCTTTTTGCCTGCTTGCCAGGGAACTTTTCTTTCATGATATTTGTGAACTTTTTTTTATTTCATGTGCATTATGTCCTCTTTTTCCATTGATTTCAATCAATCTTACGTTATTTTCCTTTATATCATCTAGCAGCACCTAGGTTCATTTCTGATGGTCTCTTTGTTTTTAAGAAATCTTTCTTTTCATTAACCACAGATCTGTGTTTTATATCTGAGATTCTGTCTTCACGGTGGCTCATTCTGCTCTATATACTTTCAATGGAATTTTAAATCTCTGAGATGTGTGTTTAAATCTGTTTTATGGATCCCATTTCTTTCCCATATTGAGTATTCATATTTTCCTATATTCTTTTTATCTGCATCAGCTTTAGAATCAATAAGCATGGTTTTCATTATCATTGCTATCTCTGTTGTTAACTGACAAATTATTTATTTGACTTTTAAGGAGACTTGTTTATTTATTTTATTACTTCTGCTGTTAGTATTTCAGAGAGTCCAGGTGAGTGGAATTTGGATTGTTCCACTTCACTATGCCCTGGATTTTACTTTGGTGAGCTCAAGATCTGTGGCCACATCTTACTTAAGTGCCTTATCATTTTTTTATTTTTTACTTCAATTCCTTAATTGATGATTTTAAATTTCCTTTAGGGAATAGCTTTATTGCTAGTATTGAGAAATTTTAAGAAATGACTACTTCTCAGAGGTGTCTTCCAGGTATAGCTAGCTTTTGAGTTTTCAGTGTGTTGCAAGATCCTGCCTCTTCAATTAGTTGGAGATGAGAGACTCCTGCCTGCTTGGCCTAGCCTTTGGTTTTTTGGTACTGACATATTGTAATTTTTTATGACTGTTATACAATTTCTGTCTTGCTATACCAGGGAGAATAATTATATCTGTTTGGCTAGCATGGTACAGTCAACCCTAATGATAGCATGAAACACTGTCTAGAAAGTAACAAACTGAAATTAGATGTTAATTTGCAAACTTTAATGGTATGGGCTAGATTTGTGATTATGTAAGTGAATTTAAATCTGAAAAAAATTGAATGTATTAAATAAGTTCTCATTTTGACAATTTTTACCCTTAGAGGAGAAAATTTAAAAAGGGTAGGGGGAAAAGAAGAGTAATAATAGTAGAGATTAGAAGTAGGCTGGAGTACAAAGGAAGATGTTACAAACTTTAGGAAAGTGATGCAGAAGACAGGAGGAAAAGAGAGAAGGAAGAAATAAAAGCAGCAGAATAGAGCAAAAACTACAAAAACCTAGAAACCATGCTTGCACTCATGTAAAAACAAGAGCAAAGAAGAAAAAAATTAAACAAGGAGTGAGAAAAACAGAAAAAAGTCCCTCTTTATAGTGTGTGTCTCCTGTCACTGGTGGCCAACATGTGCAGAGTCCATATTTACATTGATTAATCCCAGCAAGCCTGCAGTAGCTTTATGATGGGGTAATGGGTAATCCAAGTGAGCCATTTCCTTTGTTTTCTCTGATGTTCAGACTAGTTTCTGACCATAAAGCTAAAACTAGACCCCTTCAACCTGCAGCAGTTGATGTACATTCTGTGTGCTTGAACTCAGTTGGAGGCCATAAGATAGAGCCAGCATATGTTCTAAGTTCTGAGTTCAGGTGGCCTCTCTTTCAAAATGTCTCTCAGTCCATCACACTGTCCTATAGAATATCTGAACCTGTACCCCTCACCAGCTACTGCACTCTTGTGTATTTACTGCTCCTTTATACTGGTGCACCTCTCCATGGAGGCCTGTGTGGTGGGCAATAGTCACCGTGTATTCCAGGTTTGATTTGTCTTTCCCAAGAAGTGAGTCTTCATTCACTGAGAGGGCTCTGCCTGTCAATTCCTCTTTATTCATTGAATTTTCTTTCTTTGCTTTCTCCCTGGGCTTGCGTTCTCACTTCATATCCTTCATGGGTACAGAGGACCCATATCCCTCATTTTTCTCTTCCCCATGTTACCATGCTCTCTGGCTGTACATCAAATCTCAGAGAAGCTCTCTTTTTCATGCTCGCCTCCCTTCCATTTTACTGGAAGTCATTCTAATTGAGTTCTAAAATCCATATTTTTTATTTAAAGAGAAAAAAACAGGAAAAAGGTAGAAATATTACAGAATTTCAAGAAAAGAAAACAGTAAGAAATCGCAAGTTGATAAATTACATATTGTGCTTTTAGAAATAGTTATTCAGGTTACAGAATTAAACCACACAAAGTGGACACTAAACAGTGAGAGTGAAAACAGATCTGTTCAACAATCCAACAAGAACCTAGAAATATGGTCATCAATCCCATATGCCTAAACATACATGCAGCTATAACTTTTATAGTGCTTCCTACTTTCTCTTTTTTCACAATAGCAATTACACATTTATAAAATTTTATTTAAAGAGAAGAGAAAAAAAAACAAAACAAAAAAGGGAAGCAACAATACAGAATTCTAAAAGAAAGAAAGAAAAAGGAGAATGAGAAAAAGCCCCACTAAGAAATCAGTAATTTATACATTACGTACTGTCATCCTGGATGTAGTTGTTCCAGTTACAAAGTTAAAGGGTACATAGTAAATATTCAAGCAGTCAGAATACAAACAGTTCTGCTCAAAGATTCAGCAATATGGTCATCTATTTTACACACTCAAACATACATGCAGTTAAATCCCTTAGAGCATTTTCATTTCCTCTCTTTTTTACATTACCAATTACACATTTTGGTTTGATTACTCTTGTAGTTCTATTTACTTTTTACACTGGAGACACAATATGATATTTAGGAATATGAATCTTATTTATTTCGATAAGGAGGATGCTCTCAAGTTATCTCCATTTACCTATGAAGGCCTCAAGATCATCCCTTTTTATAGCTGAGTAATATTCCATTGCATAAAAATGCCATCTTTTTTATCAACCCTGCAGTTGATGGGCATCTTGGTTGTTTCCAGGATTTAGCTATCACAAATTGTGCAGCTATGAACATGGGTGCACTTATATCACTGTGATATGAACTTTTTGATTCTTTGGGGAAAATACCCTGGAGGGGGATAGCTGGATTGAATGGGGCTTCCAGTCCTAGTCTTCTGAGAATGCTCCATATGGATTTCCATAATAGTTGCACCAGTCTACATTCCCACCAACAGTGGAGCAGTGTTCCTTTTTCCCCGCAGCCTTGCCAACATTTGTTATCATTTGATTTCTTGATGGCAGCTATTATTTATGGATTAAGGTGAAACGTCAATGCTGTTTTAATTTGCATTTCTCGAATGACCAGTGATGGTGAACATTTCTTCATGTATTTATTTGCCATTTGTATATTTTTCTCTGAGAACTGTGTGTTCATCTCAGATGCCCATTTTGGGAGAGGGTCTTTGAATTAGGGGGGCTTGATGTTTTTCAATTCTTTATATATTCTGGACACAAGTCCTTTATCTGAGGGGTTGCCGCTTAAAATTCTTTCCCACACTGTTGTTTTTCTTTTCACTCTGTTGGTGATTTCCTTTTTAGTGCAGAAACTTTTCAATAATGTGAGATCCCATTTGTTGATTCTTTGAAGTGTTTCCCATGCAGTTTGCCTTTGGTTCATGAATTCGCTGCCTATCCCTATATCTCCAAGATTTTACCTAACTTGTCTGCCAGTAGATTTAGTGTTTCTGTTTTAATATTGAGGTTTTTGATCCATTTAGACTTTAGTTTTGTGCATGGTGATATGCATGGATCTAGTTTCAGTCTTTGGTATGTAGAGAGCCAATTTTTCCAACACCATTTGTTAAAGAGACTATCCTTCCAGTGGACAGATTTAGACCCTTTGTGAAATATCAGTTGGCTGAGTGTCTTTGTAGTTGTGCTTGCATCTTCTAATCTACTCCATTAATGCTCAGGTCTATTTTTTTGCCAGTACCAAGCTGATTTTATCACTGTGGCTTTATAGTACTGTTTCAAGTCAGGAATTGAGATCCCTCCTGCCTTGCTTTTGTTGCCTACAATTGCCTTTGCTATTCTAGGTTTCTTTTGTTTCCAAATGAATTTTAGTAGTGTTTTGTCTAGATCTGTGAGGTATGTCAATGTTATTTTGATTGGGATTGCATTAAATCTGTATAACAGTCTTGGGAGTATGGCCATTTTCAAAATGTTGGTTCTTCCAAACCAAGAGCAAGGAATGTCCTTCCATTTTCTAATATCCTCTTCAATTTCCTTTTTCAACGTAATATAATTTTCAGCATATAGGCCTTTTGCATTTTTAGATACATTGATTCCTAAGTATTTCATTTTTTTACATGTGATTGTAAAGGGTGATAGTTCCATAATTTCTCTCTCAGTGAGTTTTTGTTTGTGTACAGGAATGCTATTGATTTTTGAGCATTGACTTTGTATCCAGCTACACTGCTGAACTTTTTTATTACCTCTAGCAATCTTTTAATGGAGTTTTTTGGGTCTTCTTTATAGAGTATCATGTCATCTGCAAATAATGATAATTTAACTTCTTCCTTTCCTATCTTTACTCCTTTTATTTCTCTCTTGTCTGATTTCCCTGGCTAGTATTTCCAGAACTACATTGAAAAGGAGTGGTGATAGAGGACATCCTCGTCTTTTGTTCCTGATTTTAAAGTGAAAGTTTTCAGTTTTTGTCCATGTAGTATAATGTTGGCTGTTGGTTTGTTATAGATGGCCTTTATAAGGTTGAGGTAGACACCATGTATTCTGAGTTTCTGAAGGGTTTTTATCATGAACATGTGTTGGACTTTGTCAAAAGCTCTTTCTGCATCTATTGAGATACCCTTGTGGTTTTTGTGTTTAGCTCTGTTGTTGTGGTGTATTACATTTATTGATTTGTGTATGTTAAAGCGTCCCTGCATTCCTGGAATGAACCCCACTTGGTCATGATGTATAATCTTGATGATTTGATTCATTCTATTTGCCAGTACTTAGTTGAGAATCTTTGCATCAATGTTCATTAGTGAGACTGGCCTACAGTTCTCCTTTTTTTGGTTGCATCTTTCTCTGGTTTTGGTATCAGAGTAATACTTGCCTCCAGGAATGATTTAGGGAGGATTGCTTTCTTCTCAATTTCTTTGAAGAGCTTAAGATGTATTGGCATCAAATCTTCTCTAAATTTCTTGTAGAATTCAGCTGTGAATCCATCAGGAGTTGGGTTTTACTTTGTTGGTAATTTTTTTCTTAAATTTTCAATTTCAATAGCTGATATTGGGTGGTTCATAATTGCTATATCTTCTTGGTTGAGCTTTGTTACTTCATATGTTTCTAGAAATCTGTCCATTTCCTCTGTGTTTTCCACTCTATGTGAATAGAGATTTCCAAAGTAGGTATTCATGATGTTTTGAATTTCCATGGGACCTGTAGTAATTTCTCCCTTTTCAATTCTTTTTTTTTAAATTTTTATTTAAAGAGAGAAAAAAGCATGTAAAGGGTTGAGATAATACTGAATTTCAGAAAAAAGATAAACAATAAGAAATCACTAGTTGATAAAGTACATATTGTCCTCTTAGAAATAGTTGTTCAAGTTACAAAATTAAAGCATACAAAGTAGATCATCAAACAGTGTATTTCTATCCTTTCTGTATTAGAGGGAACAACAAAACTTAATAAGACAAAACAAACCAAATTCCTATAAAAACATTAAAGCAAAAAGTCATGCAAAACCACAGTGCTAGGTAATCTACAATGATTGCTGTGTTGTTTCTTATTATCTTCAATAGAATTGTCTATATCATCAGGCATAAATGAATATAGCAGTACAATTGAATGTAGCAGTACATAACAATATCAGTAAAAAATAAAACATTTTAGACAATAGAAAAGTTCAAAGGCAGGTAGTAATCAAACATAGTGGATATTCTAGTGAATCTTGTCATCTTAAGTGCTGTTGCCTATATTCTTAGACTTGATACTATCAATCATAACAGTTTTGAATAAAATCTATCAATACAAAACAGTGATCTAACAAACCACATTTGATTACAATCAGTTAATGGTAAAACAGTGTAGGTTTTACAGAGCTTTAGATTGACTTAATAGGAAATTAAGGATGATTACCATACTGTATCCTGTTATTTTTGGGATTACTGTTTGTACCCTCAAATCTAGTACAGGTACAATGACTGGAACAGAATATAATACATCTAGGCAGAGTAGTGTGAATAATGTGGGTTTTTAAATCCTGGTGCACTATTAACAATATAGTGTATCAAGGCCATCGATGTTAGAGATTCTAGCACTCCTTCTTTGCCGCATTTCTGCTATGCTACTTTTCTGCCTTTGTTTGTCTAGTTTTCTCCTTTATTCTACTGCCTGCCTCACTCATTGAGGCCTTTCTGCCACTGTTCCTAAAATCCTGGTTTTTTTTCTCTCTTTCTCGAATGTCCTTCAGTATTCTCTGTAGGGTTGGATTTGTGGTCAAAAACTGCCCCAGGTCCTCTTTGTCATGGAAGCATCTTGTTTTTCCATTAATTTCTAGTGAGAGTTTTGCAGGGTACAACAATCTGGGCTGGAGGTTATTTTCTTTCAGGGCTTAGAATACTTCACCCCAAGCTCTTCTTGATCTGATGGTCTGTGTCGAGAAGTCAGCCATGATCCTGATGGGCTTACCTTTATAGGTAATCTGTTTCTTTTCTCTGATGGCTGTTGATATTCTGTTTTTATATTGAATTTCTGGTATCTTGATTATTATATGTCTGGGTGTAGTTCTGTTTTGGTTGTAGGTGGCTGGAGTTCTGTATGCCTCACACAACCAAATGTTATTTTCTTTTCCCATGCTTGCGAGGTTTTGCTTAATTATTTCCATGAATAGCCTTTGTAGTTCACCTGTATGTATTCCTGCTTCTTCGTTCACATTTCTTATTCTTAAATTGTAGATTCTCTTGTCATCTTCTAGCCTTTGTATTGTTACTGCCTTTTTCCTTGCTATTTTTAAGAGATCTTTCCTTTCATGATCACACATTGCAAAATTGTCTTCAAGTTTTGATTGTGCATCCTTAGTTTCTTTTAAGGCATTTTGCCAGCTTTTGATGGAGTTTTTAATTTCCTGGTAGTCTCTTTGAATCTACTTCATGTAGTCTATATTTTCTTTATATTCTTTATCTAACGTTTCTCTCCTTTTATGTGTTCCTCCCTTCTTCTATCTGTATCTTCCTGAGAGATGCTTCCTGAGAGAATTTCTTTTATTACTCTACTCATATCTTGCTTTACCTGATTTAATATTTCCGTTTTGAGCTCATCTACAAAGTCCTGAAGATATATCTTAATGTCCATTGAAGCCATGTCTGATGTTGTGTGTTTGCCACTCTCAGTCTCCCTTGTTTTTCCCTCTCCTGTATCAGTGCTCTCAGGGTTCTGGGCTGGGGGCCTCCTCTTGCCTCTCTCTCCTGTCATTGTCCTGGCTTCCTCCACACAGGTTACAGTGCAGGTCCCAGCCCCTTCCCTGTTAGCCACAGTTCCTCCAAACATGCTGGTGAGGGACCTCCGCCCACTCCTGCCTGCCCCTCCCCACCAGGCCAGCCAAACTTCAAGGGCCTTCACCCAATTAGTACACACTAGGCACAGGGAATTGATTTGGGAACTTTCATTGGGTCCTGGCCAGGGGCGTGGCCCAGTCCAAGCAAATCCCATGAATCTGCTCTAGGGAGCGAGCAATCAACTGCAGTCACTGTTGCTCCCCGTTCAGGGTCCTCCTGCCCGATTCCAACATGTTGCCCATTTGGTTGTGCCCTTCCCTTGAGGGGGGGTTCTCATTCCCAGCACTGACTCTGGATTTATGAAGGTCCTTTTGCCGGCTCTACTCTCCTTTAGGCTCACCAACTGCCGACTTCAGCGCTGCTGTGGTTACTGTGAGTGGCAGCGGGAACGAATTTGGGTGGGTCTGCTGGCTGGGGCAGATTCAAGCTGGCACAAATTCAGGCTGGTGCAAACTTGATGGGTCACAGTAAAAACGCTGTGTCCCATAATTTTTAGCTGTTTCGGTTGTAGTCCCAACATGTTTGAAAAGCTTTTTTACATTTTAATTGCTTCTTTGTCAAGAGGATCCATCTCCCTCTATCTGGGTCTCTCCAGGATGTTTTATTCTGGCATATGAGTTATTTCTCCCAGGAGGCTTTGTATTTGTTGCCCACTGATCGGCCATTTTGACTTCTCTACATGTATATTTTTAACACCATTATCCACTATCTCACTCCCATAAAATCCTTTCCTACACTTACTCATCAGGCTTCTTCATATAAGAATTAAAAAAAAACTCAATAAGTTCTTTTGGAGAATAGAAGACATCCACATGGATCACACTATGTACCTCATAGGAGTCTTTTGGAATTTAAACCTGGTTATAGACCTAGAGGCAAAAGTGTGTGTTGATGGTGGGTCCTGGGGTAGTGTGTGAATTATCATGCTTGATCAACTCAGGGTTAGTTTCCTCAGGCATACTAGGAATGGTCAGTGCTAAAGGGGGCTTGGGTAGGGATGACTATCATTATGTGTGGGAAAATCTCTTCCTCTGACAAATAATCTCATTAGAGTCTAGGATCTCAAAATTCTCACTCTGGTCAGGGTTTGCCCAAACACGTCTATCCAATTCATGGGATCCCACTGTTTTCTGATCAGTGTCCTCACCTTTATTTCTGACACTCCTTGAGGCTGAGCATTAAATTTAGCTGTATGTCAGCAAATTGAATTATGAGGGCCTGTGTTTGGGTCTACAATCTCAGCCCTGCAAATAAAGGAGAAGATATGCTCTTTCAGGATGCACATAGAAACTTTGGATTTTTAAATATGTGTCTGGTGCTTGAAATTAAAAACTTTGAGTTCCTCATTCTTTTTTAATTTGTCTTCACATTTAGAAAAGTTTAGATTTGAGCTGATGATTATTCTTCACTTGTTTGTATAGAGATGCTATGAATAACCTTTCAGCAAAATTATATTTCCCATTCTGCTAAAAATATTCAAAAGTATCACATGTGGAATAGATAAATTCCTTACATTTCACAAGTAATGAATTTGGATAATCAAATGGATTTACATTGTGTGTTACTTTAAACAGTTCACACAATGGACTATCAATACTCTCCACATTATCCCAAGAGATTATGGCATTTTTAGGTCTCTTCAAATGACAGAATCAACCCCAGGAATCACTAAAGTGACTAAAAAATTTCATCTTTATAATTCTGTTTGTCTAGACCCTCCTACCAAAATCTGTATCACTCATGGCCCACTAGAGAAATAGATTTATTATAAGCTATATAAGAATTCACAAACTATATTTCCAAAGGCTGACTGCAGAATTAGGTGTGGAAGGATGCAGAAGGGCTGTCTGCTTGGTGGGAATTTGAAGTGTCCAATCAAAGTTCAAACACTCACTGCAGTGTCACATGCAAGTCCATGTCAGGAGGCTAGTTGGTTGTGCTGGAAGGATGAAGAGTCTGAGCTTTACAGTTGAAGGGTTTGCAATGAAAGACTAAATGGTTTGAGCTGGAAGGCTGATGAATCTGTACTGGAAGCCAGGAGATGACAGGTATCATCCAAGGTTGAAAGTCTAGACTGCAGCTTCTGTGAAAAACCAGAAGTGAGCTTTTCTTATTTGTTACAATTTTATTCTATCCAGATAATAAGCCTATTTATTGGTATCACTCATACCCAGGATAATTCTTCTGTCTTCAGTAAATCCATTCAGCTACCTGAAGAACAATAGTAATCTATTGGTTGTGTTTCTTAGTCAAATTGACACAGTAGTTATCTATAATAGCAAGTATTAGCCATTAAATTGTCTTGTTATGACTAATCTGTATGTGAAAAAAGTCAAATTTATGATATACCGATGGTTTCCTGCCAGTGAAGAAATCTGAGGCAGACTAATCAAAGGATGTCATTGTGAACATACTCCAGCAGGAGCTTAAAGAATTCTTGTTCAAAAACATTCTATGCATTTTTATTCCTCAAGACAGAATGCCTTGTGTGTGACTTTTTAGAATGAAAGCATGTGGAATATTCACATGATGTATTTCAGTATCTGCTTAGGTCTTTTCTTTTTTTTAATTTTATTTTACAGAGAATAAAACAAGACAGAATAAAGCAGATCACAACAGAACAATGCAAGCAACACAGCACTTCACAACAAGACAATTGGATGTCAACAGTAGCTACTATATCTCTTTCTTTGAAATAGTTAGGCATAGCTTCACACACAATAATAAGAAGCATAATAACATAGAATAAAAGCATACAAGAGAATGAAACTATTACAAGGAATTCTGAAACAAATAGCAGAAGATGAACAAGGCCTACTATAATAACTCATTTTCCATAAAAAATTTGTTTATAATGTCATACATATTAAAATCCAATAAAACACAACAGGATAGAACCAGTGGAAATAAAAGAACAAAAACATGGTAGGACTTCAAAGTAAGATGATATTAAATCAGGAATGGCTGCCATAATGTCTTGTTTTGTTCAAAGTAGCTGTTCATACCGTCACATACAATAAGACCAAACAAAACAGAATAACACCATTGCAACCAATACATGAAAACATTATAAGGCTTCAAAGAAATATAATGGGGAACCATGATTACTATAGAATCTTATGTACACTTACCATTTCTTACACTAAGGAGACTATACAGTATTTAAACATATGAGTTTGATTTATTTTGCTTATGAACATGGTCTCAAGTTGCATCCATTTATTTATAAATATCTCAATGTGATCATTCTTTATAGCTGAGTAGTACTCCATTGTATAAATGTACCACAATTTTTTTCTCCATTCCTCAGTTCATGGGCACTTAGGGTGTTTCCAAGATCTGTCTATTACAAATTGTGCCACTATAAACATGGGTGCACATATACCCCTGTGGTATGAAGTTTTCAGTTTTTCTGGGAATATGCCAATGAGTGGAATAGCTGTGTCAAATGGGACTTCCAATTCCAGGTTTTGAGGAATCTCCAGTCTGACCTCCACAGTGGTTGCACCAGTCTATACTCCCACCAACAGTGCAGAAGAGTTCCTTTTTCCCCACAGACTCTCAGCATTAGTTGTTGGTATTTTTGTTGATCCTGGCCATTCTTTCTGGAGTGAGATGGTATCTCAGTGTGATTTTAATTTGCATTTCTCTAATGACCAATGATGATGAACATTTTTTCATGTATTTATTTGCTATTTGTATTTCTTCACCTGAGAACTGTGCGTTCACCTTGGATGCCAATTTTGGGATTGAGTCTTTGAATTTCAGGGGGTCTGATTTTTTTTTTAATTCTTTATAAGTTCTAGACAGAAGTCCTTTGTCTAAGGGACAGTTCACTAAGATCTTTTCCGTTTTTGGGTTTTCTTTTCACTCTGCTGGAGATGTCTTTGAGCATGCAAAAACTCTTTAATAAGATGTGATTCCAGTTATTGATTCTGGGAAGTATTTCCCGTGCAGTTTGGTTCTTGTTCATGAATTCTCTACCTACATGTGTGTCTTCAAGATTTTTGCCTACTTTGTCTTCCAACAGATTTAGTGTTTCTGTTTTAATATTTGGATTTTTGATCCAGTTAGATTTTAGTTTAGTACATGGTGATAGGCATGGGTCTAGGTTTAGTTTTAGACATATGCAAAGCCGGTTTTTCCAGCACCATTTATTAAAGAGACTATCATTCTTCCAGTGAACATGTTTGGCCCCTTTATCAAAGATAAGGTGGTTGAGTGTGTTCATATTTGTGGTTGTATCTTATAGTCAATTCCATTAATATTTTAGATCTGTTTTTATTCCAGTACCATGTTGATTTTTTACAGTAGCTTTGTAGTATAACTTCAAGTCAGAGATTGTGATGCCTCCTGCCATGGCTTTGCTGCTTAGAATTGCCTTTGCTCTTCTAGGTCTCTTCTGGTTCCAGATGAATTTTAGGAGTGATTTCTCTAGATCTATGAGGTACGTTAGTGATATTTTCATTGGGATTACATTGAATCTGTCTAACAATTTTGGGAGAATGGTCATTTTCACAATATTTATTTTTCCTATCCATGAACAAGGTATGTCTTTCCATTTACTGCTGTCCTCTTCAATTTCTTATTTCAGGGTATTCTAGATTTCCCTGTGTAGATCTTTTACTCCTTTTGTTAGATTAATTTCTAAGTATTTCATTTTTTTGGATTCCAGTGTGAAGGGTGTGGCTTCTCTTATTTCTCTCTTGGTGATTTTGTTGTTACTGTATAGGAATACTATTGATTTTTGTGTATTGACTTTGTATCCAGCTATGTTGCTGGATTCATTTATTATATGTAGGAGTCTTGAAATAGAGTTTTGGGGATCTTCTATGTAGTGTATCATGTCATCTGCAAATAATGATAGTTTAAATTCCTCTTTTCCTATCTTTACTCCTTTTATTTCTCTCTCTTGTCTAATTGTTCTGGCTAGTATTTCCAGTACTGTGGTGAATAGAAGCAGTGATAAGGGACATCCTTGTCTTGTTCCTGATTTTAAGGTAAAGGCTTTCAGTTTTTCGCCATTTAATATGACTCCGGCTGTTGGTTTGTCATAGATGGCCTTTATCATATTAAGGTAGATAGCAGTAAAGTTCTTATCATGAATGGGTGCTAGATCTTATCAAAAGCTTATTATGCATCTATAGAAATGATCATGAGATTCTTACTTTTGGCTCTATTGATATGGTGGATTACATTTATTGATTTACATATGTTGAACCATCCCTGCATGCCTGGGATGAATCCTCTTGGTCATGGTGTATAATCTTCTTGATGATTTTCTGCACCCTGTTTGCCAATATTTTATTGAGGATTTTTGCATCTATGTTCCTTAGGGAGATTGGCCTATGGTTAGGTCTTTCTCAGGTTTTGGTACTAGAGTAATACTTGCTTCCAGGAAGGAAGTAGGGGGAATTGCTTCTCTTTCTGTTTCATTGAACAGTTTGAGGAGTGTTGGCACTTAGTCTTCTTTGTATTTCTTGTAGAATTCCACAGTGAATCCTTCTGGGCCTGGGCTCCTCTATATTGGTAGGGACTTAATTACATTTTCAATTTCATTAATAGAAATTGTGTTATTCAGCAGTTTCACATCTTCTTGATCCAGGCTTTGACAGTTCATATGTTTCTAGGAATCTCTCCATTTCTTCTGTGTTATAGAACATATGAGAGTAGAGGTGTTCAAAATAGATTTTGAGGGGATTTAGCTCAGTGGCATAAATGCCTGCCTTGCAAGCACACAGTCGCGAGTTTGATCCCCAGTACTGATTTAAGAGAAAAAAAACCCTTCTGGGAGACTCCTCACCTATTCTAACTCCCATGTAAAAGCTGGCCCAAAATAGGTGTTGATGATCTTCTGTATTTCCACAGAGTCGGTTGTGATTTCACCTGTTTCATTTTGTATTGCACGAATTTGAGTTTTTTCTTTCCTTTTTTAAATTAGGTTGGCTAGGGGCTTGTCAATTTTATTTATTCTTTTAAAGAACCAACTCTTTTATTCATTGATTCTTTGTATTGTTTGCTTAGACTCTATTGCATTAATTTCTGCTCTGATCCTTATCATTTCCTCCCTTATTTTGGCATTGGGCTTGGCTAGATCTTCTTTTTCTACATGTTTGAGGTATAATATCATGTTGCTTATTTGTGTTCATTCTGTTTTCCTAATGTGGGAACTCAGTGCAATAAATTTTCCTCTGATGACCACTTTCATTGCATCCCACAGATTCTGTTCAGTTGTATTTGTATTTTTGTTTGCTTGTAGATATTGTTTAATTTATTCTTCAATTTCTTCTGTGACCTACTTATTGCTCAAGAATGTATTATTCAATTTCCATATGTTTGTGGGGTTTTTGCAGTTTCTTTTATCATTAATTTCTGGTTTCATGGCACTATGATCCAATAACATGCATGGGATAATTTCATTTCTTTTGCATTTACTTAAATATGTTCTGTGGGTTAGCATATGGTCTGTTTTAGAGAATGTCCCATGTACTGCTGAGAAAATGTATATTCTGGTGTTCTTGGATGGAACACTCTGTATATGTCTATCAAGTCCATTTGTTCACAGGTGTGATTCAGTTCTGTTATTTCTTTGCTGATTTCCTGTCTAGTTGATCTATCCCTTTGTGTCAATGGTGTGGTAAGGTCTCCTGTTATAATTGTGTTATTGCTTATTTGATTTTTCATTTCTGTTAATACTTGCTTTGAGTAGTTGGGTGCTCTGAAATTTGGTGCATATATATTTAAGATTGTTATCTCTTCCTCTTGAGGTTTTCCCCTAACTAGTATGTAGTGACCTTCTTTATCTCTCCTGACCATTCTTGGTTTGAAGTTCACATTGTCTGCAAAGAGAATAGCTACCCCCGCTTTTTTTTTTTTTTTTAGTTCCTGTTGCATGAAGTATTGTTTTCCTTCCTTGGGTTTTCAGTCTATGAATTTGCTTTTTGGTTAAATGGGTTTCTTGCAGACAGAATATGGTTGGACATTGTTTCTTGACCCATTCTGCCAATCTGTTTCTTTTAATTGGTGAATTGTGGTCATTTACATTAATGGTTATAACTATTATATATCATTTTATTGTTGACATTTTATCTTTCTGCTGTTGTATCTTTACCTTTCCATTCTGTTTAATTGTCTGTCTTGCTTTAGTGTTTTTTTCCTATGTGTATGTAGAATGTCTTTCAGTATTTTTGTAAGGTTGGTTTTGTGATCATGAAGTTCTTCAGCTGTTCTTTTTCATAGAAATATCTTATTTCCCCATCCATTTTGAAGGACAGTTTTGCAGGCATATCAGTCTGGGTTGGAAGTCATTTTCCTTTAGGATATGAAATATTTCACTCCATGCTCTTCTTGACTTCACTGTTTGTGTTGAACAGTCTGCTGTGAATCTGATAGGTTTTCCTTTATAGGTGACCTGTCTTTTCTAACAGCTTTTAAGATTCTGTTCTTATGTTGGATTTCTAAGATGGTGATCATTATATGTCTAGGTGTAGTTTTATTTCGGTTATGGCTGTTTGGAGTCCTATATGCTTCATTAATCTGTATGTCAGTTTCCATTCTCATGTTTGCGAAATTTTCAGCTATTACTTCTGTAAATAGCCTCTTGATATCATTTGTGTTGTCCCCTTCTTTTTCATTTATCCCTGTTAATCTTATGTTGTTATTCTTTGCATCATCTTGGAAGTGTTGAATAGTTATTTCCTGATGCCTTGTTTTTTTTAAAGGATCTTTCCTTTCCTGTTCACTAGCTTCAATCTTATCTTCGAAGTCTGAAATTCTATCTTCACTTTCAGTGAGTGGTTTTGGCAGTGTTCAATCGAATTTTTGATTTCCTGTATATCTCTTTTTTATCTGCTTCATGCATTCTTTTTATTTCTTATACTGTTCATTCAGAAATTCTATCATTTTGCTTTGTTCCTCTAATTTTTTAGCTGTGTCTTCTTTAGATGCATTCACTATTTCTTTCATTACTTTTATCATTTCTTCTTTTACCTGGGAGATTATTTCTGACTAGAGTTCCTTCATAGCTTCCCATACTTGCTTCTTTATTTCAGTTCATATCATTTCAGGTATTTCATGTTTATGACTAGTATTTTTTTCTAAGTATTTGTCTCCCATGCTTTCTTGGGATGGGATGGTGTTTTGAGATTGCATTTTGGTCTTTTGTTTTGTCATTTTCCCATATTTCCATGTTTTGAGCAATGTTTCAAAACTTTCCCTGGGTATTGTGGAAATCACCTCCTGTGCCCTTGGCTCCTGGGACTCATGGGCCCTGGCTCCCCTGGTTGAATGAAGGTCAATGGGAGTGGTCCACTTAAGCCTGCAAAACCTCTCCAGTCTAGTCCAGTGTCCTAGGGGTCTGTGTGGGCACCCAAGCCCTGGGACTGATGTCCCAAACTCTCCCAGGTCATTGGCAGCGAGCTGGAGCTCACCGCTTGGGCCTAACTTCCTTCTCGGCCTTGGCCTGGTCCCATGGTTGAATAAAGTTCACTGAGCATTGGCCACTCAAGCCTGCGAAACCTCTTCAAGCTAGTCCAGTATCCTAGGGGGCTGAGCAGGCACCCAAGCACTGGGAGTGATGTCCCAAACTCTCCCAGGCCAGTGCCAGTGAGCTGGAACTCATCCCACCACTGCTTGGGCCTAACTCCCCTCTCAGCGCCGGCCTTTTTTTTTTTTCTGTTTCATTACTGTCAGTTGTTGGTATGATTTTGTGATGGCAAAGAGAAACAATGAAATAAAACTCAGGATTTGGAGGCAGACTTATTTTGTGTATATGGGCAATGATATAGAGTTCTAGGGATTATACGGGATAGGCAAGCAGGAAGTACAGAGGCAAAATGGTTTGTTAATTGGGGATTTTTTTTTACAGTATTTATCATACTGACCAGCTGTGCATAACAGGAACCAGCCATTTTTTTTTTTTGTTCTTACCGGGTATCTAACTCACAACCTCACGCTTCCAAGGCAGGCGCTTATGCTGCTGAGCTAAATCCTCGGCCCAAACCAATCATTTCTTTTTTTTTGCTTTCTATTTTTTCCCCCATGCAAGCAACCATTTCTTAATGTCTGCTTTTAAATCACCACTAACTGCACTTGTTTGAGCTACTACTTCTGTAAATAGCCTTCTTATGTCACTTTTGTTGACCCTTGATATTTCATTGAAACCTATCAATCTTATATTATTTCTATTTTTTAAATTTATTTAATTGTGAAGGTAGTAAAATAAAGCTGAACAAGATGGGACAAAGCCAGTTGAGACAGTGTAGTGAAATTGTTACAGAACTTCACAGAAGGTTACCAGGATAACAGCAGTAGGTACATTAGTGTATCTCTTTTTCATCACAATAGTTGTTCCTTCATCAGGTACAGCAAAATCGAAGGAAATACCAAACTTATAAAAACAGAATATTGAAAAGAGCAATACCATTAATCAGAACAGAGCAAAACAGTGATAAAAATACTTGCTTTCAAAGAGATGGCAGAAGGAAATTCCCCTTATTTGCTATATTGCATATAGTCAAATTCACAAGAGATGTTCATATCTCTGGCTCTCACTTGCTCATGGGGGAGAGGGATGGGGGATGGGATGGATGTTTGATTCTTAGCCTGTGTGCTGGTTGGCTCACAAGTGCTTAGCACAGCAGCGAGCTGGCTGCTTGTTTTCCCAGTGCCCTATGTTTCAACATGGCATGGATCTCAGGAAACGCTAATGGTTCTCACCCTGGGGCAGCTGCGGCTTGCCAGGCCACAACCACTTATCAGAGTGGCAAGCTGACTTCTTGTTTTCTCAGTGTCCCAACTTCAAACATTGCGTGGATCTCAGGAAACACTGATGATTCTCACCCTGGGGTGGCTACAGTGTTCCAGGCCACAGCCACTTACCAGAGCAGTGAGCTAAACCAGCCATTTTAAAGAAACAAATGTAACAAGAACTCTAACTGAAAAAATTACCTGGACAACTAACAAACTGAAGCATACTGGTTGGGGTGGCGTTTCTGCTACAGTTTGAGTATTCCCCTTTTGGGTTGTGTACTGCAGACTTGGTCCTTGGCGCAGCAATGTTGAAACATGAGAAAACTATTAAGGGGTGGACCAAGTGAGACATAAGTCACTGAGATCATCACCCTCAGAATAGATTAGTATATCTCTCATAAGACTTTGACTAGTTTATTCATGTGTGAGTTATTACAGAAAGAACTAGCTTGACCCATGAAATGTGGCTTCCTATCATTCCAGTGATATTTCTGAACACACTAGTGTTTATTGTGATGTAAGTAGCAAGAAGGTGCTCAGAACAGGAAAAAACTATGAGACAAAAAATAGAATGGAAAAATCATGAATTTTAGGCTTAAAAACTGTAAACTAATACATTTATTGTTAAATTTGGCATCCTCAAGTATTTAGTTACAGCAGCAGAAAAATGTACTAGTAAAAAGATTTAGTATCATGGAGTGGGGTAATTGCAATGAAAATGTGAAATTGGCTTTGTGGGTTGGTTATAAGCAAGTACTGGAAGAGTTTTTATAAGCAAACTTTTTTTAATTTCTTTCATTTTATTTATTTATTCATTATATTTTTCAATTTTTTATTTTAAAGAATAAAACAAAAGAGAACAGATCTAAGCAGATCAGAACAGAACAATGTAAGCAACACAGCACTTCACAACAAGACAATTGGATATTAACAGTAGCTATCATAACGTCTCTTTCTTTGAAATAGATGAGCTTAGCTTTACACACAATAGTGTCTAACATAACAAAATAGAATAAAACCACTCAAGAGAATGAAAGTATTGCAAGGCATTCTGAACCAAATAACCACAGATGGACAATGGCTACTATATTATCTCATTTTCTATAAAAAATTTGTTTATACTATCATACATATTAAAATCCAATAAGACACAATGTGATAGAACCAATGGTAATAGAAAACAAGAGCATGGTAGGACTTCAGAGCAAGATGATACCATCATACATATTAAAATCCAATAAGACACAATGTGATAGAACCAATTGTAATAGAAAACAAGAGCATGGTAGGACTTCAGAGCAAGATGATATCAAATCAACAATGGCTGCCATATTGTCTTTTCTTCAAAGTAACTATTCATACCGTCACATATATTAAGATCAAACAAAACAAAATAAAACCATTCCAACCAATGAATGAAAATATAACACTTCAAAGCAATATAATGGTGAACCATGATTACCGTAAAATCTTCTGTACTCTTACCATTTCTTACACTAGGGAGAATATACGGTATTTATACATGTGAGTTTGATTTATTTCACTTATGAGTATGGATTCTAGTTGCGACCATTTATTTATGAATATCTCAATGTGATCATTCTTTATAGCTGAGTAGTACTCCATTGTATAAAAATACCACAATTTTTTCATCCATTCCTCAGTTGATGGACAATTAGATTGTTTCCAAGATCTGGCTCTTACAAATTGTTCTGCTATAAACATGGGTGCACATATATCACTGTGGTATAATGTTTTCAGTTCTTCTGAGAATATGCCCAGGAATGGAATAGCTGGGTTAAATGGGACCTCCAACCCCAGCTTTTTGAGGAATCTCCAGATTGACCTCCACAGTGGTTTTCCACCAGTCTACACTCCCGCCAACAGTACAGAAGATTTCCTTTTTGCCCACAGCCTCTCCAGCATTTGTTGTTGGTAGTTTTGTTGATCCTGGCCATTCTTTCCAGAGTGAGATGGAATCTCAGTGTGGTTTTAATTTGTGTTTCTCTAATGACCAATGATGATGAACATTTTTTCATGTATTTATTTGCCATTCGTATTTCTTCACCTGAGAACTGTGTGTTCATCTCAGATGCCCATTTGTGGATTGGGTCTTTGCATTTCGAGGTTCTGATTTTTTTTTTTAATTCTTTGTAAGTTCTACACAGAATTGCTTTGTCTGAGGTACAGTTCACTAAGATTTTTTCCCAGTTTGTGGGTTTTCTTTTCACTCTGCTGGAGATTTCTTTTGACATGTAGAAACTCTTTAATAAAACATGATCCCAGTTATTGATTATGTGAAATATTTCCCATGCAATTAGCATTTTGTTCATGAATTCTCTACCTACCCCTATGTCTTCAAGATTTTTGCCTACTTTTGTCTTCCAACAGGTTTAGTGTTTGTTTTAATGTTTACATCTTTGATCTATTTGGATTTTAGTTTAGTACATGGTGATAGGCACGGGTCTACTTTTAGTTTTCGGCATATGGAAAGCCAGTTTTTCCAGCACCATTTGTTAAAGAGACTGTCATTCTTCCAATGAACATGCTTGGCCTCTTTATCAAAGACAAGGTGGTTGAGTGTGTTCATAGTTGTATCTTCTAGTCTATTCCATTGATCTTCAGGTCTGTCTTTTTTTTTCCAACACCGTTTTGATTTTATTACAGTAGCTTTGTCGTATAACTTCATGTCAGGGATTGTGATACCTCCTGCCTTGGCTTTGCTGCTTAGAATTGCCTTTGCTGTTCTAGGTCTCTTCTGGTTCCAGATGAATTTTAGGAGTGATTTCTCTAGATCTATGAGGTATGTTAGTGATATTTTCATTGGGATTGCATTGAATCTGTCTAACAATTTTAGGAGAATGGTCATTTTCACAATATTCTTCCTATCCTTGAACAAGGGATGGTTTTCCATTTTCTGAGGTCCTCTTTGATTTCTTTTTCAGGGTATTATAATTTTCCCTGTACAACTATTTTACATTTTTCTTTAGTTTAATTCCTAAGTGTTTGTTTTTTTTGGATGCTAGTGTGAAGGGTGTGACTTCTCTTATTTCTCTTTCAGTGATTTTGTTGTTAGTGTATAAGAATGCTATTGATTTTTGAGTATTGACTTTGTATCCAGTTACATTTCTGAATGTATTTATTATATTGAAGAGTCTTTCAACAAAGTTTCGAGGATCTTCTATGTAGAGTATCATGTCATCTGCAAATAATGATAATTTAACTTCTTCTTTTCTTATCTTTACTCCTTTTATTTCTCTTCTTGTCTAATTGCTCTGGCTAGTATTTCTAGTACTGTGTTGAATAGGAGCAGTGATAAGGGACATCCTTGTGCCTGATTTAAAGCTAAAGGCTTTACGTATTTGGCCATTTAATATGATGCTGGCTGTTGGTTTGTCATAGATGGCCTTTATCATATGGAGGTAAAGACCGTCTATTCCAGTTCTATGTATGTTTCTTATCATAAGTGGGTGTTGGATCTTATCACAAGCTTTTTCTGCATCTATAGAAATGTTTATATGATTCTTACTTTTGGCTTTATTGATATGGTGGACTACATTTATTGATTTACATATGTTGAACCATCCCTGTATGCCTGGGATGAATCCCACTTGGTCATGGTGTATAATCTTCTCGATGATTTGCTGCATCCTGTTTGTCAATATTTTATTGAGAATTTTTGCTTCTATATTCATTAGGGAGATTGGCCTGAAATTCTCTTTTTTAGTTGGGTCTTTCTCAGGTTTTGGTACTAGAGCAATATTTGCTTCCAGGAATGACAACAAAGAAAGCAATAATGCAAAATTCCAAAAATAAATGAGATATAATAAAATAAACACTAAAAAATCACCTGTTGACAGATTTTTAAAATTTAAAAGCAAGATTTTAAAAGCAAATTTTCAAAATTTAAATGCAAGCTTTTTAAAAAATCTTAGTATGCTGGATGTGGAAGATTTCAGAAAGATTTGTGAGAGCTTAGACTAGGAGGAAACTAGGGAAGAAAGGTTAGATAGAAATGAGGATCCTATTGAAAGTTGGAGGAAAATCCATTTTTCACCCCATTTTATAGAACTTGATGGTATTGTGCCCATATGCTGGGACTTTATGGAAAGCCCAATGTAATAACAGTGATCTAGGACAGTGATGACACACTTTTCAGAGACCAGGTTCCCAAAGTGCAACCCAAAACCAACTTATTTATCATAGAATGACAATGCTGCAATTAAATTTGAATACCGTATGCATGGCTTCTAGTATAATTTGACTCACACTCCAACAGAGAGGGCTCTGTGTGCTTGCTGTGGCAGGCAAGGTATTAGGTCACCACTACTGATCTATGAGTTTTGGTAAACGATATTTCTGAATAGCAAAGCATTCAGATTGATTCTTAGCTGCTTACATTGAATGTTTCAATGAAGTTCAGGAATATATGGAAAAAGAGCAGAAATACTTGGAATATTCACAAGCTAGCCAGGGAAAATTGAAAAAAAAAAGAAAAATATGTAAGGATGTAGTCAAGCAACTGCTTGCTAAAAAGGTTAGAACAGATAAACAGAAGGCAAGAAGTTTGCATCAGAACAATGAAAGAAATGCAGAAAGCCTTTTATAAATGTTTGAGACCCCCTATCTTGTTAAAAGTCCAGGCAAAATTGTTTTCAAGGGCTCTCAGAATTCAGCTTTTCATTTTATAGTACAGTGTTCCATGAATGCTTCAGCAATAATTTGAGAAGTTAAAGGCACAACTCATGGAACTTTTCTGAAGGGAGCCTGTTGGAAGATTTGACAGTCCATGTGATTCTGATTCTTCAGGCAAAGAGAGTCAAGAACTTGGGGATCATGATGGATTCCACTGATTTTTCACAGAAAAGCCTGGAAGTCCTTTTAGGTGCCTGCCACAGAGACAGAGCTATTGCAGAAATTCTCCACTAGAATGCCTATAGAGCCATAGAAGTGAAATCACTTCTCTTAAAACACCAATACATTAGAACATCCAACAACATACAATGCTCACTATGGAAAGGTGTGGAACACAGGCACTGACAGTCAATGAGAGTAGCCATATGGCTTTAACCATCAAAGCTGTATGGCCAGAACTGCCTGAGGTATTGAGTCTGCCTTTTCCACTACAGTATGCACAGAATTCTGAAGTTGGAATAAACCTATTACTTTTTCCTTCTCTTTCTCTCTTTTGGGAGTAGAGATATCTATCCTATCCTTGCCTCACTGTTGTATATTGAAAGCAAACACTGTGCTGCTTGTGCCATTGCTTCTACCATTTTTGTTGTTGTCAATGTTGTTTATAGTCTGATAGCTGGGAGGAATTTGGGTTGATTCTCACATGAGACTTTGGAATTGGATGCTGAGGGACACTGGATGTTGAATTTTTCATTCTTGAAAGGATGGATATGGTCTTTTACAATCAGGGCATAATGCTGTAGTTGAGGTATAGTTTGAAGGTCCCAAAGATTCTTGTGAAAACTGGTCTTCAGTATGGCAATGTTGTAAGGTGGTGGTACATGTAAGTAATTAGATGTACTGGTTAGTGATCTCTATAGGTATAGAAAAATAGAACATAAGAAAGCTGATTTAATAATCTTTCAGGATACTCAAAAAGGTCATGTACATGTGAGAGTATGAGAGAACTGTAGCTATTCAGTCCATAATGCTAGAAACCACAAAAAAAAGAAGGACCAAGAATACAGTGCTAGCCAGACATGGTGGTGCATGCCTGTAATCCCAGCACTGTGGAGGCTGAGGCAGGAGTACTGCTGCATGTTTGAGGCTAGCCTAGGCTACAAAGTGAGCTGAAGGCTAACCTCAACTACATAGTGAAACCCTGTCTCAAAAAGACAAAACAAAAGTACAGTACCAGTCCAAGGCTGAAAGAGTAGAAGGTTCATGAAAGTTTGCTGGAGTGAGTTCACACTGAAAGACTGAAGAAGCTTAGTGTGATATCCACAGACAATGGCAGAACCAGAAGATGCACCCACTCAAGCCAGAATAGAGCTTCTCAAAGTGAAGACTGACTTCTTTCTTCTTCATTCCTTCTAGGTTACAAGCCTACTGGATGGTGCCACCTACAACTAAGGTGGGTCTTCCACTTTCAGTTCACTGGCTTACATTTCTGGAAACACCCCCCCCACATACACACACATGAAATTATACTTGGCTAATGTACCAGGTGTATCTTAATTTAGTCATGTTAACAGTCATGATTAACCATCACATTAGAACATTAGGGTCATCACCCTTGGAAGAAACTAAATGTGTTCCTGTGTGGGACCCTAGTTAGTTCCCCCAAAAGCAACTTGTCATAAAAGAATAAGCATCACCTTTAATCTCTCTGACATCTACCCTCACTATTGTTCTCTTCTTTTCGTGCTGTTGCCATCGAGATACCATCCACTATAAGACCTTCATTAGAAGTCAAAGAGATGATTCATCCTGTCATATATTTTTCAGCCTCCAAACTTGTGAGATAAGCAAACATTATATTCATAATTATCTGGTTTTAAGTATTTTGCTGTATTAATATAAGTGGTCTATGTTATAATGGCTCAGTCATTTTTACAACTGCACATTGAGTCCTTTAAGTCTTTCTAAAAATATTGACATGGTTTTGAGTCTTTGATACAGTAATTAAAACAATGGTGAGTGGCTATTTTGGAATGAGATGAGGTACACGTAGAATGAAAAAATATTGCCATGGACAAATTATGTCAGAGTAACACTGGGTACTTACCTCAACATAGAGCACTTGCCTAACATTAATAAGGCAATGTCACTGCAAATAATGACATTTTATATGGAGAATAAGTATAAAATTTTAGGAATTTAAAGCAGTACTTTGAGATTTATGAAGGGGGCATGATATAACTGCAAGTAGATAAATCTAAGATTATAATCAGCTATTTTAGCCACATTCTCTTAATTACTGCTAGAATAAGTAGACGAGAATCAGCCAGTATATATACCTGTGTTGAAAAGTATTCTCAGCCCACATGACCTGGTTGATGCAAAAGTCATTTTGTCCAAAAGCAGCAGAGTACAAATTCTTTTCAAACATACATGAACCATGAACATGGAGATGGTACGTGCTTGTGACCACACTGTAAGCCTCAGTTAATAAAAAATTTGTCAAATTATGCAAAATTATTTTCCAACCAATAAAGATAAATTAGAAAATAACAAATGCACAAATAAAGAACATATTTCTGAATAATGCGTGGATCAAAATAGCAAAACAAAACTGCAGAAATATTTCAATGACAACATATCACCCTTTATGGAATGAAGATAAAACAATTCTTAGGAGTAAATTCATGTCACTAAAAATGCCTTTTTTATATTGAATTAAACCTAAGCAAGGAGGTTAATGACCTCTAAAGTGAAAACTTCAGAACACTGATGAAAAATATTAAAGAAGGTATGAGAAGATAAAAAGACATCCTTTGTTTTTAGATAAAAAGAATTAAAATTTTTAAAATGGTCATTTAACTGAAAGTAATCGACAGATTTGGTGCAATCCCCATCAAAATAGCAATGACATTCTTCAAAGAGGTAGAAATTTTCATTATCGACTTGATCTAAGACATAGATATGGCAGAAGGACTTGGGAGAGCAAAACTTCTTACCTCCTGCCAACCAGAAAGCTGAGGATTGGAACAGTACTGGAGAGGAAGGGGCCAGGTACAATATACAGTACCAAATATCCCACCATTATGATTCACTCAAACACACCCAGAATTGGGCTTTACTGATCTGTTTTGTAACTGTCAAGCCAATCAAGTTGACAGTCCATTTTCAATGTCACAAACACAAAGAAATAGTATTCATCTCCAAGGAATAAAAGAATTTCATTTGTAGGAAATTGAATGGATTTGAGACTATCTTAAGTGAAATAAGCCAGACGAAGAAAATCAAATATCACATATATTCTCTCATAATCTATGAAAAAAGAGGTGACATGAAAAGTGAAGGAGAACTATTACAGAAGTTTAAAAATATTGATGGAGTAAAGAAGGAGAAAGTAATGAGGGAGTGTAAATGATCATAATATGTTATATGCATGTACAAATATGCCAAATGAAGCTCACCACTTTAACTAATAAACAAAGTTAAATTCCTGTTTAAAAGAAAAAAGATCACAAATCAGAAAAGTGTGAGGTGAGATGCAAATCCAGTGTGAAGAAACAGAGAAGTAATATTTTGGTTTATCCATATTTAAAAAGAATGAAAAGAATATTGAGTTACTTTATTGTAATTAACTAAGATAAAGTGTAGAAATCATTTAAAGATTCATAATATTAACAAACACTTAAGGAGAAATAGTCAACATGAAAACCCCAGTATCTACTAAGTTCATTGATTTGGTAGTCTAGAATCATTCTACAAAGAAAATTTCTGGACTTGGATTACTACACTGGCTCATTATGCAAGACAAATAAAGTAGAAACAGTAACTGTTGTCAGGGTTTGCAAGTGAAACAATTTAATACGCGACATATAATTTATAAAATTATTTTGTAATAGTCATCATAAGAATCAAACACAAAAAGTGAAGAAAATCTGTCCACACACTAAAGACCTCAAGGAATCCAGCTGAGTGTCTGGATTCCATGGCAATTTCATGCATGAGTCCAGCTGAAGATTTAGAACCCTTGACAATGCCCCTCACATGTCCAAATGGAAGCCTAGAACCCACAACAATGTCTTACAGATCTGTGCTGGTCAGGCTCAAATGTCAGTGGTGAAATCCAGAAAGTCTGTCCCAGCGGGATGAATGTACCAAAAGACTGAGGTTTGTGTACTGGAGCCAGGATGCATTGCTCAAATTAAGGGCCAGGGCTCCCCCAAAAAGTACCACAGCCATCCTCAATAACAACAAGGTCTGAGCTCCTCAAGTTATGAGAACAGCCAAGTTCATGTCAGGAAGCCAGTATTGACAAACTTCTCCAAGACATTGAATAGCACACCATCTCCCCCTCCAGAACCAGAAAGTGATACTCAAAGTAAGGACCATCTCCCAAATTGAAAAACAGCCATTCTCAGTGGCATGGCTCCTCTGATGATAACAACCAAGTTCATATCAGGAAAGAAGCTTGACAAGCTCTTCCAGGAGAAGCAAAGGCAACAGAAGAACCAACAATATTTTTTCTTCTTCTTTATTTCTCCCTCTTATGTTGTTAGCAATGATCCCTAGGTGAGCTCTCCACACACAGAATCATGCTGATTCAGTTTAGCTGGGTGTCACAAGTTGACCAACAGTTGTCAATCCACCACCTTACCATTAGACAAAAAACTTTTTCAGAAAATTAAAGAAATTTCAGGGTCTGATCCCAAACTCAAAAATTTTACAAGGAAGAAAAAATGTAGACAACTGCCATTCACAAATATATACACAAATATTCTCAACAAACATTTAACCAAATGAATAAAACATGCATGTAAAAATAAGATTATTCTCAAAAATAAGGCTGGCTCAGTATTTTTAAGTCAAATACTTATTTACTATATTAATAAATAGAAAAGGGAAATTATTTCAATAGACACAAAAAACATTTAGTGAAATCCAATACTTTCATCATAATATCATATTTACAGTATACTATAAATATGAAGGTAACTTCATGAACTTGATAAAGGTCATCTTTGAAAAAGCTAACTGTTAATAATTAGGGACTGAATGTTTTAGCAGTGAGGCAAGACTCTTGCTTTTATTACTTCTATTCATAGTTGTGCTGGAAGTTTGAGTCAATAGCATGTTCATTTGTGTAAAGACTATAAAATCCACAAAATACTACTAGAATTCATTAGTTTTACTATATTGCAAGATATGTGATTTACATAAAAATTAATTGTGTACATATAAAATAGATATTTTAAGTAGAAAGTGGTGTTTTAAAATCTATTTACAATAATATAAAAAATATGAAATTTGAAAGAAATTTTTGATGAATGGTATGTGGTTTTGTCTCCTTTTCATCACTGTGACAAATTACCTGACCTGAATAGCATGAAGGAGAAAAAATTTATTTTGGCTTATGGTTTCAGTTTACAGCTAATTGTTTCTGAGTCTATGGTGAAGAAATATATCATGGTGGAAGGGTGTGACAGAAAAAAGTTGATTACCTCATGTCAGCTGGGAAGAAGAAAGAAATAGACAAAACCCAAGATAAAGAGTCCAGGACAAAGTATAAACTCTGTGTCATGACCTTATGATTCACTCTCTTTAGGATTTTTTTTGTCTTTTTGTGACAGGGTTTCACTATGGAGTTCAGGCCGGACTTGAACTTAGTTTGAAGCCCATTTTAACCTCGAACTCATGGTGAGTGCTGGGATTACAGGCAGGTACCACCATGCCCAGTTCACTCTCTTTATCTAGGCCCCACATCCTAAATTTCTGTTTTATACCAATAAAGATCTCAGATAATGATATTGTTAATGGGCTAATGCACAAATAATGTTAAAGCTTCCATGATCCAATCACTTTTCAAAAGCACATCATAGGAACACATGAGTCTTGGAAGGCATATGTATTTTAGATTTAAGCTGTAGCAATGGGTAAGACCTGAAACTACAGGAAAAAAATGAAACTGTCAAGGTAAGTCAAAGGTCTTAAAAACATTCATATTCCTAGATGAGAAGACTTGTTGATAAGATTTCAGTTTCTTCCAACAAGTTTTACAAATTCAATAAAATCAAAGACAATTATAGTAGAAATTTTTGAGAAAATTAATGAGCTAATTATAAAATTGAAATAAAAAGTGCAACTTACCTAGAACTTTTAGTTATTTACTGAAGTTGTAAGACACACACATTTTGTCAAGGCTTTTTATTGCCACAATAACAATACTGCAACAATCAATGCAATGGGATATTGGTAGGAAAATAGTCATATATTTATGAAAAAATTAGAGGCTTCAAAAATAGAATTATGTATGCAGCATTGGATTTTTTTGAAAATTTTCAAAACAACTCAGTATAGAAAGGATAAATTTTCTGTGGTCTGAGAAAATTGGATATACATCTACAAAATATATACTTAAATACATACTATAGAAATATATTAAAATATTAAAATTGAATCAAACACAATATTAAGTATACAGTTTAAAATGCAAAAGTTCTATAGAAAGACAAAATATTTGTGACAGTTATGAAAGATTTTTTTATGTATGTCATCAAAAGCATTATTCAGCAGGTACAGTGGGACACACCTGGAATTTCAGTGTACTGGTGGCTAAAGCAGAAAGAAAGCAAGTTCAAACCCAGTCTATAAAACTTAGCACCTTTATGAGACCCGGTCTCACATTTTTAAAATTAAAAAAGGAGCTGGTGTAAGAGTTCAGTGCAACACCCTGTATTGAACCCCAACAGCAAATGAGGAATCATTGCCCATAACTTGGAGTTGATAAATTATACTCCATAAATATTCAAAACCACTGTTCTTTGAAAGACACTATTAAGAGAATGGGAAGAGAAAAGAACTTTCAGTACAGGGAATATTTGAAAATCACACAACTGATAAGAGATATATTTACAATACATTGACTTCCATTCATTCTTTCTATGGGGAATGAGGAAACCCAGTTTCTAGGAGAGAGCAGGACTCCATTCCTACTGTAGTCTCTTTCAGTACAGTGCATTACACTTCTCTTTGCAGTCGTCTGCAGGAAAGTCACAAGAACGGAAAAGGCATTTTTCCCTAAGTAGGTTCCATCCCCCAGCATGTGCAAACTGCCTTTCACCATATCAGCCTATGAAACACAATGTGTGCCTCTGGGGCCTTTACAGAGGAACTTCTGTCAAAGTGCTCAGTTAGATTTCAGTCTCTGCTCTGAACTTATACCAAAGGAGTCCAACCTCCCGGGCTTTACACTCTGATATTTTACAGACAAAAGTGTCCTGCCTTTTACTCCTAAGGGAAATTCTGAGGTGGCACTTATGGTAGACTCCATGCCTCTGCAGTATATGCACATAAATCTTTATAAAATGTTTAATTTGTGTATGTCAGGGATATTGTCCAGCCATACAAATACAAATTGACTAATACAATTCATATATATATATATATATGTATATATATATCTATAATTTCACTTTTATAGAACATTTTGTAAAGATTTATGTGTATATACTGCACACAACATAACATTTACTTAATTGAAATGTACAATTCAGTGCTTTTTAGTACTTTCATAGGGTTGTGCAACCACCAACATAATCCAATTTTAGAATACTTTTGTTTGCCCAAAGGAAATCCCATAGCTATTAACTGTACAATCATTCTCCTGTCACCATAACTACCTCACCCTATACAAACACTATTTTCCACTTGTATTTAAATTTACCTATTCTGGACATTTCTTTAAACTGTATTCATATAGTGTGAAATTTTGTGACTGGCTCTTTTCATTCCACATATTTATAATGCTCATCTATGATGTAGTATATATTAGTTCTGGAATCATTTTTATAGTCAATTATGTCATTTTACTCAGCAGTTTATCAGGTGAAAGACATTTCAGTTGTTTACATATTGGCAGTAACATAAAGAGCTCTCCTACACTTATGCACAAGTTTTTAGTTCAATCAGTTTTCAATTTTCTTGTGCATATGTTTTTGAAAGATAGTGCTGGATCATGCAAAAACTCTAGTCTTTTTAGTAACTGGAAAATTGTTTTATACAAGTGCTGAGCCATTTTATTTTCCCAGAGCAAAGCACAATATAAATTTTCTCAACATTCCTGCTAATGCCTGTTGCATTTACTACTATATAGTAACCCTAAAATTCATGAAGTAGGATCTTAGCATAATTTTTATTTTCTTTTCCTTAATGATTAATTATTTTGAGTATCTTCATGTGTTTTTTGATCAACTGTTTGTATACCTTCTCTGAAAAGTATTCACATTTTGCCCGTTATTTCATTACATTTTTAATGTTTGTGTTGTATTGTAAGTTGTCTATTTATTCCCAGACAATTAAATATAAAGAGTAAAATAAAGCATAGATGGTAGAAAACTTTTAGAGATAGGGAAATGAATCAGAAAAAGAGGAAAGGTATAGGGTAAAGAGATTGTAAACAATCAAGAATATATATATATATATATATATATATATATATATATATATATGTTCAACTATTCTGTAATGCAGATGTCAGATCATCATGGGAACAGGTAGGGTTAAGAATTAATTACAACATGGCAGAATGAGACTGTGTAGGAATAATTAATAGGTTTATTATCTTCATTTTGATGGTTATGGATATACACATGTGTAAAAACCAACTTTTAAAAAAACCTGGTCATATTTTACTTTTAGTATGAAGACAATAGAAAAACACTTTCAGCATGCATAAAACCAGGTTCATACCTTAAGAAATTCAAGAAAAATCTACATGCAAGTAAAGTCAAGCCAAATATTGCATGCATAAATGTAAATCTAAGATTTAAGTTATGCATAGATGACCATTGTGAACATTGAGTATACTTAAGACTAAACCATGAAGTTGTATGTCTACTTAAGGAATGAACATTTTATTAATCTACAATGTAAAAATATCAATGCTGATAAACCAAATCAGGAGTCGAGTGAAGGGAGTTAGAATAAAATATAAGTATGCTAATAAATTTATCTTTCAAGCCAAGTCATAACTTCTGCAGTTAAGAAATGTTAATTTATTTAAGGAAATATATACATATATAAATATATGAGTATATATATATATATATATATATATATATATATATAGCAGTCATTAAAGAAAATGTTGCATTTATAAACAACAGACTAGAACTTTGCCATAAAGAAACAGATGCACCTTGAGACCATAATGTTAAGTGAAGTAAACTAGACATATAAGGCTAAGTATGGCATGGTTTCTCTTATATGAGAAACCCAAAGTATAAATATAAGAGATAGATCAAGCGAAGGGAAGGATATGGAAGGGAATGGAAAAAGATGTGTTTTGTACTTGTACAATGTTTGTGAGAAATGTAATCATTATGCACTGCAAACACATACTAATAAAAAATAGAATTTGAAAATAGAAATGTATAACATTAATTAATTATTTCTGCATGACTGTATCCATTAATGTTTTACATATATTATATAGAAATAGTTTTAATGATGATATTTCTGAAACTTAAGGTGATTCCTACATTATTGTTTGACTATAATTAGAATGTATCAAATTTACATAATCAACACATGATTTTATTTTTATTATATGACTTCAAAGTTTTGTGCTTGAAACACCAGAAAATTAGAGGAATCATGAAGAAAAGTTCGTAAGTTTTTCAGCTTTTGCACAGTTTCAAGTTATGTTGCATTTAACATCAGCAAGGTGCTGGTCATATATGCAAATTCACTGATTATATCTTCAAGGGGGTGTGGCTTTATAAAGGTGGTAAAGATAGAGCTGGTGGAAAGGATATTTTGGCAAAGATGAACTAAGTGGATATTTTGACAAAAATGAACTAATAACATGAGGAAGAAATGGGATAATATGATTGGAGAAAGATCACAATTAAAAAAGTATCAAGATTCCAAAAGTGTGTAACTTTCAACGTTCCTCCAAATGAGTAAAAATCTCTGGTAGGAAATCATAGTATTTTGTTTTTTATTGATATGATTATTTATTAAGTTATCCTAAAATATAATGACAGGAACAATGTTTTACTACTATTCATGACTTGTGTTTGTAATACAAATTATTTCCTCTCATTTAAGTCTCTTAAGAAAGACATATAGAAGAAGGGAATACAATAGAAGACTGAGAAATAAATACACATTCATCAAATAGCTTTTTTATAAAGGTAAAAAGATTATTCAATGAGTAAATCCCAATAATTGATCAAAATGTGTCCAATAACTTGATATCTGCATGTAACAAAAAGTGGACCTTACTAATACTCTATAGGAAAATTAACTCAAAAATGGATTAACCCAAAATATAATACATAAAACTTTTAGGAAAAGACAAATGGGAAACACTACATTGAATTTGACTATTATTCCTTATTGAGGCAACAAAAGAAAAATGAGTAAACTGAAATTCATTAAAAATGTTTGCATCGTCACTTCTCAGCCTTTTGGCTAAGATCAAGTGAAAAATGTTGCATCAAAGGAAACTGTCAATAGAGTGAAAGCAAAATCCACAGAAGGCAGAAATATTTGTAAATCACATATACAATATAAGATGAATATCTTAAAATTTCAGTAACAACAAAATTCCAAATTAAAAACTGGGGGAAAGATCTGAATACACATTTCTCCAAAGAAGATATACAAATGACCAATAACCATGTTAAAAATGCTCAATCTCCTTAGTTTTTAATAAAATTAAAATAAAAAACACAATGAGATTCTAGTTCATATGCATAAGATGGCCATTTAAAAAATCACAAAATAATGTGTTGCTAAGCATTTGGAAAAATTCAGACTTCTGTGAATTCTAACATGAGTGTTAAATGTTGCAGACATTGTAGAAAATATTATGGAAGTTCCTGAAAAAATTGAGCATAGTAAGTGTATGATTTAACAGTTATACCTAGATATATAGTAAAAAGAAGGAAAATCAGACTAAAACTGATACTTGTTCAGCTGTGCTCATAGTGACATCATGCACACAACCAAAAACGGAAAGTGTTCCAAGTATTTCTTTATGGGTAAATGGATAAATAAAATGCAATATATATGTAAAAAAGTTATTTAGCCTCAATAAAATTAAGACATGACATTTAAAACTTGGGTGATACTTGAAGATATGCTAAATGAAACAAGCCAGATACAAGAGACAAATATTGTATGATTCTACTTACATAAGGCAGCTATTGTAGTCAGGTTCATAAAGGTAGATGATAAAATGATGGAAGCCATGATTTAGACAGAGAGAAAAGGGAAATTATTTTTTCAAGAGTGTGGAATTTCAGTATTGAATGCTGAAAAATTCCAGGAAATGGATAGTGGTAATGGTTGTACCACATTACAAGTGTACTTTATACCAAGGAAGTGTACATTTAAATGATTCAAACAGTCAATTTTTATGTATGTTTTAATTTGATTAAAATCAAAGATTTCTTTGGGGAATTAAACAGCTATGGTTGAAACTTTTAGCAATATCTGTATTACTACATGGAGTAATTTTTAATTTAATTTGTATTTGTATACCAAAATAAGATAAATTTTTATGATCCTAAAACTGAAATTTCTTTTTTTAATACAATAACTACTTTTAATATAAGTACAAAACTAACTTTAGTGTTGTGGCTTGTGTCTAGATGTCCCCCTAAACCTCATGTGGTCATAGATGAGGCTTTTTCAGAGATGACTGAATCTAGCGTGTGTGGCTCATTAATAATGCAATGATAGGATTAAATGTGGATGATTACTAAATCAGTCCACTGGTTTGGCACCACCTGAATCCTGGTACCTGAATACAATACAAGGGATAGAAAGAAGCTCATCTTGTCCCTTCCTTGCTTGCTTTGCTACGTTCTGCCCACCATGAACTGTTTCTCCTCTGTGACACCTGTTTGTCATGGTACTATACCTTAGAGCCAGTTGATTATGGACTAAAGTCTGTACAAACTGTGAACCAAATAAACGTTTTCTCCTTTAATTTTGGGCTTTAGATATTTTATCTCAGCAGTGAGAGAGAAGTAACTAAGATATTGAGTTTACAAATAATTTATTTTGTATTTCCAAATTTTCTTCTTTCTTTGCGTTAAAACTTTACTGTTATTTCACTTACTGTATTTTTCATAAACACAGCTATTTTCAACACTTGCTGTATTCTGAATTATTTTTATCCTACCATTCAGTTTTGAGTATCCTAGAAAGAGGTGTTTAGGCTAGAATACCTGGTTGCCAAGAAATGGGTATCAATATCTTCACCTCTTAGAGCTATTAGTTACAGCATTCTTTATGTAAATTATAATAAAATTCACCACAAAATTCTCATTTTCTGCATCAGGATGTGTTTGAAAGTTGAATTTAAATTTTACTATCAGTAGAAATAATTGTTTCAATAGTTTTTGATTATAAGGTAAAAAACTTTGCAGTTCAAATTATACTAGCTGGCTTCAGAAATTATTCCTTGGAATGTTTTAAATTTGTTTGGCAATTTCCTTCACCATAGAACTATAAGCCAAAAAGAATACTATCTTTGTTTTTTTGTTATCTTATGAATAGCCATACTGAAATTGTAATATTGTTATAGCATTACTTGCCCACTTATAGCATTTCTATGTTCTTGTTCTTATTTGACCAAACACTTACCAACCATGTAAAAAAAAAAGGAAAATTTCTCTGACCTATTTTTGTTAACTTAGTGACTTGAACCTCAGAAATAGTAAACAGTTGGATAGTTAGGAATATGATAAGTCAACATATATGAGCCTAACTTTTTTCTAGAGTAACCCAAAGAATTCACAAAGCTAGAGTAGTCATTAAGTTGGTAACATATCTATTGCAGAGCTATAGTCTGACAAATCTTGGTATACTGTGTTTGAAACAACCTAGATTTATCTCTAAATAGTAGTTTTGAATTAAAAAGTATATGCACTGTATTAATTTCCAAAACATATCTTCTGCATTGCACAGATTTCATAGGTTAAAAATTATATCATTTAATATTAAACAGCTATTGCACAAGAATAAAATTCATTCCACAAGCATTTACTAGTGCATAATACGCATCATGATTATACTGAATACCATTGACATAAGATGAATAAGACTGCTCCATTCTCAGTACACTCTCTTTAATATACAGGTAGATACATAAATAATTATAGAATCTGCATTAGTTTTCTACTTCAATACAAAAAGTTAGCACAACACAAATTTATAAATGACAGTTTTCTTGGGTCAGGAATCTTGTATTACTCCTTAGGTTTTTTGCCTAGGGTTTCACAAAGATGCAGTAAAAGTATTTTCTGGAGCTGAAGTCTGCTTAGAGCCTCACTATCCTCTTCAATGTTTGCATGTGATTTTTGGAAGAATTCATTTATTTGCAGTTGCAGAAATCATGTTGGACTGTTTATATACAATCATCAGGAAACAGTCACTGTTCCTAAGGTTTCTGACCCCTGGTTTATACCTAGAAGGACCACTAATAAGGACAGAATGACAAATTTTCTCATTGTCTCTCTTTCCTAAATATATCATATATTAGAGATAAATATATCATTTCAATTTGATTTAATTGACATAAAATTATATATATATATATATAGTTTTAACACATGAATAAATTGTGTATTGTTTGAATCAAGTTAAACATTTCGATGTCTTTAACCATTTATTATTTTTTAATTTTTATTTTGAAGAGAATAAAACCAAAAGAGACAAAATAAAGTGGGGTTAGGCAAAGCAAAAGGATAAACACAGTACAGGACTTAAAACCAAAATACAAGGTGATCAACAATGGATACCATAATGTCTCTTGTTATCTTGAAAAGAATTACCCTTATCATCAGGCATAGTAAAACTGACAAAAACAGTACAGAACAAAATCAATAAAAATGAAACATTGGAGACATTATAGGACTTCAAAAGATAATAGTTAAACCAGAATGGGTATCGTACTGATTCTTACTGTCTTCAAAGCAGTTGTCTATAACCTCAGACTTGATACTGTCAAACAAAACAGATTCAAATAAAATCAGTCAAACCAAGACAGTGACCAGAAAAAACAGTTTCAAATAAAATCAGTCAAAGCAACACAGTGAAAGCAATACAGTGCTTCAAATTAAGTTAATAGGAAATCAAAGATGGTTACCATAATATATCCTGCTATCTTTGGAGTAGCTGTCCATACCATCTAATCCAGTACAAGTAGATAAACTGTAACAGAATATAACAGAGCTAAACAGAGTGATGAAAACACTATGGGTTTCAAATCATGATACAAGACTAACAATGTCCACTGCCTTCTGTCTTTAGAGAGAAGTACATTTTGTATTATGCTAAATCTTTTAGTTTTTAGATTAAGGACCAACCCACTATTTGCCTAAGTAATTCTGAACGTTTTTACCCATGAGCACGTTTTAAAGTTGCATCCATTTACCTACAAGAGCCTCAAGGTTTTCCTTCCTTATAGCTGAGTAGTTCTCCTTCATGTAAAAGTGCCATATTTTTCCAACCAATCTGCAGCTGATGGGAAAGCTACCCCCACGTTTTTCTGGTTCCCTGTCACATAGAGCATTGTTTTCTCATCTTTGACTTGCAGTCCAAAAACCATCTTTTAGGTTAATTACATTTCTTATATAGAGCATCTTTTTTTAACATTTTATTTAAAGAAAAAATAACAGAAAGAGGGTAGAAATAATACGTAAATTCAATAAAATAAATAGAAATCACTAGTTGATAATTACATATTGTCCTCTCAGAAGTAGTTGTTCAAGTTACAAAAGTGAAGCATACAAAGTGCACATTCAAACCATGAGACTGCAAAAAGCTCTGTTCACCTATCCAACCAAAACTTAGTAATATGTTTATCAATCCTACACACTTAAACATACATGCAATTATATCCATTAGAGTACTTTCTTTTCCTCTTTTTTTACAATAGCAATTACACACTTTGGGTTTTATGATGCCTACATTTCTTATTACTTTTTACAGTAGAGACACAATATAATATTTATAAATATGATTCTTATTTATTTCACTAATGGTGATAGCCTCAAGTTGTCTCCGTTTGCCCATGAAGGCCCAAGCTCATCATTTTTTATACCTGAGTAATATTCCATTGTGTAAAAATACCACATATTTTTCATCCACTCTGTGGTTGATGGTTGTTTCCAAGATTTGGCTGTTACAAATTGTGCCTCTATGAACATGGATGCACATATATCACCATGATATGAACTTTTCAATTTTTCTGGGAAAATTCCCAGGAGGGGAATAGCTGAGTTGAATGGAACTTCCAATCATAGTCTTCTGAGAATTCTCCATATTGATTTCCATAGTGGTTGCACCAGTCTACACTCCCAGCAACAGTGGAGAGTGTTTCTTTTTCCTCTCAGCCTTGCCAACATTTATTATGATTTGTTTTCTTGATGGCAGCTATTCTTTCTGGAGAGGAAATCTCAGTGCTCTTTTAATTTGCATTTCATGAATGACCAGTGATGGTGAACTCTATTTCATTTTAGCTGTGCTCAGCAACTGCTTTACTAAGGTTGTTATTTCTATCTTTATATGGGAGAGTACTTGCAATTTGATTTACTTGATAGCCTCATGGAGATGTTTTTCTTTTTTATTTCACTTGCTATCTTTTCATTCTGGTGTGTTACCTTGAAGTCCTCTATTTCAATGTCTCTTGTACTTGTTCCTGGTGGACTAGATGTTTGAGATTGCATTTTACTTTTTCATTTTGCCTTTTTCCCCTTTTGAGTTAATATTTGGTCCTTCAATCCCACTAGTTTCAACTGTTCATAGTGTGTATCTTTGGGTCTTAATGCAAGTTTGATATTTGTCCAATTGATGGGTACCACAGTGAGTAGGTGGGTGAATCACCTGACTTCCCAGTGCAGGGCCTATTTGGTGAGTCCTATATTCTTCCTGGGCTGAGAAACCTAGTAGGATTAATGTAGGTCAACTTTTAATTCCAGCTATTACTTTATATTCTGGTTATTCCAGGTCTCCAAATTTCCCTGTCTATAGTGTTTGTGTTGCCTGATGGCCTACTGTGTCCCTATTGTGTGCCTGATTGTATCATAAGCCATTTTGATTTTCTCCAAGTTGGGGGAGTCTTTATTGGCACACTCCTCACCCTGCCTGATGTATTCTGTGTGCAAAAGGGAGTTACCCACAGTCTTTTCAGACTCACCAATGTCTTACAGTTAGTTGGAAGGAGCTTTACTACTGCCCCTTTTTACCCATTGTGTACCTTTCTTGTAGGGGCATACTTACCACACTGACTGGAGCCTGCTGAGATCTTCTGTTTGGATGAGGCAGTTACTGAGTCTCCCTTTAATTTAGTATAGTTAATCTGCTGTAGTCCAAGATTCCTGGAGAAAGTGTGGGAGCTGAAGATCAGCATCAATGTTAGGTCCAGGAATTAGGGAGTATCTCTGAGGGGCCAACAGATGTCCTGGGTCTGGGCATCTACTGGGTGCAGCCCAAGGTCCCAGGGCAGCATGATGTTCCTCAGTGCTGACTGGAGTCATGAAGGAAGAGGGTGGTTGTGCAGGCCAAGTTCTGAGGGTGGCATGGCTTTCCTCAGTGCCCGGTGGAGTTGTGCCTATTTACAGATTTTGAGTTATGTTTCAGAGCTTTCTTGGTGTACTGGGAATCACTAGCCCACTTTTGACTCCCAGGGTAGAGTGCTGGAAACTGCTTTCCACTTGGAGCTCACTGGGTGTGGACCAGTTGGGCCTGTGGGGACTCCGTTTGTCCTCTGGTGATTTCAGACACAATGTGTGGACTTACTGCCTGGGAGCAAAGTTCTAAAGCTTCCCCGTGTATGGGAATTCAACCTGTGTGTCCAGTCAGGACCCAAGACTGGATTCCAGACCCTGCTTGCTGCTTGGAATTCACTGGCATGTCCTGGTTAGGCCCGTGCATCTTAGGGTGATTTCACATGCATGGTGTGGACTTAACTCCTGGGAGTGAAGTTCCAAGTTTCCCTGTGAGCTGGAATTCAACCTGTGTGCACATGGTCAGGGCCCAGGACTGGATTCCTGGCCCTGCTTGCTGTTTGGAGTTCTCTGGGCATTGCCCACTGGGTACCTCCCATGCATCTTGGGGTAATTTCAGATGCTGCATGTGCTCTTACCACTTGGGAGCAAAGTTCTAAGTTTCTCTGTGTGCTGAAATTCAACCTTTGCCTGGGTGGTCAGGGCCTGGGACTGGATTCTTGGCCCTAAATGCTGCTTGTAGTTCACTCTATGGAGCATCTGGATGGACAGTATCTCCTGATCCTCTCTGTCTGTGTTTCTTTTTATTAGTTTATCGAGGCCATCTATATTAGTGATTATGGCTGACCTTCTCTGCCTCATCTCTGCCATGGTATTTTTCTGCTGTTGTTTGTCTTTTCTCCTTTATTCCACTATGTGCCCCATTCAGTTAGCCCCTCTGCCACTGTTCCTGAAACCATGGTGTTTTCTCTCTGTCTCTAAAATGTCCTTCAGTATTTTTTGTAGAGTTGGTTTGGTGGTCATGAACTCCCCCAGTTCCTCTTTATCATGGAAGCATCTTGTTTCTCCACTAATTTTGGAGATAGTTTTGCAGGATACATTAATCTGGATTATTTTCTTTCAGTACATGGAATACTTCACTCCAAGCTCTTCTTGATTTGATGTTTTGTTTTGAGAAGTCTGTCATGATTTGGATGGGCTTTCTTTTATAGGGGATCTGTTTCTTTTCTCTGAAAGCTTTTAATACTCTGTTCTTGTGATGAATCTCTGGGATCTTGATTATTACACATCTAGGTGTAGACCTATTTTGGTTATAGCTGGCTGGGGTTCTGTATGCCTTTCTAGGCTTGGGAAGTTTTCTTTACTTATTTCTGTAAATAGCCTTTTTATTTCATTTGTGTTTATACCTGCTTCTTCACTCACATTTTTTATTCTTAAGTTATAGATCCTCTTGTCATCTTCTAGCCTTTGTATTGTTACTCCCTGGTATCTTGTTATTTTAAAGACATCTTTCCTTTCATGATTGAAAGTTGTAAAGCTGTCTTCAAGGTTTGATAGTTTATCTTTAGTTTCTTTCAAGTAGTTTTGTCAGCTTTCAATGAAGTTTTAAATTTTCTGGTAATCTCTTTGAGTCTGTTTCATGTATTCTAAATTTTTTAATATTCTTTTTGAAGGTTCTTCTCCTTTTTCTTTGCTCCTCTATTCTTCCATCTCTGTGTTCTTGAGAGATACTTAGCACTTCTTTTATTATTTTTCTTATATCTTTCTTTACTTGTAAAAGTAGTTCTGTTTTAAGTTCTTTTATAGTTTCACGAAGTTGTTTCTTTATGTCAAATGCTGTTGCTTCAGAAACTGCAGGTGTGTGGCTCCCGATCTCTTCTGTATTTATCTCTGCTGGACCAGTACTTCTTGGTTGGAGGCCAGAGACTGCCTTTTGTTTCTTCCTCTTGACAATATTCTTGGTTTCTTCCAGATAGGTGGGTAGTGGGTTCCCTATCATTTCCTCTATTGGTTATAATTACTCTGAAGTGTGCTGGCTAGGAATTTGTGTTGTTTGCTGCTTTCCCCTATCTACTGGTGACTACTGGAGTATAAGCAGGGTTGGACCAGGCTGGCCTCTCCCTTCTGAGCTGATTAACCACAGGGAGTCTTCACCACATTACTGTGTTCCATGTGGGTGGGGTTGGTTAGGGATGGCTTTAGGGAAAGCTTGTCCTTGGGTGTTGAACTACCCCCAGGGGCAGGACTCAGTCCAAGCAGTTTTCACCAATCTGCTCTGCACTAGAAGTGGCTGAATGAAGTGGCTGCAGTTCTGGTTCTGAGCTTATCCTTCTCTATTCCAAAATGGCACCCAGTCAATTGCCCACCCTCACTGGAGGACTGAGTCTCTGCCACTCACTGCCAGCCAGTGTAGTTCTACAGTCTGCTGCTCCCCTCCACCACCATGTCTCATCATCAAGGCCTTCAGGCTTGCTAGCTTCCAACTTCACTGGGACCATGCATCTCTGGATTCCAGTGGCACTTTTCACATGGTGAGATTGGCTCTGTTGAAAGCTCTTCTGGCTACCACCCTCTATTTAAGTTTTTTTTTCTTTTTTTTTTATTCCCTCTGTGGGCTTTGATTTTCACTTTAGATTCTTCCTGGGTTGAAAAGACCCATTTCTTTCCTTCTGGTCTTCTCCAGAATGCTATGTTTCAGCATCTGGTCTGTTTCTCTTAGAGAGGATATTTACTCTGCTGCTTAGTGTTTTGCCATCTTCCCAGAATCCCAACATTTATTATTTGTTCTAATTAATTAAAAGTTTAAGGACTATAGTTATATCTAAAAAGATATAAGGACTATAGTTATATCTAAAATATCCATTCATTGCATCATATTCATAGTACTTATCCACATTGAAGAAATTGAGGCTATGCTACATATCCACACTAGACAGCACATGTACCTGGGACTACTTAATGCAATTGCAATTGGGAATTGATTGTTTGATCATTTTTTATGCCTAAATCTTGTAATCTGAACAATTCTTCTAAGATAACTCTATACAGTGTATTATCTAGTGTTAGTTGAAATTTTGTAATGTTTTTTCCTTTTTGTTGTGTTTTTAAGATAAATAATTTAAGCTTAATAGATTACATTTTTCTAACAGAATTACTTTTGAATTAGAACTTTGCTTTTATATCTTAAATGTGTCAGTAAAATACAGAAATTAGTTTAATTTATGTTTTAACAAAGTAATGCAGAAATACAATCTTGCAAAATTAAGCCATTAGGAGATTTCAAGATTGTTGAGAAGAGGCAATGATGCTTGCAGGATCACTTGAAAGCTTGGCCCAGGAAAGCATGTAATCTGAAATGGGGGATGAAAAAGTTCCCAAATAGGGGAAGGCAACCTGAAGGAGAAGCCTACCAAATAAATTCCTGTAGGATGGGGCATTTAGAAAGGGAAGGTGCATAACCTCTTACTCACAGAATCACTTAACCACCCAGGTCTGGTGAACATATAATCTTGGGAGTAAGACTACCTCATTGAAAAAAGAAGCCAAGAATGGCAATAGCAGCTGAGCTGCCGTAATTCTTTTCCTGCTTAAGAACTACCTGCCCTATATCCTTCCACACTGGGAGAGAGATCTCAATGACTAATATGTTCATATATTTGGGAAATAGAGAAACTAAAAGCCAGAAAAGCATTCAGAGGGCAGAGATTAACACAGTGGGCCCTTGAAAAAGAAAGAAACAAGAACTGAGGCTCAGTTGCAGACAATCCTGGTTACTGGTTTAACATAGGGAAGAAGAAAAGACATTGGAGCACTGCCAAAGTAGATGCTTTAACACTACTCATTTAAACACAGTTAAGTTCAGTGATTGAGTGATATCCTACCTGCCACTCACCACTCAGATACAGCAGAACTTTGTCCTCATTGGAAACGTCCCACTGCCATCCAGAAGGTATTGAGCTGATTCCTAGGCACTACTGAGTTTATGGATTGGATAGTGATGCTTTGTGAAGTCCAGAGAGACCCTTGGAATTGGCAGGGAGCCAAACAGTGTAGCAAAATGAGATTTTCTGGTGCACTTATCTGGATCAGTATATAAAGAGCAGACATAAGTAGCTTCAGGGATTATTGTGGAAGGAAAGTAGTGGAAAATCCAGAAGGCATGGTCAGAAAGCAGAAGACTGAGTATTTGACAGGGCACCCTGCATCCTTATTATCTCTACAAAACAATTGAAGTTTTTAAATGATTTTTTCTTAATTTTCTGTCTCTTCCTTTTATGCTTTCACCACACACACACACATGTAGGTGTGTACATAGATGAAAAATAATAACAATTAATTAGGTATTTAAATAGTATCACTGACGTGCATGTTAGGTTAACACCTACAAAGTTTTGCATGTTAGGTTAACACCTACAAAGTTTTGTATAGAGGGTTCAAACACAAACTTTTTAATCAGCATATTAATTGTCCCAACCTTCTCACAGGTTCCCTCAATCATTATAATTACCTCCTTAATCTTCCTTTTTCCTACCCCTACAAATAAACTGTAAATTGCCTTTCCACAACCCTCACTTAAAATATGAAAATAATATCAACAATCTCTTTGCTTGCTTTCATTTATAATAATCTTTTTCCTTTCTTTTATGTTAAACTATTCTTTTCCTTCTTTTCTTCATTTTTTATTCACACATCTACATCTCAGCCTACTTATCAACAGTATTATATTATAATATTTTGGGATTATAGAAAAAGTGATATTTTTAAAAGAAGTTCTAAATTACCTGAATATATGGTTAATAATGTAGTTGGTGATATAGCCAATAGTAGTTCTCTCTTTGCAGCTCTGAGATTGGAACTGGCCCTATTAACATTGCATAGTATGAAGAGGTGTATAAATACATAAACATAACTATAATTAAGGTCACATCACAGGGAAATATATATTGAAATCTTCACAGCAGAGACAGTTTTTCTATCACTGATCTTCAATCACCACAATAACAATAGAAACATAAGAAAACAAGGCAATAAGATAAAAACTAACCCTTTAAACCTTGTTTCATGAGCACTGAAATCTAGGATATCACACTCAAAACCCAAATGATCAAAATGTGTGAGTAAATCAAAGAAGAAATATATTCATAAGGTCTTCAGTGGTCTCAAAGATGATGTAAATAAATACAGAAAGGATTTACTTAATAAAATGTTTGGTGACCTAAAAAGACAAAATAAAATTGAATATAATATTGTACAAGATAGTACAATATATGAATGACTGTTTTAGTAAAGGATTAGAGATCATGAAAGAAGTCTGAGGTGTGAAATTTTCCATTAAAGGTATAGAGTTTAGGAATGATCAATGTAAGAACAGAATGCAGAACTAGAAGACAAAGTTAACATACTAGATCAAATACTCAATGATACAGTAAAAACAGTAAGACACCATGAAAACTGCACCCAATAGTTTCTAAATGATTCACGAATACTAATCTAAAAATTGTGGGGGTCAAGGCAAGATTACAAGACAACTCAAAAGCTATTAAAAATCTATTTACAGAACTCATAGCAAAAAAATTTCCTCATACAGGGAAATAATTGAATTTCCAAGTTAATGAATGAAGCATATAGAAAATCTAATACCCATGATGATAAAATATATTTTCCATAGCATATCACAATTAAAATCCCAGAAATTAAACACAATGAGACATTACAAAAATCTATTAGAGGAAGACATCAAGTAACTTAAAACAGCAATCCTAACAGAAAAACAAATTTCTTAACACAAAACTAAATGTCCAAGAGTACTTACAATGAAGTATCCCAAGCAAGGAAATAAAGCGATTTTCTTTCCAGATTAAAATATAAAAATGTCTTTTAAAATTTTTCTTTTAAAAATTGTCTATAAAATTGTCTTTTAAAATCTATAGAACAAGGCAAGCTTGCCTTAAGAAAATGCATCTAAAAAAATTCATGATCATCAAGCCAGCATTGCAAAACTACTCAAAAGAATTCTAGCCATAGATGAGTGGGCCAAAATTATCAAAGAACATAATAGAAAGAATGCATCTCACTAGGAGAGTAAACAAAAGGGAAAATAATAAAGGAATCATGAATAAGAAAACAACTCAATGACAGAATTTAGTATCATTCAGTAATAAATCTCAATGTAAGTGGTCTTAGCTCCTCAACCAAAATGCACAAAATGTCTGAATAAATAAATAAATCATAGAACATGTTACTGATACGTACACACCTCATCCCTAAACACATACACTGAAATGGAAAATACAGAAAATGTTGTCACTCAACAGCAGCTTGAAATAAAGCAGAGTGGCTATCTTATTTGCAGGCAAAGTGAACTTTAAGAAAAGTTAACAAGAGGCAAAGAAACTCACTACATATTGGTAAAAGGAACATTTCAACAAGAAAGAATAACAAATGTAAATACATTTGCAATAAATCTCAGCAAATCCTCCTACATAAAATAAATACTAGTAGGTATAAAAAGGCAGATAAATATCAATACTATAATATTGGAGGACTTCAGTGTCCCCCTGTCACAAGTAGGACAAGCAAAAAAAAAATCAGAGTTGAAACACACCTCAAACAAATGAGGTTAGCAGGTATCCAGAGTTTTTCATCTAATAAGATACTAAGCATTTTTCTCAGTAGCAAAATTAAAGCACAACAGATCTTATTCCAAAAATGATGTTTGCATAAATCCCAAAAATTCAAATAATCTTCCTATTATGAGATCATAATGCAATAAGACTAGAAGTTAACAGAAAAATAAAGCACAGAAGCTTTTCAAAAACATTGGGATTAGATATTATACTCTAGAATAATCAATGACCACAGATGAAATTGAGAAAAAAATTGAAAAGTTCCTAGAATCAAGTGAAAACAGCCACACAACACATCAAAACCCATGGGACAAAATGAAAAAACTTGCAAGAGGAAACTTTATAGCTATGAATTTCCATATTTGAAAACAAAACTAAAACAATTTATAGATTTATTAAAACACCAATCTGAATATTTGTTTTGATATTACCGTGTGTGCTATTTTTGACTATATATTTCCTATACATACAAATTCCCCCTTATAACTGAATGGATAAAGAAAAGATGGAAGGTGGAGGGAAAAACAATTGAAGAAAAAATGAAAATAGAACTTTTGCAGACAAAAAGGGGACCAAGAATTTTAAGGAGCAGGGAGGGAAATGAGGGTTGGGGAACAAAAAATTTATTAAAGTGTGTTATGTACATTTATTAACTTCATAATAAATATAAGCATTATGCATTTATTAAAAATGAATTGAAGAAAACAACTTAAAAATCAATCCAAAAATTATTATGGAACCAGAAAGAACACACAATAGCCAGAACAATCCTGGGCAATAAGAACAAAGCAATCCTGAAATTCAAGTTATACTTGATTATTGTTGTTAGTTCTGTGAGGAATGCTGTTGGTATTTTTATTAGGACTGTGTTCAATTTATATATTAGTTTTAGGAGTATGGCCATTTTGATGACATTGGGTCTACCAATCTGGGAAAAGGAGATATTTTTCCATTTTCTAAAGCCCTTTGCAATCTCCTTTTTCAGAGTTCTATAGTTTTTATTCTAGAGGTATTTTATTACATTGCTCAGGTTAATTCATAGATATTTAGATTTTCTTCATGTTATTATGAATGGTTTTATGGAAATCAGTATGAAAATTTCTCAAAGAACTAAAATTAGATATTCTATTTGAGTCAGGTATTCTCCTTCTAGGTATCTTCTCAAAAGAGCCAAAGTTATCAAATTACAGCAGTATATGCATACCAATGGTTATAGCACTACAATACATAATAGCTAATTTCTCAAAACAGCCTGTGTTTCCATAAACATGAATAGATAAAAAATGTGCTATCTAAAGGTATTGCAATACTACTTAGCTATAAAAAATGACAAATTTGAGATGTAGAAAAATGGATGCATCTGAAAAATATAACATGAAATAAAATAAATCAGATACATGAGTTAAAAGTGTATTATGATATATATTATTTGAGTCAGGCAAAATAAAAAGAAAGAGTAAAACAAAGGAACAACAGAAGTAAACATAAAGATATTTTTCTTGCAAATGAAAAGGTATCCAGAGAAGCAAGGCTGAGGTGAGATTGAAGAAGGGGAAGTGAAATTATTTGAGATATGTCAGATACTCCTAAGAAATATCCATAATGAATGGAAGCACTAAGTTTCAAAACCATGAACTGAAAATAATAACATTAAAAATGGAGATAGAGGATTTAGAGATGAAGGGAGGCAGGAGTGTGGATACAGGAAGGGAATCAAGATGCATTATTTACATCTACTTATTGTACTTACATGTACTTATTCCTTAAAATGAACATATATTTCATACTTGATGTACAGTAAACATTTATTAATAAAAATTTATACTAGGAAGCTACAGTAATAAAAACAGCATAGTACTAGCACAGAAATACACAGGTTCATCAATGGAATATAAAAGAGAATACAAAAACAGTTCCTTCAGTCATTGGATTTTTACAAAGTGGCTAAATAAATGTAAACACTGGAGAAACAATCTATTTGACATGTGATGCAAAGAAAATATGTAGAAAAATGAATCCAGATCCATATGTGTCACTTACAATTGAAGCAGGTCAAAGATCTAGAAAAATCACCAAAAACATTCATTCAGCTGAAAAACAAGATTGTTAAAAGTCTGGAAGCCAATGGAGAAGACAAGATGGCCGATCAGTGAGCAACAAAATACAAAGCCTCCTGGGAGAAACAACTCATTTGCCAGAATAAAACACCCTGGAGAGACACAGACAGAAGGAGATGGATCTTCTTGACACAGGAAGAAATTAAAATGTAAAAAAAAGCTTGTCAAATACTTTGGGACTACGACTGAAACAGCTAAAAATTATGGGACACAGAATTTTCATTTGCGGCGACCTGCCAACTTTGCAAAGGCCTGAATCTGCACCAGCCAGCAGAGCTGCACAAACTCGTTCATGCCACTACTCACAGGAAGCACAACAGTGCTTTGGGTTGGTGAGACCAAAGGAGATCTGAGCCAGTGAAGGGACCTTCATTAATCCACAGTCAGTGCTGGGAATGAGACCCCCCCACAGGAAGGTCGTGATCAAATGGGAGACATGTTGGAATCGGGCAGGAGGAGCCTGAACTGGGAGCGACAGTGACTTCAGTTGGTTCCTCCATCCCAAGAGCAGATTCATGGGATTTTCTTGGAATGGGCCACACCCCTTCCTGGGACCCAATCAGCCATCCCAAATCGATTCCCTGCACCTAGCAAGTACTAACTGGGTGAAGGCACCTGATGTTTGGCTGGTATGGTGCAGAGGGGCAGGCAAATACAGCAGCTGCTTACACCTCAGTGACAAGAGCAGGCAGGAGAGGGTGGAGTTCCCTTTCCAGCATGCTTTGGAGGAAATGTGGCCAACAGGGAAGGGGGCTGGGATCTGCCCTGTAACACATGTGGAGGAAGCCAGGGCCATAACAGGAGAGAAAGGAAAGAGGAGGCCCCCAGCCCAGAACCCTGAGAGCACTGATCCAGGAGAAGGAAAAACAAGGCAGACTGAGGGCAGCAAATACACAACGTCAGACATGGCTTCAATGGACATTAAAAGATATCTTTGGGACCTTGTAGATGAGCTCAAAACTGAAATATTAAATCAGGTAAAGCAAGATATGAGTAATAAAAGAAATGCTCTCAGGAAGCACCTGTCAGGATGATACAGATGGAAGAAGGGAGCAACACAAAAAAAGGAGAGAAACATTCAATAAAGAATATAAAGAAATTATAGAATACATGAAGCAGATTCAAAGAGACTACCAGGAAATTAAAAACTCCATTGAAAGCAGGCAAAATGCCTTAAAAGAAACTAAGGATAGACTATCAAAACTTGAAGACAAGTTTGCAATGTGTGATCATGAAAGGAAAGATCTCTTAAAAATAACAAGGAAATGGGCAGTAACAATACAAAGGCTAGAAGATGACAAGAGAATCTACAATTTAAGAATAAGAAATGTGAATGAAGAAGCAGGAATACATACAGATGAATTACAAAGTCTATTCATGGAAATAATTAAGCAAAACTTCCCAAGCATGGGAAAAGAAAATGACATTTGGTTGTGTGAGGCATACAGAACTCCAGCCACCTACAACCAAAAAAGAGCTACATCCAGACATATAATAATCAAGATACCAGAAATTCAATATAAAAACAGAATATTAAAAGCCATCAGAGAAATTAAACAGATTACCTATAAAGGTAAGCCCATCAGGATCATGGCTGACTTCTTGACACAGACCATCAAATTAAGAAGAGCTTAGAGCTAAGTATTGCAAGCCATGAAAGAAAATAACCTCCAGCCCAGATTGATGTATGCTGCAAAACTGTCACTAGAAATTAATGGAGAAACAAGATATTTCCATGACAAAGAGGAACTGGGGGAGTTTGTGACCATGAATCCAACCTTACACAGAATACTGAAGGACATTCTAGAGAGAGGGAAAAGAAATACCAGGATTTTAGGAACAGTGGCAGAAAGGCCTCAATGAGTGGGGCAGGCAGTAGAATAAAGGAGAAAACTAGACAAACAAAGGTAGAAAAATAGCATAGCAGAAATGAGGCAGAGGATAACTAGAATTGCTAACATAGATGGACTTGATACACTATATTGTTAATAGTGAACCAGGATTTAAAACCCACATTACTCACACTACTCTGCTTAGATGTATTATATTCTGTTCTAGTCATTCTACCTGTACTAGATTTGAGGGCATAGACAGCTATCCAGAATGTGGCATGATATGGTACAGTGGTCATCCTTGATTTCCTGTTGACTTGGTCTGGACCTCTGTGGAACCTGCACTGTTTTGCCATGACTGGTCGTAATTGAGTCTGGTTTGTTGGATCACTGTTTTGTATTGATGGATTTTATTCAGGGCTGTTATGATTGATGGTGTCAGGTCTGAGGGTATAGGCAACTGCACTTAGGGTCACAGGATCCACTAGAAAGTCCACTGTGGTTTGATTATTACCTGCCTTTGAGGTTTTACACCATCTACAGTGCTTTATCTTTACTAATATTGTTATTTACTGCTTTATTCAATTATACTGCTTTATTCAGTTGTTCCTGATGATATAGATTTTCTATTGAAGATGGTGAGAGATAGCACAATGATCATTGTGGATCAGCTTATACTGTGGTTTTATACGACTTTTTGGTTTCATGTTTTTATGGGAATTTGTTTTGTTTTGTCTTGCTAAGTTTTGTTTTTCCCTCCAATGCAGAAAGGATAGAAATACATGTGGAGATTCATGCATGCGTGGCTGTTTACACTCTCACTGTTTGACTATCTGCTTTCTGTGCTTTGGTTTTTTAACTTGAGCAGCTATTTCTGGGAGGAGACTGTGTGGTTTGTTAACTGGTGATTTCTTGTTGTTTGTCTTTTGTTTTTGGAATTCTGTATTATCTCTAACTTTGCATGCTTTTGTTTCTCTTTAAATAAAAAACAAAAACTTTGGAAGCATAGGCATAAACAAGTACTTCCTAAACAGCAACTTCTTGGACAAAAAACTAATTTCTAGAAATATAAGAAGAACTTAAGAAAATTTGAGCCCAGGTAGGAAAAATACAAGCAAAAAAAATGAGCAATTAAAGTGAATAAACACTTATTAGAAAAAAAGGAGTAAAAATGGCCAGTAAAAACTTTAAAATACATTTGGCATCTTTGACCATTAAAGAAATGCAAGTCAAATCAACACTGAGATTGCACCTTACTCCACTAGAAGCTATTATCAAGGTCTTAGTAACAATTGCTAGACAGGTTTAGAGAAAAACTAATGCTTTTACATTGTTGCTGGGGATATAAACTAGTACAATCACTATGGAAACCTATATGGAGAATCCTGAAAAAACAAAAATATGAGTTTCACTTGATACAACCATACTTGTGAGTGTCTCCCCAAGATTTAAAGTCATCATCATATATATATACACTAGTGATTGTAGCAGCACAATTTGCCATAGCTAAATTATACAAGCAGCATATATACACATCAAAGCATGAATGGGTAGTCAAAATATGCAATGGAGTACTTTTAATTCATAAGGAAGAATAAATTTGAGTTATTTATAGTAAAACATGTTGAGATTAGAATAAATTTAAATACTGTATTGTTTCTCTAAAAGGCCTATAATATAAATATTTTTATAAAAATGTTAAAACAGTTAAGGTATTATAAATCAGTTAATATTTCCAAAAGCAAAGTGTGGTACTTCTGGTCATTATGTATCTTTCTCAAAATCTAGTTATCAGTTCTTTTTTTTTAATTGTGCCATTGTTGCAGAAATAGTGAGATTTCACGATGTATTTAATCTGAAAATTCCAATGATTCTGTACATTTTTTCATGTGCTTACATTCTATTTATTTGTCTATCTTCTTTGGTAAACTGGTTAAAAATTTACTTTTATTGAAGGTTTATTTTCTTACTGAATTTTCGGAATTCTTCATATAGTTTAGATAAAAAATTGTCAGAGTAAGATTTTGGAAATATGAGTTATAATAAAAATATACACAATGTTTAAACTTAAAATTATGTTACAGTAAAAGACACACTGCTATTACCCCCCTTCAAAATATTCCTTTTTACATGGAATATAGTTATTCCATCATTCTTGATCCTTTGTGAAACAGAGCTGGAAGTCCCATTTTGTGAGTCTCCAAGTGCACTGTCATGACTAGCTTGACATCCTGAATCAATTCAAAATACTTTCAAAATCAATTCAAAAGACCTTTCATGGTCTTTTCTCACTTTACAGAAGACTCAGAGGTAACGTTGTGTCCAGTTCTGCATATAAGATATTGAGGATACATAAGAATATTTTTATGAGCCTGCTTTTGAACTGGGTTGCATTCACCACTTTTGAAAATCAGACTTTATAAAGAAACTAAGGAATGAACACTTCCAGAACTGATAAGAAAATGGCAAGAACAATGATATAAATATATTGAAAGAAAAGAAATATTTCGAAGGTGATTAATGGCAATATGCTTTTTACTGTAGTAATATGCAACCTTATATTTTTATCATCTTTTTTATGTCTCTGGTCTGTGATTGTTTGGAAAATTTTTCCTTTTTATAACAATATTACAAAATTAGATGTTTTTATTAGACAATCAGTTTCAGAGCAGTGTTAGAAGTTCAGGAAAATTGCAAAAAATCAAAGTTCCCATGTGCTGTTTCTCTGATACCCTGCCATATATTCCAGCTACTAACATTTTGAATTATTGTCATATAATTCCATTAATTAGTTCAAAAATTTGCTGCATTGCTAGCATTTAATTTTTCCAAGTAATTCAAGTAGATATTAATAAATTATATAAAAACTCTTTATTGCTATATAAAAATTTAACAGAATAATCAGAGAATAAGAACATACTCTATCATGATTTTAAAAGGATGATCAAAATGTTATATAAAGTACAAATATAGACAAAAAATGCTCTCTTATAAAGAAGAAATGAGCAAATAAAAGGAAAGGATAACTCTTTCCAACAAAAATGGAAAAGAAATTAGTAGTATAAATGAAACAGCTCTTAAGTCCACACATTTCTCTTGTTCTTGGACTGACAGAATATTTTTAAATGAGAGGTATAACTTCATGTATGTTTAGGTGTGTAAGATAGATAGCCATATTACTAAGTTTTGGTTGGATCATTGAACAGAATGGTTTGCACTCTCATTGTTTGATTGCCCACTTTCTATGGTTTAATTTTGTGACTTGAACAACTATTTTTAACATGATAATATGTAATTTATCAACTACTGATTTCTTAGCATTAAATTTTTTTGAAATTCTATATTATTTCTACCCTTTTTCTGTTTTGCTTTTTTTCTTTAAATAGAAATATGAAGACAAAAAAGAATATTTTTAAATGAGAATATTACTGAAAGTTATCTATAGATTAAATGCAATCCCTATTAAAATACAAATAGCACCCTGCACAGAACTGAAAGTAAGCATCAAAATTTATATTGAACCAACAATGCTCTAATATGCAAAGCAGTCCTGAGCAAAAAATAGCAAAGCAGGAGGCATAGCAATGCCAGATTTCAACTTTTTCTGAAAAGCTGTAGTATTAAAGCACCATAGTATTGACACTAAATTAAATGTATAGACTAATTGAATTAATCAGAAGTCACAGAAATAATCTCATACCTTAAACCGTGTGAATTTTTACAAAGGAACAAAAAATGTACGTTGGAGAAATGATGACCTCTTTAACAAATGGTGCTGCAAAAATGAGATATTCATCTACAGAGACTTAAATTTGAACTCTATATCTTATTTTGCACTAAAATCGAATTAAAAATAAATTAAAGATCTATAAGAAAAACAAAATTTTGAAATCTCTGGAATAACTTGAAGCCATCGGTACCAGAAAAACCTCTCTGAACAGGAAATGATTTCAAAAATCAATAAATGGTATTTTGTCAATATAAAAACCTGCACAGTCAAAGACATAAATAAGAGTCAAAAGATAACCCACATAATAGTAAGAAATTTGCCAGCTACTCCTGATAGAGGAGTAATAACTAAAATATATAATAAACTCAAAATCATTTTCCCCAAATAACTTGTTGAAAAATATTGGTAATTTAAGTGAATAGATACTTCTAAAAAAAAAGGAGTACAGACAGACAATAAGTATTTGAGAAAATGTTCAACATCTTTAAGCATTTGGAAATTATAAGTAAAAAATTCTTTTAGATTCCATTTCACCCCTGTTAAAATTGCTATCATCAAGAGTTTAAAAAAAAAAGAGAGAACACTCACAAACAGGAAGCAAAAGAGGTTCTCTTGCATTATTGGTGTGAATGTAAATTAGTACAACTACTGTGGAAATCAATTAGAAGTTTCTTTTAAAAGTACCCATAAAAAAAGAAGAAAAAAGAAAGCTAAATTTTAAACAAAGTAAAATTTAAAATTTGTATAGTAATAGTATTTTATTCAGGTTTCCTCTGCTGAGCATATTCCCAAAATAATTAAAGGTATCATAGTACAGTGATAAATGCATAACCATATCTATAGCAGCACAATACACTGTGTATTGTAAAAGCAGCCTACATGCCCATTAATACATAAATAGATAAACAACGTGTAATATACATGTACCTATAATCTATATGTATATGTACTTTAGATTATTTCCAGGCATAAAGAAAAATAATGTCATGTCATTTGCAAGAAAGTAGAGGGAAATTTACACTGTAATGTTAAGAAAATAAAATGAATCTCAGAACATTAAATGTCACATAAATTTTTATGTAAAAAACCTAATAAATAAATAATAAATAAAAGATGGTAGGAAACAAAAAGTCAGACTTGTGAGTTGAGGAAGAGCATTGAAAGAGGAGGTCATTGATGGAGATAATTGTAACAGGTAAAAATACGGAAAGTGAGCAAGATATGTGTTATGGATATAGCAATTTTCCAAAATAAATATCTGTATTCTGTTACATGGACAAATGAATAAAAATAAGCTTAACTAGCATTTATCCATCTTCAATGTTGTTTAAGATAATTCCAGATTTAGTATTATTATGCTTAAATATGCAACAACAATACTTTAAACATTTAAGTGTATACTTGGCATAAAGAGTATTTTCATTATTCTGCAATCATCACCACTATCCGTTCCCCGGAAATTTTTAGCATTCAATAATGAAACTCTGTATCCTTGAAATAAGAACTCCCTCTTCTCTTTCCTCAACTCATGGTACCAACCATTCTACAGTAGAATGTCTATGAATCTGACTACACTAAATGACTCATGTAAAAGAAATCATACTATATTTGTCTCTTTGCATCTGGCTTGTTGCACTTAGCATATCTTCAATGTTCACAAATGTTTTAGGATGTCATTATTTCACACATTATTCAGCCAGAATAATATTCATTTTATGAATATACCACATCTACTGACCCATCAATAGACATTTGGGACACTTTTATCTTTTGTTTGTGTGGATAAATTCTGCTATGAATATTAGTGAAAAACTGGTTATTTCAAGTGTGCATTTTTGCTTTGAGTAATACTTAGGCATAACTATTGAATAATATAATTCTATGTTGAAAAATATAGGTCTATGTTTAATTTGTTAAGGAACTTCCTAAAATTTTCCACAATGTCTCCACAATTTTATATTTATATCAATAATATATGAGGATTTCAGCTTCTTCATATGCTCATCAATGCATTATTTTCTCAAGTTTGTTTTTATACTGCTCTTCCTAATGCATACAAGTAGTATCTCATTATGGTCTTGATTTTTATTTCCCAAAATACTAGGAAAAAAATTATCATTTTATGTGTACATCAGTCATTTGTGTCTTTTTTCTTCAATCATTTTTATTGGTACATTTTAGATATATATAATGATCACATTCATCATAGAGAATTTGCACCTCTACATGATATAATGATTCATTTTTCCCACTCTCCCACCCTCCCTTCAATCCCTACTCCCCTCCCCTTTTTTTTTAACAAAAGCTTTATTTCCATTTTTTCATTTTTTACTTTCCCCTCTCTCTTCTTCCCTTCCCCATTTGAATAGTTTCTTCCTATTTCACAATACATAATACACATTTTTGTCCTTATTTAACCTTTCTGTTTCTCACACCAGAAACAATGTGTAATATACACATGTGTGTCTGATTTAATAGTGTAGTCTTAAAGTGTGTCTTTTTACCGAGAAATGACTCATTTATTCTTCTTTATGGTGGAATAGTAGTTATATATATCTTATTTAGCCATTCTTTGTGTGATGGGCATTTGGGCTGTTTCCAACATATAGCTATTACATACTGTGTGACTCTAAATATGGGAGTGCATACATCCCTGTTGTATGATGCTTTTAACTTAGGAAGGTACTTAAAAGGGGAATAAGTGGATCAAATGGGACCTTTAACCCTATTTTGTTGAGAAATCTCCACATTGATTTCCACAGTGGTTGAAACAGTCTGCACTCCAACCAACAGTGGACAAAAGTTCCTTATACCCACAGCCCAGCAAACATTATTATTGGTTGATTATTTGACAATAGCCATTCTTTCAGGGGTTAGATAGAATCTCAGTGTTTTAGTTTACATCTCTTGAATAACAAATGATGTTGAAAAATTTTCATATATTTACTTGCTGTTTGCACTTCTTCATCTGAAAAATGTGTCTTCTTCTCAGATGCTTATTTTTAGATTGGGTCTTTAAATTTAGGTGGTCAGGTTTATTTGTCCTCCTTTATATGTCCTCCATATTAACTCTTTGTCTGAGGAACAGCTGGCAAACATTTTAACCCACAATGTGGATTGTATCTTCACTTTGTTGCTGCTTTCTCTTGCTGTGTAAAACTTATTATTAAGACAAGGTCCCAGTTGTTGATTCATTATGATAGTTCCTGTGTGATCGGGGTTTTGTTCATAAAGTCTGTGCCTACACCAATGTCTTCAAGAGATCTGACTATGCTAATTTCCAGTATATTTAATTTTTCTTTTTTATGATTTAGATATTTGATTCATTTCAACTTTAGTTTAGGGCATGGTGAAAGATATGAATTAAAACTTATTATTTGGCATGTCCAAAGCCAGTTTTTCAAGTACTATTTAAAAGGTTATCTTTCTTCCACTGAATGTGTTTGAAAACTTTGTCAAAGATAAGGTGGCTAAGTATGTCTGGAGTTGTTCCTGCATTTTCTTATCTGTCCCATTGATTCTCATTTCTGGATTTTTGTTGATGTTGTTGTTTGTTTGTTATTTTTTTTACTTTAGTTTTTTTCCCAAAACCATGCTATTTTTATCACAGTAACTTTGCAGTATAATTTCAGGTTGGGGATTGTGGTGCACCTTGCTATGCCTTTGTTACCCAGAAATTCTTTCACTATTCCAGGTCTCTTCTGGTTCCAAATGAATTTAAGGATTATTTTTTTCAATTCTGAGATAAGCTGTGGAAATTTTGATTTGCATTGAATGAAATCTATATAACAGTTTTGGAAATATGGGCATTGTTATTATATTGGATCTAGCTGGAGCACAGACTGGGGAGAAACAGGAGGGCAACTATACCCCCGCCTGTGAGCCAGCCAGAATGCAGACCTGGGAGAACCAAGAAGAAATTTGATTTGCATTGAATGAAATCTATATAACAGTTTTGGAAATATGGGCATTGTTATTATATTGGATCTAGCTGGAGCACAGACTGGGGAGAAACAGGAGGGCAACTATACCCCCGCCTGTGAGCCAGCCAGAATGCAGACCTGGGAGAACCAAGAAGAAAGCTAAGCACCCATTTACCAGCCTGCCAGCACACGGAATGGAGACAACCAGGATGGAAATAATGCTGCTGCCTGTGAGCCGGCTGAAGCATGGACAAGAGAGAACCAGAAACGAAGCTATGCCCCTGAGTGTGAGCCAGCCTAAAGTAGTGTACACAACTATTTAGAGGAAAATAATATGCAATATTTTAGATTTTCCACTCTTATTGTTGTTATTTTTCATTCTATTATTGTTTTATTCCCTTTAAAATAAAAATAGATTAAATCATTATATTAGATCTTCCTATGTAATAGCAAGGTATATCTTTTCATTATCTGATATATTCTACAATCTATTTTTTTCAGAACACTGTGTTTTGTTTTGTTTTGTTTTGTTTTGTTTTTTATCGGTACCAGGGATCAAACTCACAGCCGTGTGATTGCAAGGCAGACGCTTATGCCGCTGAGCTAAATCCCCAGCCCCAACATTATGGTTTTCAATGCAGAGTTCTTTTACTTGCTTTGTTAGACAGATTCTTAGGTATTCCATTTTTGATGGTGCTATTGTAAAAGGTGTCGCTTCCCTAATTTCTCTCAGTGAGTTTGCTTTTCGTGTACCGAAAACTTGATTTTTGGATATTGAGTTTGTCTTCAGCTGTGCCATTGAATTTGCTTATAAAACCCAGAAGTCTTTTGGTAAAGTTTTTGAGGTCTTCTACATGGACTATATGTCATCTGTGAATAATGATAATTTAACTTCTTCCTTTCCTATTGCTATTCTTTTAATTTTATCACTTGTCTAATAGTTCTGGCTAAACGTTCCAGAATTATATTGAAGTATAGTGGTGATAGTGAACATTCTTGTCATTAATCTGACGTTAAGAGTGAAAACTTTCGTTTTTTGTCCATTTAGTATGATGCTGGCTATTGGCTTGTCATAGATGGCTTTTATTGAATTGAGATAGAATCATCTATTCAAATTTGCTGTAGGATTTTTATCATGAATGGGTTTTGAAATCTGTCAAAGGGGTTTTCTGCATCTATTGAGATGATTATGTTATTTTTGTCCTTGACTCTGTAATATGGTATATCACATTTACTGATTTACATGTATTGAAACATGCCTACGTCCCTGGAATGAATCCATCTTGGTGTTGTTTTATAAAAATCTTGATGATGTGCTGCATTTTGGTCACCAGCTTTTTATTGAGTTTTGCACCTATGTTGATTAGGGAAATTGGCCTATAGTTACTTCTCTTTCTTAATTCTGTCCTGGGCTGGTTTTGATATCAGGCTAATGCCTGATTCCAGGAATGAATTTGGGAGTATTGCTTCCATTTCAATTTCATTAAATATATGAGAACTGGGTGTATTAGGTCTTTCCTAAATTTCTTGTAGATTTTAGCAGTAAACAAATCAGGTCCTTGGATTTTCTTTATTGGTAGATTTGCTTATACATCTTTGATTTCATTAATTGATTTTGATTTATTTAGAATTTTTCTGACTTTTTGTTTCAGCTTTGGTAATTCATATGTATTTAAGAACCTGCCCATTTCTTCTGCATTTTCCCTCTTATTACAATACTAATTCACAAAGTAGAAATCCTAATGATTTCTGCATGGTCAATTGTGATTTCACCCTTTTAATTCCTAATTTTGTGGATTTGAGTCCTTTCTTTCCTTTTTTGGAAAAGATTGCCTAAGGGCTTGTCAATTTTACTTAATCTTTCAAAGAACCAACTCTTCAGCTCATTGATTCTCTATCATTTTCTTAGTCTTCAATGCATTAATTGCTACTGTGATATCTACAGTTTCCTCTCTCATATGAACTTTGGACTGGGCTGCTTTTATTTTTCTAGAAGTTTGAGGTTCAATGTTAAGTTATTTATTTGAGCTTCATCAGTGTTTCTGATACAGGTATTCACTACTATAAATTTCCCTCTTAAGATTACTTTCATTGTATACATGAGTTCCAGTATGTTGTGTTGTCATTATCATTTAGTTGTAGAAATAGTCTAATTTCTTCTTTAATTTCATCTGTAACCCATGTGATTGTTCAGTAAGGTGTTTAATTTCCATGTGTTTATTAAGTTTTTGTGGTTTATTTTGTCATCGATTTCCAGTTTCATTGCACTGTGTTCTAATAATATACATGAGAAAATTTCAATTATTTTTCATTTACCTAAGTATTTACTATGAGTTAGTATGTGGTCTATTTTGGAGATCATCCCAGGTGTAGCTGAGAAGGATGTGCATTCTAATGTGATTTGGGACACTGTAGGCATCTACTAATTCACTTAGCTCAAAATTTAGTGCAGTTTTAATATTTCACTGACAATTTTTTGTCTATTTGATCTGTGTTTGACAGTGTGGTACAGAGATCCCCGAAACAATTGTAGTAGTGCTTATTAGATATTTCATGTCATTTATATTTGTTTTATATAAATGTGTGCATTGGATTTGTTGCATTTGTATTTATCATTGTTATCTCTTCCTTTTGGGTCATTCCTTTTACAAGGATGTATTAACCTTCTTTGTTGTTAATCAGCCTTGGCTTGAAATTTGTTTTATTTGCAAATAGAATAGCTATCTAAGATTTTTTTCCGTGTTTCTGTCACATGGAGTATTATTTTTCATCTTTTTAGTTTCAATCTGCAAATTTCTTTTTTGAATTAAATGTCTTCTTGTATGCAGCATATTGTTGGATCTTGTTTCCTTTTTTTAAATTTATTGGTTTTTTTTTTTTTTTTTTGCTGCCTCTGGCATGGAACTCACAACCTCACGTTTACAGAGTGGGGCCTTAGCCAACTGAGCTAAAGCAGGGAGCACTGGATCTTGATTCATTTTGCCAATATTTTTCTTTTAATTGATTTGATCATTTACATTGATGGTTATTAACAATACATATTTACTTATCCTTGCATATTATTTTCCTGTGGTGGTGCTACGTTTTTCCCCTCTATTTGTTTGCCTTGCCTGGTGGATTCTTTCTGTTGGAGTTTGTTTAGTTGTGACCCTTATTTTATCTTTCAAGGATGTCCTTTGGAACATTGTGGAGAGCTGGTTTTGTGTTCATGAGTTTCTTCAGGTGTGCTTTTTCATGGAAGTATCTTCATCAAATTTGAAAGGTAGTTTTGCATGCTAGTATTTGAACTCCTAAGAAATGCCTCCTTCTCTGAATTGTCTTTAAGGTGTATATATTTTTTGGGTTTTTAATCTGTTTCAAGATCCTACTTCTTCAATTTGCTCAGTATGAAAAGTTGCAGCCTGCTTCACCTAGTTCCTGGTTCTTTGGCACTGGCACACAGTATTTTCTATGACCCTGAATTAATCACAGTCTTGGTATAAAAAGAACATCTGTTTAGAACTATTATGTCACTTGGGATAAAATAGTATAATTAGCATTAATAATAGCATCAAACACAGCCTAGAAAATGACAAATTGAGATAATCATTAATTTTTCAACTTTAAGTATATGAACTAGATTTGTGCTTATATAACAGTCTAAAACAAACCAGAAATGTATGCGCGGTAAATAAGTCTTCAAGATGCTAATTTTATCTTCATGGGTGCAAATTTAGAAACATTAAGGAAAACAGAGAAATAGAAAAAAAGATGAGATTTGCAGGAAGGCTGGAGGACAAAGTAGTTCATGCATACTTTGGTCTGTTGCCAAAGAAAAAAGGTTAAGAGAAGATAGAAATAAAAGGAAAAAAACAGAATAGAACAACCACAAAGAAACTAGAAACTATGTTCACAATTATAAAATCAAGATCAATGAATGAAGAAGAAAAAAGACAAAAATCAAACAAAATAAAAGCAAAACAAATGAGAGAGAGAGAGAGGGAAAATGTGTACCTCTAGGTTTGTTTTTTGCTGTCAGTCATAGACAGTGTGTAAAGACAGAATCTAGATCTGTGTTGACGTATCCCCACAAGCCAGCAGTAGCTTCATGGTGCAGCATTTAGTCTCAGTGAACTCAAACCTTCGTTTTTCCTCAAATTCAGGTTGCCTTCTGGCTGTGATACTTGGACCAGACCAGTTCAGCCTGAATCCAAAAGTGAACTTTCTGTGGGTTTGAACTCAGCTGAGAGAGCTATTAGGTAGACCCAACACTTATTCTGAGTTCTCAGCTCAGTGGGCATGTCTTCAAGATGGCCTTCAGCCAGTACCCTCTCCTGCATGATGTCCAATCTCACAGCACTCACCACCAGCTAATGCAGTGCTCCATGTCCACTGTTCCATTACACTATTGGATTTCTATGTGGAGGCCTGTGGTATTGCCAGTATTGTAGGGTTGAACTGCTCTTCCCACTGAGTCCAAACTCAGAGACAAAGCTACACCAGCTACCACCTTCTTCCATGTACTTTCTCTCTTCACTCTCACCATGAGCTTTAATTCTTGATTTAGATATTCCTAGGTTCAGTGGACCCACTTCCCTACTTCTTTTCCTCTTGTTGCTATTTTCCAGTGTCAAGACAGCAACTCTCAAAGAGACTTTCTCTGCTGCTTACCACTCCACCATCTTCCTGGAAGTCTCTCCCTCAAGTAAATTTTCATCATCATGAAAATATAGTTGCAGCACTTGGGAGGTTGAGGTAGGAGCATCATGAGTTTGAGGCCAGCCTGAGCTGCATAAAAACCAACCTGCACTACAGTGGAGACATATTGTGTAACTTAATGTTCTCTGAGGATCCTTTGCAGCACACAGTAAGAAATCACAGAAAAATGTACTCTAGTCAGTGGGAGACTCTGAACCAATGCCCGTTTGTGTATCTTTGAATAATTATCTATTCAGATTCTTTGTCATTTTTGTTTGGATTTTTTGATTCCTTGTTCCAGCAATGTGTGTGCTCCATACTAGATATTAGTCCTATATCATACATGTGACTTGCAAATATTTTCTCTCTTCTGTGAACAACTTTTTGAAAGAGAATTCATGATTTTTCTGGTTGGTATGTAGAAAATAATTACAAATTTAAACCAATGCTCAGAAAACAAAAGCTAAGCAATTATTTTCAGAAATAAATGAATGTTTTATCATATTTGATAGCAGCTTTTTTATTGGTTACAAAACCTACGCCCATATACAAAATTAGGAACACGTTTAGATGCCTCTTTTGAAAGAAGGTTTTAGTCTTTTTCAAATGAGTTTAAAAAAATAAAAACAATGCAATTTTTAAACACTGTTTTGAAAACTTAAAAGTGCAGCAATATACTTTAGTTTGATTTACCTATGAAATTGGTGCAATCCCAATTAAAACCTTGTAAGGTCACAACAGATTGAATCAAGCAAATGCATACGTGTGTCTGCACTACTTGATGCTAATGTTCACTTAAATGTTAGTTTGCACTTAAAACACAAGAGGAAATAGGAATCATCACAGTTAAGGCCCAATTTTAATCTGGATGTGTGCAAAGCTTTAAAAGGTAACTATCAGTTATGTATGGAGAGTCTGGAAGAAATTAAACTGAAAGGGGAACAATTTACAATTTCAAGAAGATTTGGACTTTAAGGGTTTCACTGAAGTTTGTGACCTTAATTTGCTTTGTTATTCTTACTTTTAGTGAACACCACACAGTTGCAAAAATCTTGACAGTAGTGCCTGAACAGGATGCAGTTACCATATGAAGCTTTAACACAAATTTGGATAAAGAAAAAAAGGCACAATGAACTTCAACTCAATTTTATGTGCACAAGAGTTGAAAAATCTGAGCCACCTTAAAGAGAAATTGATTCTAAAATTTATAAAACCTATAAATAATCAGAGCCCAAACCACTATATTAAAAGATTCTCTAGCAAGTAAAAATCTTGCAGTTTAAACATACGCTTGTATCCACTTTGGATACAAGACAAAACTCACTCTTTAAAGTGGCTCCACCTTGGCAGATACATATAGTTGTAAATGACGCACACCTGCTATGTGTTGTTTATTAGTGAAAACACCCCAGCTGAATTATAAAGCTTTGATGGAATCTGTCTCATCTTCATCACAGTAAATACACCCCCATCAGATAACTAAATTAGTTTAGATTTTCTATCCCTTCACATCAATACATTGGGAAATTATACCCAGTAAACAAGAGCAACAAAACTATTTCTGCAACAGCACAAAGTATTTAGTTTAAAAATTTTAAAACCATATTTGTTCATTAAGAACAGTCAGACATTTTGCCAAAAGCATTGACTTTCATAGTAATGCCAGATTCTGCAGAATTACTTAAAAGATCACTGCAAATTAGGCTTATAAATTACCACAGATTATTCTTCTACACGGATCCGTTTGAATTTTTTAATATGTGCCAATGCTTTCAGAATAGGACCTAAAGAAACTTCCCCAATACTCAATGAAGTCTTATAACACTAATTGCTGGTTTGTTGCCAACCACATTATCAAAAGCACTGGCTACTAGTAAAAAATGTTTTAACACTAAATTACAGTAAACATGAAATCTCCACAGTTTAAACCCATTATAAATCAACCATATCCAATTATCAAATTAAAACAAAAAATATTAACTCCTGAAAGCAAGACTTTTTTCTTTTAACATCACCAATGAGTATTTTAGATCTTTACAGTTTTTGTTTGCTTAAAAATATTTTTTGCTTGTTTTTGTGTCTCTTTTGTAGTCAGGGACTCTTGCTTTCAACTGAAACAGAAGTTCAAGTCTGTAACAGGTTGCAGCTCAGGTAAAATACCATGCACAGCATTTGATTACTTCAAAACAGCAGGAACACACAGGCTGAAGTGAGTGGTTAAATAGGGCTTGCTGTTCTTAAAAATTAGGTATAACGGCAGAAGCATCACCATCCATATCTAAAGTTCTTCCTCCAACCCTGGCTTCTGAGGCAGATAATAAACACATCAATTACTGGTATATGAAGTACAGTTTTTTAAAAAAAACTTATCTTTTTTATCAATAACCAAGTTTCTGTTTTTAAGTTACTTTTTTTGTGTCAGTTCCACCAATGAAAATCATTTGGCTTGTACTTTAAAATCTAGTCTTCCAAATAAAGAATATGAAAATATGTTTGTGGAGGACAATGATGGAGGCTCAGATCATACTGCACCTCTTTAGTCTTCCAATGTGAAGATGCATCATACCAAAGTGTCTTGATCCACAGCGCACCATTTTCCAAAGGAGTATCAGTGGGCAGCTGACATGCCACCACTGTGGGATATCCTAAACAAGAGAGTGCAGTTGTCAGCATGTGGCACCAGGGAATGGAAAACAGGGTAGTTGAGACTGTAAAGGAGAATTCTAAAACAGTTTAGGGAATCATGCATATGCATTTACAGTCCATGTGAGAGTGACTTTTGGTAACTGCAAAGTGACTGAGACATGGCTTGCTTAGAAGCATCAAAACAAAGAGGCATGTATGTTTTGGAGCCTTTTGTTGCTATTGCTTTCTTATCATTTGGGAGCCAACTGGTGGTGCTTCATGTTGAATGTGAGGAAGATGCTGCACTCAATTAACCTTAAAAATTAAGTTCTTTTGTTTGAAGGTTGGCTGTTGGGTCAAAATTGTAAGTACCTCATTGTGTTGCTTCAGGAATTAGGCTAGGATCTTCATCAATATCTTCACAAGAGAAATACTGATCTATGATTTCAAATGCTAATTTATGTATGTCTTCATTTTCTGCAAAACTTCAATTTTCTCCAAACCTCCACATTCTTCTATTATTTCAGCTGTTGTGCTTGCTTCATCACCAGCCATTATCAGAATGTTTTTTTAAACCATCTAGAACCACCTGAACCACTTGAGAATCTTTAACTGACAGTAAATTACAAAATGGTGATATTACATTCTGTTGGATGAGATACTCAACCTGATCTTTTCTGCCACTTATTGTTAAATTGCTAATTGCTCAAGCAGCTTCTTTTTGTGTTCCAAAGTCCCCCTTAGCGAGTTGATGAATAATCAGAAGGATTAATCCAGCATCTATTACAGCTTGAACTTGTTGCTGATTGCCTGCTGTTGTGTTGGAAAGGAACCACACTGCTTCCTTATTTATCTTCTCTTTTGGGTGTGATAAAAGGTTTGGGAAGTGTGACAGGACATCACAATTGAGAGCAACCTGGGTCTGTTCATCAGTGCCAGTCACTATATTGCCAACTGCTCTGAGTGCTGCAGTTTGAACTTTCACTTCCTGGTGGCTCAGAAGGGGTACCAGAAATGGCACAACCCCTGAATCAATAACCATCTGTATCTGTTCATTCCCTCATTCTGTCAAGTATGACAGATCCCAAACAGTGTCTGCAAGAATATTTATGTCTGTATTGTATATAAGGATACATAAAGCTGGCAAAATCTCCTGAACTGTTTCCATAGGCGGCGAGGGGTCCTTATTCCTGCAGAGATTTACAATGACCCATGTGACGTTCCGAAGGAAGATGATGGGGATGGAGGGGTTGATGAAGGACAGAAGAGGTTTGACAACTCCCAAGGATATGACATAATCTCTACACTGAGGACCATCACCTATAATGTTTCCCAAAACCTGTACTGCTTGTTCACAAACATTCTGATATTGTAAATGGAGAAGTCTCAGAAAAAGAGGTACTGCATTGGACTGTACAACAGCTTGAGTCTGTGCCGAAGTTCCTGATGCTATATTGGTTAGTGCCCAAGCAGCTTCAAACTGTAATGAAGGATTATCATCCCTTTCTAAACATTTGACTAGAATAAGTAAAATCCCAGATTTTATTAGATCATCAATTGGTGGGTTTCTGTCACTGGATAGCAGTTTTCTTGCTACCTGGACAGCACTCAACTGGACCACTGGATTATCACTTGTGGCATTCTGCAATATAGCTTCTACTGTTAAATTTTGTGCTTTAAAATCAGCATCTACATCAGAATCTTCTAAACTTTCTTCTTGTGGAACATTTCTCTTTTTCAGTAAGTGTTTATCTCTTTTGTTCTTTTGTAGTTCAACTGTCACTTCATTTCTGTGTCTTTGCATTGTTTCCACATCTCAGCCCTTGTTCTTGAAGCTCTTGATGCGGTGGTTCTCCAAGCCAGGGTTCTCAGCCATGGCTGCACGCGGCTCCGGTGGTGGCTACTCCTGCATGTGAACAACTTTTTACTACTATTTATTTTCCTTTGACACACAGTTTTAGTGAATTTCAATTTATCAATTTTTTGTTGCCTCACCAACAAATCATAGCCAAACTAAAATTATTTTTGTTCTTATATTGCCTTATAAGAGCTTTTTATTTTTAAATTTTAAATATAGACATTTGATGAATTTAAAATTAATTTTTATGTAAGTATGAACATTCTGTCACAGAGGTAGACAATATTATCTACCCCACTTTACAGAGAAAATTGAAGCTCATAAATGTTACTTAACTTATTCAAAAATACAACTTAGTAGGAAAATATTAAGATTTGAACCTAGGCAACCAATTCCAAATTCAGAAACCAATGAAGTAGTGCAAATACTAGACCCATAAAATCTAAGAAAATAAGAATTTGTGGGGAAAATCTTAGAAAACAAGAATTCACACACTGTCATCCAGCCTGCTGGCAGTGAATTAACAGCTGCTGAAACTACCTCTCAGATCTGCAAGAATTTTAGTGAAAATTCCATGTCTGAGTTGTGGTACCCAACACTGCTGTTAGAAGGTCCCTGTCTTGGAATAGGAAAGGCTTGTAAACATTATGTAATACTTGAAAATACATGACTAAGCCATTTCTAGGATTGGCTGCTTCCATTATAATAATAGCCATACTCCTCAAACAGCATTTCCCACTTTTATAAAATATTTAAATTATTTAATGGAATAGGATATATATATATATACACACACACATACACACACACATATTTTTTGTATATTGATGACACTAACCTCATACTTATGATCATCACAATGATCATCACAACTGGGTCTAAACCTTTCTTATCAAACATAAATGATTAGTGACTTGTATATAGCTGTTTGGCAACTTGAGAAAATACATGACTAAGCCTAGAAATGGCTTAGTCATGTATTTTCAAGTATTACATAAGAAGGAAAATGAGTCATGAGACTCAAATGTTCATTTCAAGTTTCCAAATAGATGTTTCTTCTACACTGGCCACAGTGAATGAAAACCCAATTAAAGCATAGTAGTGTCTCTGAGATAATACAGTATTTTCTCATAGTTTTGAGAAGCTGAGGTAGTTGCAAGTTGTGCATCATAATACTAGAAGGAAGATAACTATAACTATAGGGATAAAGAGATACAGAAAATTGGTTTAGACTGCTCTTGAGTTTTTGGAATAATATAAAGAGGCATTTGTGTAGAATAAAAAAATCAACAATGTCAGGTAAAGAATAGTACTGAGAGCTGTAAACTGCTTCTTTTTGCTCATGCAGGTAATTGAAATTTTAGCCAGAGTGGAGAGATCCATGCTAAACATGCAGGGATTCAGTAGAATAGAGGCTGCTGAAGTGTGAAATCTCACAAAATGAAAAAAGTTTTAAAAGAGATGTGTGCCTCCACTAAAAGAAAAGAAATTCCAAATAAATAACCTATAAAAACAAAAATAATCATATGAAAACATATAAAATAAAAAATAATCCAAATACAAAACATGTAAAATTGAAGAAATTATAAATATCAGAGTGAGAATTTATGAAACTGAGACAAAAATCTATAAATGATACATGAACCAGTTCTTTCAAAAGAAAGACAATATTGATGAACCTTTAGACAAACTTACCCAAAGAAAGAAAGGAATCGCATATCAAAGCAATTAGAAATCAAAAGATATGAATCCACATTGGACACCACAGAAATCCATGGGGTTAAAAGAAACTATTTTTAAAACTTATATTCTTCTAAGTTGGAGAAACTAGAAAACATGAATAAATTGATAGACATATTAATTACCAACACTGAACTAAGAATATATAAAAACATCAAAAAGACCAATGGAAGGCTATGAAATAGCAAGTAATAAAAATTCTACAGTCTAAAAAAAGCCCAAGTGATTTCTTACTGTTTATCTTCTTTGCTTGAAATTCTGTAATATTTCCACCTTTTTCCTGTTTTTTTTTCTCTTTAAATAAAAAAAAGCCCAGGACCTAAGGGATTCACTGTAGACTTTTACCAGAATTTCAAGGAGAATCTAACTCTAATACTGAACCAAATTTTTCCATAATATTGAAAAAGACAGAACATTGCCAAAATTATTCATGGAACATAGTATTACCCAGATACAAAAATGGGAAGAGGAACTAACAAATAAAGAGAGAGAAAGCTATGCGTCAATGTCCCTAAATAACATGAATGTAAAATAATCTTCAAAATATACTTCCAAAAGAATGCAAAAAATTGTTAAAAAGATCATTCATGATGACTAAGTTAGCTTCATTTCACAGATACAAGAATGATTCAACACATAGAAATGAATAAATGTAATATATCACACAAATAGACAGCACAAAAATCACATGATCATCTCAGCAGACACTGAAAAAGCCATTGAAAAGACCCAACATCTTTTCATAAAGTCTTATGGTGGATGCTTAAAATTTGTAGATTGGCCCTCTCTCAAATTGATAAAAGTCATTTATGATAAAAACCCAACATCTTACTAAATGAGGAAAAAATTGTAGCAATTCATGTAAAATTGAAAGTAAGACAAGGATGTACACTCTGACTACTCCTATTCAGTACAGTATTCAAAACTTTAGCCATAGCAATCAGAAATACATGTGATACACATAGGAAAGGAAGACATAAAACTATCCTTATTTATAACATGATCCTTTACATAAATGACCTAAAAGTCTCCATCAAATGACTATCATAATTAATAAGTTCTGAAAATTAGTTGGATATAATATCAGTACACAACAATCAATAGCATTTCTATACACTGAAAATGAACCCATCCAAAACTCAGGAAAACAGTCTCAAACACAAGATTTTCAAAAAATTAAATGAATAAAAAATAATCTGAGAAACTTAAAGATTTTTGAAATGAAAATTATAATGCTTTTTTAAAAAGATTGAAGCAGACATCAGTAAATCAAAAAACATCCACTGTTCCTTGATAGTCAGAACCAATAGTGTCAAAATGGCCATGTTACCAAAAAAGATACATATATTTATTGCAGTTCCATTGAAAGTATCATCAGTATTCTTCACAAAAGTAGAAAAAAACTAAAATTTGCAAGGAACCAGAATATAGCCAAAGTTGTCAAAGCAATCTTGAGAAATAAGAGCAAAGTTGGAGACATCACAGGCCAAAATTCCAAAATATATCAGTATACCAGGTTATATGATTTTTAAAAGCATTTTAATGGTGCAAAAACAGACATTGAACAATAGAGTAGAATAGAGCATGTAGAAACACCCCAGGAATCTTCATTCATCTGATGTTTGACAAAGTGGTAGAAAACATACAATGCATAAGGATAGAAACTTTAGTATATGTGCTGTCAAAGTGAGCACAAAAATAGAAACTTTAACTTGGGAAAACTGGTTATGCGCATGCATGAGACTGAGGCTAAAACCATATTTCTCACAAGTGAGCTCAAAGATAAAAACTTTAACTTGGGCAAACTGGTTATCCACATGCATGAGAATGAGGCTAAAACCATATTTCTCAACCTCTTGTTAAAATCAAATCAAAACTAAAAAATAACCTAAATATGCAAAAAGAAACACTGAATCTGGTGGAGGAAACAATATATCTCTTGATAAAAGCTTCAAAACATAGGCATAGCAGAGGACTTTTTGAACAAAACCCCAATTGCATGAGAAATAACATCAAGAATCAACAAATAGAACTGAATGTGGTGGCACACACTTGTAATCACAGCAGCTGGGAGGCTGAAACAGGATAATCATGGTGAATTTGAGGCCAAACTGGTCAACACAATGAGTTCAAGGCCAGTCTTACATATATAGTGAAAGTCTGTCTCAAAAAGTCAAAAAAATGGGATTATGGCAAATTAAAAACCATCTGCACCATAAATTACACAAACAGAATGAAAAGACAACCTATAAAATAGGGAAAATTTGTCAACTACTCAGACCAAAGATTAATGTCTAGAATATATAAAGAACTGAAAAAATGAGCACCCCAAAGTAAAAGACCCAATCAAAAATTGGCCATTTAAAATGAATAATTTTTTCTGAAGAGGAAAAGTGCAAACATTCAGTATGCACATAAAATCATGTTCAATCTCTTGGTCATTACAGAAATTAAAAATGGAAACATCACTGAGATTCTATCTTATACCAGAAAGATTAACTATTGTCAAGAAATTAAATAAATTCTGGTGTGGTTGTACTAGAAAAAGAACACTTTTACATTTTCATGGGAATTTAAACTAGTATAATCCCTATGAAAACCATTATGGAGATATGGAGATTCCTCAGAAAGCTAAAACTAGAAATTCCATTTGACTCAACCATTCCCATTCCATATATATTCCTGAAAGAGTTAAAGCTATCAAATTACAATTATATATATATATATATATATATATATATATATATATATTTATATATCCATATTTATAGTAACAGTATTCATAATACTAAATCTTTTTTATATTTTTTATTTAAAGAGAAAAAAACAGGAAAAAGGTAGAAATATTACAGAATTTCAAGAAAAGAAGAAAAATAGTAAGAAATCACTAATTGATACATTACATGTTGTTCTTTTAGAAATAGTTATTCAAGTTAGAAAATTAAAGCACACAAATTGGACACTAAAGTAGTGAGAGTGCAAACATCTGTTCAAGAATCCAACAAGAACCTAGAAATATGGTCGTCAATCCCACACATCTAAACATACATGCAGCTATATCTTTTATAGTGCTTCCTATTTCCTCTTTTTTTACAATAGCAATTATACATTTTTAAAATTTTATTTAAAGAGAAGAAAAAAAAACAAAACAGAGAAAAGGGTAGCAGCAATACAAAATTCTAAAAGAAAGAAAGACAAAGGAGAATGACAAAAAGCCTCAGTAAGAAATCAGTAATTTTTAAATTACGTACTGTCATCCTGGATGTAGTTGTTCAAGTTACAAAGTTAAAGGGTACATAGTAAATATTCAAACAGTCAGACTACAAACAGTTTTGCTCAAAGATCCAACAAAGATTCAGCAATATGGTCATCTATTTTACACACCTTAGTGCACTTTCTTTTCCTTTTTTACAATAGCAATTACACATTTTGGTTTTATTACACTTGTAGTACTTTTTACACTAGAGATACAATATGATATTTATAAATATGATTCTTATTTATTTCACTAATGTGGATAGTCTCAAGTTGTCTCCATTTACCTATGAAGGCCTCAAGATCATCCTTTTTTTAAAGCTGAGTAATATTCCATTGTATAAAAATGCCACATCTTTTTCATCCCCTCTGCAGTTGATGGGCATTTTGGTTGTTTCCAGGATTTAGCTATCACAAATTGTGCAGCTATGAACATGGGGGCACATATATCACTGTGATATGAACTTTTCAGTTCTTTGGGGAAAATACACGGGGTGGGGGGGAAATAGCTGAATTGAATGGAACTTCCAATCCTAGTCTTCTGAGAATTCTCCATATGGATTTCCATAATGGTTGCACCAGTCTACATTCCCAGCAACAGTGGAGCAGTGTTCCTTTTTTCCCCGCAGCCTCACCAACATTTGTTATCAGTTGATTTCTTGATGGCAGCTATTCTTTCCAGAGTAAGGTGGAATCTCAATGTTGTTTTAATTTGCATTTCTCAAATGGCCAGTGATGGTGAACGTTTCTTCATGTATTTATTTGCCATTTGAATAATACTAAACCTTAAAAGTAACCTATAGGTCCATCAGCAGATGAATGGATTTAAAAATGTGGTATTTGTACACAATGAAATACTACTCTGATATAAAAAAGATAAGCTGGAGTCATTTGTAGGAGAATAGATGCACATTAACATAAAGTTAAATGAAATAAATCGGACACATAAGCCTCATTACCACATGGTTTCTCTAATATGAGAAACCCAACGTCAATAAAGAGCAAAATGAAAGATACATAATTGAAAGTATGGAAAGAGATCATTTTCAGATAACAATGGCATCAAGGGATAAAAAGGGGGAGGGAGGGATAAGAATAGAGATGAGAAGAATAATTGAGATGTATTATATACCTGTACCAATGTCCCACAAGTTATGTAATGCAAACATGTACTAAAAAATCCCGGAAGGAAATGACATCCTAAAAATGGCAAATTAGGAAAATTCAAGGCATTATCCCACCAAAGAAATTGTTGAGTTGAAAAAATTTTTCAAATTAACTTGTGTAGAGCTCAGACATTTAGTCAAAATCTTCAGTAATCTGGAAGAGGTTTTTAAAAATACACTGTTACTTTACAGTAACATAGTATTGGGTCATACCACTGCTCCCATATTCCATATCTCAGATCACTGTTCATCATGGCAACAGTTCATGCCCCTGGTAAAATTTGTTAGTAACAGAGGAAACAATATAGACCCTATTCTCAAATAAATTTATTTGTGGCTGTTGACATCTCTGGAAGTTCCCTGAATGATTGATATCAAGGATTGCATGTGTTTCACACAAATATGAAAATTCTAATGGTTGGGATATCTTCATAGGGAGCTTTTTTCCAAACACATTTAAAAGTAAAATTATCAGCTACAGCATGCTGAGGTAAAAGAAATCAGCTAGGAAAAGCTATAGATAGACTAAAAACCATGGAAAGAATAAGAATGTCCAAGATAACACATATGAATAAAGAATTTTAAAAGTCCTCTGCATAATCAGAAAGGGCACATACATTTTCAGGGATGGACATTTTATAGCAAAAGGCTGGGATGTCCCCAGACTTTCATCTTGGGCTGATCTTCAATCTTCACACAAACAAGATGTGAAAAGTAGGGCAGGATTAAAAACAGCTTATTCGTTGAAGAGATGCATCATATCGATCTGCAAAGACTGGAAGTGTTTGTTCGATGTTTCATCTTTTTAAGGAAATTAAATAAAAAAACTCACTGGCCACTATGCTAAGAAGAACATGGATTTTGCCGGCTTTACAAATGAAAGAAAACAGAATTTTAAAAATTAGTTTAGGAAACTCGCTAATTGTGCAAACAACGAAACAAATAATAAGAAGCAACAAGAAATGCTTAAGAAGGGAAAAAACTAAGTTTACTAATTATAATATTCCAAAGTTTACCAATTATAATATTCAAAATTTCCTGATTTCAAAAAAGCAAGTATAAAAATGAGAAAATATGATCAATATCGGGAAAAAATAAAATTATTGTCTGTAATGAAGACAAGTTTTTTTGACTTACTGGAAAAAACTTTAAATCATCTACATTAAATATTTTCAGGTATCTAAATGAAAGTGTTTATAAACTTAAAGATAATTATGAGAATAATGCCTCTTGCCAAAATACAAACTTTCAATGGCTAATGAGTCAAGTAAGACATCTAAATACAATTTTAAAAATACCTTGATATAAAATGAGGCACAAAATATGAAAAATCAGCCTGAAGACTAAACACAGTGGCATATGTATATATTCCCAACTACTTGGGAGGATGAATTGGGAGGATTGCTTGAGGGTAAGAATCCAAGGCCAGCCTTAACAATATATGAGGCCCTGTCCCCCAAAATTATATATATATACATATATATATATATATATACATATATATATGTATATATATAAAACAAAATTATTAACACATTAAAATTGTATGCATATATGTGTACATAGAAGCAAAGTTGGAATTTTATAATAATAAAGCCTACATTAAAAAAGAAGGATCTCAAAGAAATAGCCAAATATTGAGCTTTAAGGAGCAAGAAAGAGAAAACCAAATGAAACACAAATTTAGCAAATGAAATGAAGTGAATATCAGCAGCTAGAGAATAGAAAACAACATAAGAAAAATTAAAAAAAACAATCATGAATTTGTTCTTTGAAAAAATTGACAGGCCTTTGATAGACTAAAAAACAAGTGAAAAGAGTCAAGTAAAATCAGAAATTAAAATGTAGATATAAAAACAGATGATTCAAACAAAAAGGAACAGAAAAGAAATATTATAAGCAATTATATTGCAAAAATTAAACAACTTAGATAAAATTGATAAGTTCCTAGAAATATACGTTCTACCAAATTTGAATTAGAAAAGTGGGCAGACCAAGAAATGATAAAAGATATTAAAGAGAGAAATTTAAACCTTGTCACAAGGTAGAAAAATCAAGAATGACATTGCTTAATTATAGAATTCTACAAAAACATTTAAAAACTCATTTACTTCTTTCTAATTCTTCTTAAACTCTGAAAATTAAAGTTATGATAGTCAATTCTAAATACATTTTGCATGGTAAATATGATCTTGATACCTAAGACAGTCCAAGGAATCACCAGAAAAGTATGGGGTTATATATCTCATGAAGAGTTATGGAACACTTGTGAACAGTTATTCAAAAAAATCTAAAATTGTTAGGAAAAATGAATTCAGTAAAGATTTAGAATAAAGGATCAATGCATAAAAATTAGTACCATACCTATACACAAATAATGACCTAGCTGGAAACAAAAAATGAATTCAACAAAGCAATTCCATTAAAATATTATAAAAATAATATTCTTAGGAATAAATTTAACCAAGAAGGTGAATGATTTGAATGCTGAAAATTATAAAACACTGATTAAATAAATAGAAGAAAATACAAGTGGAAAATATTCCATGTTCATGGTTTGGGAGTGTTAGCATTGTTTAAACATTCATACTTCTAAAAGCAACACAAAATGAAAGATTAAGTAAAACCTTTTCCAATACCCAAAATTATAGGCATCATAGAAATAGAAAATACCTTTAAATTTATAAATCACATATACACACAAAATGACTCTGATTAGTCCAAACAATACCGAGGGTAAAACACAAGGAATCACCTCACTTTGTAACTTAAAGACAGATTATAAAGCCATGGTAGTGAAAACAGTATGTTGCTGTCATAAAAACAGAAATATAGAGCAAAAGGACAAAATTGCAACCTCAAAAATTAAATTAAATATATGGTCAGCTAATTTTCAGAAGGGTAGTAAAAGGACAAAATGGGGAAAGACAATCTCTTTAATAAATGGTGATAGGAAAACTGGATTTACACAAAGATGAAGAATGTATTTGGATCATTATCTTACACCACATACACTGGCATTCATACCTACACACAAAAAGAAAACCTCAAATTGGATAAAAGTTCTAAATTTGACACCTGAAGCCATAAAACTCCAAGGAAACAGAGGGAAAACTTCTTGATACTGGCCTTGCCAGTGAAATTTTAGATGTCATACCAAAATTTCTGTGTACAAAAGCAAAAATAAATCAATAGATATAAATAGACTAGAAACTTCTGCATGGCAAATAAAACTATCAGTGAATTAAAAGACATACAGACTGAGAAATATATTTGAAAACATGATAAAGGGTTAATATGTAAGGTTTATAAATAATTGTACAACTGTAGCAGAAAATAAGTAACTGTATTAAATTTGATGAATTTCCTGAAGACATTTTTCCAAAAAGTACATAAAATAACCAACAGGTGTATTTAAAAAGAATGACACCACTAGTCATTAGACAAATATAAAATAAAATTACTGTAAGATATCATGTCACAAGTACTAAGATGTCTGCTATTTATTTGAAAACATATTGCAGAGTATGTGGAGAAAAGGAAATCCTAGTAAAATTTGTTAGTAATTCAGATTAGTAAAAACATTATAGAAAACAGCATGTAGTTTTTCATAGACATTCAGAATAGAGATACTAAATAACACATTATTTTTTCTTCTGATTATATACCCAAAAGAAATAAAATAAATACCTTGTAAAGTAATCTGCAAACTGTATTTATTGAGCATTATTCACAATAGCCAAGATATGAAAACATGTATGGCATCCATTGACAGATGGATAGATAAGGAAAACTTTGTATACATATACAATGAAACATGCACCATAAAAACGAAATACTGGCATTGGCCACAATATGCACAGAGTTAGAGAACATTGTTAAAAGAAGTAAACCAGTCACAGAAGGAAAAATATTGCATTATCTCACTTATACAGAGAATTTTTACAAAGTTTAAATACAGAGAGAGAAGACAACAGGGTGTTAATATTTCAAAAGAGAATAGTTTTAATATAGGACACATAAGTTTATAAGATTATTTTACAATATTCACCCATGAAGTCAAATGTAGAAGAGTGTAAAAGATCTGTCACTTGCTAGAGATCCAAAGAACCCATCCTAAGACCTGGATTCCACAGCAATATGCCACACTAATCTAACCAAAGGCTTGGAGGCCATGACAATATCTCATGCAAGTTCTTATTAGGAGGCTGAGGAATCCCCGTGGAAGACTGAAGGATTTGCACAGGAAAACCCAAGGGTTACTGCTAGATGCTAGAGAATCCACAGCAAAAGGTTGAATGATCTGTTGGGGAAAGATTCTCAAGCCAAGCCAAACCAACTGGAAGACTGCACAGAGAAGATAAGAAGGCAGCAATAAATCTTTATGTCAGTGGACTGTTGCAGGACAATTCTACAAAGGCAACAGCACTAACTTTAGGAAGAGTTTAGTTTATATAGAATTAAGAAGTGAAAGGTACAAAGTAAGGGACAAAGCATTACATAAGTGGTTACATATATTGAGTCATATATAGACAGACTGGCTTGTCTTGAAACAAAGGAATTTTTTTATCATAATGTAGAAACACTCCAGGAAAAAGAGGTGGGGGCCATTACAGAGTGAGCATAGTTAATAGTGTTACTATAATATAGAAATATTCCAGGGAGGGGCCTTTGAGTTAGCCCAAGGGACCTTAAGGTATACACAATTGTTTTGACTCAGTGCTCATCAGACATATAGTGTTGGTCTGTAGACACCATCAAGGTCAGTTGAATTCAACAGGAACAGCAGAACAGAAACTTGACCAGAGACTTCTAATTGATCGTGAAGTACCTATAAGTTTTGTATCTTATAAATGTGTTGTTCCTACATTAGGATTGTGCCTCCACACTGTGACAGAAGGCTGAGTGATCTGCACTGGAGCTGATATAGAGGAATGAAACTCCCAAACTACTAAATGGCTGGTATGAGTTGATGTTCTCTAAAATCATAGAACGAATTTTAGAAACAACAAAGGTTATGAGCAGAATGTATTTATTGAGAAAAAGAAAGTATCTGTCTGGCAGAGAGACAGAAGGGTTCCGGAGTGTGTTGCCAAATGCTTTGTCTTTTCTACAGACTTCTACAGAGCAAACTCTGAGTTGAGATGGGTCCAATATGGGGAAAACATGAGAACTTGCAAGGCAGACAGACATGAGGTGGGATAGAACCATGATCAACCAATAAGATTAATTGTTGAGGTAAAATTCATTAAATTGGGGAGAAATGGGGTGTGGTTGCATTTGTTTCACCTTTTGTCTTGCGATCTGGCCCTGAAACAGAGGTGTCTGTTTCCTCCAATGTTGTAAGTTCTCTGGACTTCTGCACTGGCTCCTTCGAGGGCCTAGCCCTGTTTGACTGGCTATAATATTTTAAATACCTCAGCTGCCTACAACAATAGGGTCCCTATAACAAACTAAAGTTAAATTCCACTTTAAAATTAAAGACAGTGTTTTATTGCATGTAGGATGTATTTACTTCTCATCTGGAATATGCAGCTACCAGGGTCATAAAATTCTGGCAAAAGTAAGGAATAAATGAGGTGGACTTTAAAATAAAGGAAGATGATTTATTTGGAAAAGACCAGAAAAAGATGAGACAGATGGACACTCTGGAAAAGTATGCAGCATCTGAAAAGAGAATACTCCAAAATCCTTATTCCTGGCTACTTTTATTTAAGAATAATTGTTCTTCCCATTGCCCCACATGAGGACCTGGAAGCTATCACAATATTATTGGCTCTCTGGCTGTCTTTAACCCTAACCTGGGCACCTCTGTCTACATTCTTTCTGGTCTCTTTATTTCTTCTTGCTCCTTTGTGATGGTACAGAGAGAGAGAGAGAGAATGAGAAAAAGGAGAGAGAGAAACTATTTTGGGAACCTTATAGAAAGGTACATAAGAGTGAAAGATTAAGTAAAGGGGATATGAGCATGTAGTGTAATAATAAAGAAATGGAAAAGTGAGAGTACACCTATATGTGTATATGTATAAGCATGTGTGTCTTTTGTATATTAAATAAAAATACTTAGGTGATTGACTCTTGTCTCCTTTGAATATTGTTGGGTGTGGGTGAGGGGAGCGAATTACCTGTTGTTTCTAGGTTCTTCCAAGTTTTGCTACCTTTTTCTGATATATTATTATTGTAATGGCATTACCTGATAGCTTTATAGATCTGGTTTCTCTCTCCTTCCTTGTCTTTCCAATTTCTTGAAATGTAGAGTCTAACCATGTATAGACAAAAGCTGCTTTTATCAGTTTTCCTATTAAATTTTTATTAAAACCTGTATTTTTTCCTACCCAGAAACTGCATTTCTCTACAACATAAACATGTAAATACAAAAGAAAAGTTTTACCTTGGTAACATTAACCCATGGAAAGTTATATGGTGATATAAAGAAAAGGTAAATTTCAGACATAGAGTAGCACTAGGGATAAAAATAGCATTTTTATAATGACAAAGAGGTTGTTAAAGTTTGTGTCTGGATGTCTCTGTAAAACCACATATGATCATTGAGATTAGGCTTTTTGGAGGCTACTAAATCTAGGTTGTGATTGATTCATGGTCCAATGCTAGGATTAAGAGTCTGAGTGCTATACCTGCCCTAGGGCAGCTATAGTGCATATGATATAAGGGACAGAAAGGGACTTGTCTCTGCTGTCTGTTTTCTTGCTTTCTGTATGCTCTGCCACCATGCACAGTTGCCCCTCTGCCACTCCATCCTGCCTAGGAACCAGTTAATTATGGACTGAAACATCCACTTACTGTGAGCTAAATAAACCTTTTCTTCCTTAATTTTGAGAATCAAGTATTTTGTCTTAGTAATGAGAGAAAAGTAACTAATACAGAATTTGATACCAGAAAAGTGAGGTCGTGGCTATGACTCTTCCTGACCATGTTCAAGAGCCTTTGGCTTATAGGAAGAGATTGGAAAGGTTCAGAGATGCTGGCTGAAAAAATAAAAGTAGCATGCCTTGGGCTATTCTGTATGGGAGGTTCTGGTTAGATCTCAGGAGACCAGAAGGCTGACAGAAACCCTGCTTGTAAATACAAGGCTTTGGCGGTTTATGCTGGGGAGAAGGACTACATTGGCTATTGGACTCCAGCTGATATATATTATGGCTTGGCAGAAACATTGTATGCATTTTGCTCGTTTCCAGAGATTTTGCACGAGATGGAGACTAATTTCAAGGCAGTCTAATGTTGCAGCTGTGGCATAGCTGCTGTTGGAAGCTTTTAGCCAGATATGTGTTGGGAATCAAGAGCAAAGTGACCAGATAAATGATTTTAATGATTTTCAGTTTGTCCAGAAAATAAGCTTCAGTAAAGCTGTGGTATGCAAAGATAGAATTAGGGACATCTTGATTGCTGAGGAGGAGTAGGAGAGTAGAAATTATGGCATGAGGGCATCACAAGAAGAAAAAGGACTTCATATTTTCAACCTCAAAACTGCAAATTTGAAAGAATTCACTTTGAAAAGAAAGCTGCAGAGCACCATATTCCAGAATGGCAGCAACATAAAGAATATGTTCCTCAGAATTAGATTCAGATTGGTCAGCTAACCAAGCACTTGACCCCTACAGTCAAGAAAGAAGAAAGCCTGACCATTACACCAGCTGATAGCAAATCTTGGCATCATACACTTGGCACTGCTTTTAGGTGTATGCAGAATGCAAGAGTTGTGGGCTTAAGAAAGATTCCATCCAGATTTCAGAAGGTCTGGGAGGCCAGACAGTGTGCCCAAGAGGGCAATGTGTGAAGCTACGAGTGTGAATTCAAGGGTGCAGTGAAGAGCTCACGAGTTTGGAAAAGCTAAGAATGAGGATCTTAGAGTGAAAATCGCAAGGAAGGATCGAAGTAGACCCAAGATAATAGCAATGGGAGCTAAAATCAGCAGCAGTGCCACCTCCTTTGAGCCATCCCTTTGGAGTTCACATCATGCCACTGATTGCCTCAGATGCTGTACATGGGACTGCAAGATTTAGTGTTTGCCCTGCTGGATTTTGGACTTGCTTTGATCCCATTACTTTGTATACCCCTGTATGTATCTTTTGGAATCACAATTTCTCTCCTGTGCCACCAAATATTGGAAGTGTTTAATTTTTTTCTAATTTGTCCAAGAGCTCACAACTAAGAGTTTGCCTTGCATCTAATAGAAGACATGGGACTTGAACTTTTCAGCAATGCTGAAACTGTTATAATTTTGGTGACTCTTAGAGATGGACTAAATTCCTTTTGCATAAAGGAATATACATGATTTTTCGGGGGTCACATACCAAAAGTTAAGATTCGTATATGGTTAACCCCCCAAAGATGCATGAGGTCCAGGGAGACAGGCTTTTCCAAGGTGACTAAATCTAGAGTTAGGGATTTATTTATGGTTCAGTGTTAGGATTAAGATTCTCAGAGCTACTGCTGCCCTAGCAGGAGGAATAGTAGCTTGCATACTGCATAAGGGGTAGAAAGAGGCTTGACTCTTATGTCTGTCTCAGTGCTTTAGTTGTCTTCTGCCACCATGAACTGTCCCTCTGCCATGTACCACCTTGCATTAGAACCAGCTGATTATGGACTGAAACCTCTACAAACTATGAAACTAAATAAATCTTTCCTCCTTTAGCTTTGGGTGTCAAATATTTTGTCTCAGCATTCAGAGAAAAGTAACTAAGATAGATGTTAGTTTAAGGCCTACTAAATTTACTCATGTTCATGAGAGGTAATAATAGTGATTCAAAATGTATATCAGTATTTCAAAAGACCAGAAGGAAGCCCAAAGAAGTGCAACAAATAGTATAAACATACACAGTCATAATCTGGTGTCTTAATATTTTTCTTCAAACTTAATGAACAATTACATAGAAAGTTACTTAAGGTCATAGAAAACTAGAAATAATATAAACCCTTTTGAAGTAACTAACAGCTATAGACTTCATAATTTGTTTTTATTTTTATTCAGTACAAAATATTTATATTTTGTCTTTTAATTTCTTCATGTGGGTATGCATTTTGAAATGAATCATTTAATTTTGAAATGTAGAGATTTTGCAGATAACCCTGCTAGTGAATTTTTTTTTTTTTTTTTGGTACCGGGGATTGAACTCAAGACCTTGCACATGCCAGGCAGGCATTTATGCTGCTGAGCTAGGAGAATTTTAAACCCATTCTGTCATAGAATATACTTTCCATGACTTATGAAATATTATATATACTTATAGCCCATAAAATGGTCTCTTCTTTGTGCAATTGATAGTAATATATTTTGGTTGCATAGTGGTTGGAGTCAAAACTAGTTATCAAGAATAAAAAAAAAACAGTGAAGCCTGGTGAGGATACAGGAAAAAGGATCCCTTTTACATTATTCCTGGGAATGCAAACTACTATAATCCCTATGAATATCAGTATGCGGGTGGGAAAGAAGGGACTTTAACTCAAGATTTGTTGTATGAGCAAAAAGAGAAGGTGTCTCTTACAGACTGAGGCTTTTCATAGCACTTTTTGGCAGGATTTTGAGAAGATGTTGTCAGAGAAAAAGCTAATTTCTGAGTTTTTAATATGTCCTCTGAATCTGCTGACATGTCCCCAGGGGACTATCCTTGACCTGCTGGCATGTTTTGACTTACTGACATATATGTTGGGACTTAAGTAAAATAAACTTTATGTTTCTCTAAGATGGTGGATGGGCTCATTGGAACTGGCAGTGATACTGTTTGGGCTCTATCAGTATGGAGATTCTTCAAAAGACAAAACATAAAGATATTTTACCCAGTTATATAGCTCTGTATCATGCTTCTTAAAAATTCAGGACAGTAGGCCCCTCCCTGTGAAGTCTCTGGTCAGACATGCAGAGATGTGATTTTGGATCTTATCAGCCTGCGCCAAGTGTCATGTCAGGTCCCATGTCAGCATCCTCAGTTCACAGTGATGGTGGAGCTCAGCTATTGTGAGGTGCAGTGCCACCATGGTTCATGGAGGATTTCTGGTGGCTGAGGCAGGTGCAGAACCACCTTGGCAGCAGATTCTTGGCCTCTGTGTATCAGGTGCACTGCTGTGACACTCTCCAAAACCCTTAAGCAGTTTTTTCCTCCAGGAAACATTTGGGCTGCAGCATGGAGCAAAGAGTTCCATTTCTGCAAAGAGCTACAACAGAGCAGTTGCAAAGGTCGCTAGATCATGACTTTATAGGGATTCTTTAAGATCTACTTCTCTGCAAATGTGCCATCACCCTGTTGCTTGAGCTCCTGGATGTCAACATTTCACAATTGCTTTTATATTTCAGGCACCAGGGTTTTTCCTTGTGGATGTTACACCATTGTATCAGAGACATGCTGGAAGATCTCACTTTCCTTCATCATGGGAGTTATGTCCATGTCGACCTCAAACTATTGTGGAATGCAAACAATGAATGTTTTTAACTCATTGACTTTTTTTTTAACTCATTGACTTTGGACTTAGCTTAAAAGAAGGCAATCAGGATGTATAGTATATTTGGGCAGACAAATATTGCGCTACAGAAGCAAAATTACAAAATTGTTTGGCCCAGGCTGGCCTGAGGAGTGATACAGAATGCACCTCAGCTGTTGATTTCTGGAGCATAGGAATCAGTTTACTGTATGTGTTCTTGGGAATAAAACTGAAATATACAGTTCTATCTCAGAAACAGAAGATAAACAGTTCTGCTACTGTTGATCATGTACTTGCCAGTAAAACACTGGTGAATGCCACAATTCCAGCTGATCACCTAAGAGACTCTATTAAGAGAATGCATCATGATGATCCTAGAAGAATTTGAGCTAAAATGGTATTGTGCAGCCAGTTCTTTGTCATTCTTTTTCCTTTCATATTGAAGATGTGATGCTGCTTCCTACTTCAATGTTGGGGCTGCTAAATGTTCTCAGTGATGTTTATTTGAGAATGAAGAGGATTATTAAGACGTTGTAAAAGATGTAAAAGATGAGTGTCCAAAATACAAACGAGTAGTATCCCTGCTTGGTCCAAATGAATATCCTGACAAAGGACAAGTCTTTTTTGATTATGCAAGTGCTGGTGATTCCAAAGATCCTCAGAAATTACTGACTGGGAGGATGTTTGATGAAAAGTTTGTTGTGGCTGCATTATACCTGATGAGTACCCACAAGAGGAGATGTCTGTTCCAAATGTTGCTTTAATCATAAGGACTATTTCCTTTCTCTTGAAGTTCCTGGATCTAAATCTGAATGTAGAAGAATTCTTTTATCATTTTACAGGGATATTTTGAACATTTACTTAACCCTATTAATGTGCAGTCATTGCCCAAGCAATATTGCATTACAAATATTTGGCACAGAGTAAGACAAGAACTTTCAGCTATATATTGGAGTGCTTTAGAGCATTCATGTGGGAACTCTCATTTTGTGTTGTATGGCAGGTGCTGCTATTTTATATGTAACTTTAAAAAAGACATTATTATCTCAAGTGATCATGAAGCAAGGATAAATAATATATCATAAGTGAATATTATTAATGAAGTTGATAATGTTAGTGACTTCAACTACAGATTATTGTTTTTTGTTGTCAGATAGTGCTTCCTTATTGTTGAAAATGATATCCAGTACAAGACAGTCTCAATAATGTTAAGTAATTATCAAGCAGTAGTTAGCTACTGTATTCTTAACACTGTGTAGTGTATCTTTTAAAATAGTACTGTAAAATCTAGTATTCCTGATGTGAACTTATCTACATTTTTTATTATTCTTAAGGTTTTTAGAATAGAAAACTGATACTTGATCTTGCACAAGTTTTATACCTAGTATTCTTGCTTAAATGAGTGTTCAGGTGTAAAATATTACAGAAAATTTCAGTGAGTGCACTTTGTAGTGTGAACCTTGTTAGCCAGTAGTATAGTCTATACCTGTCTCTTCCCTAACCCGTTTCACTCTGTAAGATGAGAATATATGTTGTTTGAGAATTGATGTGCCTAGTACAATGTAAATAACAATACAGTACATTTCTGTGAAGATCAAACTAGGCAAGAGACCACAATTACACTGAATCTCTTCAAGTGCCTAGAAAAAAAGTTTTGATGCATGTAAATTATCCCATTCTTCAACATACTTTAGAAACTTGATTATCTCATCTTTTTGTACAGATTTTCGTATGATATTTATAAATTTTCTCAAGATATCACTCTGCCTATTATTAGATTTTTTAAAAAATCAGATGTATAATGAATGGAAAAGAAAAAAAGCAAACAGAGGATCATAAAAGATCATATCTTTCTTCTTTTCACTCTTATATGTCTCTCACCTAACCAGTTTTCCTTTTTCCATTTTTTGCCTCAATCCTTTGCCAAAAAGAAGACATGGGAACTGTATTCCAAGTGGTGTAGCTTTTGACTTTATGAAAGTAAAGAAAGGTATAGATGTAATAATGTAGAAATAGAATAAAAGAAAAATATTCAATAATTTTTTTCTAATTAGATTTTATTGGTACATTTCAGATATACATAATGATCACATTCATGAAACAGATTTTGTATCTGTACATGGTATAAATTGTTGTATTTCTTCCCATTTTCCTATCCACCTATCAATTCCTCCCCTCTCCATTTACAAAAGCTTTATTTCCATGTTTTACTTCTTTTATCTTTTTTTACTTTTCCATTCTTTCATTTCTCCCTCCCCTCTCCATTGTTACTCTCCTTTTGAACATTTTCTTTCCATTTCACAATACCTATTATATATTTTGGTCCTTATTTATACTTTGTTTGCACATATCATTAATTTGACTCGAGTATAGACTCAAGGTGCATTAGTTTGACTGAGTAGCACTTTATTTTATATTAAAAAAACATTTTCTTTACCCATTTGCCAGTTGATAGGACCTTAGATTGTTTCTAGGGTTTAGCTATTACAAACTGTGTGACTATAAACACAGGTATGCATATATTGCAGTGGTTTGATGCTTTTAATTCTTTAGGGTCAGAAATTTCACACTAATTTCCACAGTGATTGCATCAGTCTGTACTTCCACAATTTTGGATAAGGGTTTATTTTTCCTCATCAGTATTTATTATTGGTTGAGTTCTTGATGATAGCCATGCTTTCTGGTGTGAGATGGAATCTCAGTGTTGTTTTAATTTGCATTTCTTGAATGATTAGTGATGTTGAGTATTTTTTTGTATATTTAGTTACTGTTTATGCATCTTCATCTGTAAAGTGTGTCTTCATTTCAGATGTTCATTTTTGGATTGGGTCTTTAAATTTGAGGGTCTGATTTTTTTAGTTCTTTATATATTCTCCATAGTAATTCCTTGTCTGAGGAAAAGCTGGCAAACAATTTTTCCCGCATTGTGGGTTTTCTCTTCACTCTGTTGTTCATTTATCTTGCTGTGCTAAAGCTTTTTAATAAGGTGAAGTCCCAGTTCATGATTCTCTGTGCTAATTATTGTGCGGTTGGTATTTTCTTCATAAAGTCTTTTCCTACACCAAAATCTTCAAGACTTTTACCTATTCTATCTTCCAGCAGATTTCAAATTTCTTTTTTTTTCTATTTATATCTTTGATCCATTTCAATGTTACACTCATGTATGGTAAAAGATATGGATCCAATTTTAATTTTTATCATGTGAAAAGCCAGTTTTTTCAGTACCATTTATTAAGGAGGCTATTTTTCTTCCAGGAAATATGTTTGGCACCTTTTTCAAAGATAAAGCAGCTAAATATTCTGGAGCTGTTTCTGCATCTTTTAATCTGTTCCACTGCACATAAGGTCCATTTTATTGCTGGTACCATGCTGTTTTATCACAGTAGCCTTATAGAATAATTTCCAGTCAGGGTCTATGTTTCCCCCTGTCTTGTCTGTCTTTCACATAATTACCATTGCTATTCTAGATCTCTTCTGGTTCCAAATGAATTTCAGGATTTTTTTCTCTAATACTATAAGATATACTGTTGAGAGTTATACTGGAATTGCATTAAAACTGTGTATCAGTTTTTAATCTATGACCATTTTCACTGTATTGATTCTTCCTTCTGAAGAGCCAGGGATATTGTTCAATTTTCTGATTTCTTTCTCAATCCCCTTTTTTCAGTTTTCTTTAGTTTTCAATGCAGAGATTTTTTACTCTATAATTTTTCTTTGTTAGATTGATTCCTACATATATCATTTTTGGATGCCATTGTGAAAGTTGTTGTATCCCTAGTTTCTTTCTCAGTGAATTTGTTATTCATATAAAGGAAGGCTATTGATTTCTGAGAGTTGCCTTTGTATCCAGCCATACTACTGAATTTGCTTATAAATCTTAAAGTCTTTTGGTGGAGTTTTGGAGTCTTTATGTAGAGTATTTTTTTTGTAAATGAATAATGATAATTTAACTTCTTCCTTTCATATCATTATCACATTTATTTCTTTACCTTGTCTAATTGTTCTGACTAAAGTTTCTAGATCTCTATGGAATAGGAGTGGAGACAGTGGACATCCTTGTCTTGCTCCTAATTTTAGAATGAAAACTTTCTATTTTTGTCCATTTAGTATGATGTTGGCTGTTGGTTTACCATAGAAACCTTTTATCAGATTGAGGTTAAGACCATCTATTTCAATTTTCTGTAGGGATTTTATTATGTATGTGTTTTGGCCTTTATCAAAAGCTTTTGCTGCATCTATTGATATAATTATATGGATTTTGTCCTTCACTTTCTCTATATGGTACATTATATTTATTTATTTACATGTTGAACTACCCCTACATTCCTAGAATTAATACAACTTGCTCTTCATCTATAATCTTGATTTGCTGCATTCTGTTTACCAGTATCTTCAGGATTTTTACATCTATGTTTATTATGGAGATTGGTCTGTCTCCCTCTGTTCATTAGAGAGTTGTCTCATTTAGCTTGGTCCTTCTCAGGTTTTTCTTACATGGTATTTTTTGCTTCCAGGAATGAGTTTGAGAGTGTTGCTTCCCTTTCAATTTCATTAATGAGTTTGAGGACTAGTTGTATTAGGTCTTCTCTAAATTTCTTATATATTTCAGCAGTAAATTCCTCAAGTCCTGGACTTTTCTGTGTTGTTAGGTTTTAAATTACATGTTTGATTTCATTGAATATTAGTTTATTTGGGATATTTATAACTTTCTGATTCAGGTATGATAATTCATATGTACATAGGAGTCTATTTCTTCTGATTCTCTCAGTGTTTTGTTTTGTTTTGTTTTTTGTCCCAGGTATCAAACTCACAACCTTGTGCTTGCCAGGCAAGTGCTTATGCTGCTGAGCTAAACCCCCAGTCCCTGCATTTTCTATCTTACTAGAATACTATTTCTCAAAGTCAGTATAAGTGATCATCTAGATTTCTGCAGAATTTATTGTGATTTCATGCTTTTCATTCCTGATTTCATGGATTTGAGTCTTTCCTTTTTTGGAAAGTTTAGCTCAGATTTTTTTTCAATTCTATTTAATCTTTCCAAGAACCAACTCTTCAATTCATTGGTTCTTTGTATTGTTTTCTTAGTCACCAATGTATTGTTTTCTGCTAAAATCTTTATCATTTCCTCTCATATGAAATTTGACCTTGGCCTGCACTTCCTTTTCTAGAAGCTTGAGGGTCAACTTTAAGTTGTTTTTTTGTGCTTCCTTGCTTTTTATGGTATTGGTATTCACTGTAATAAATTTCCCTTTTAGAATTGCATTATTTGTATCCCATAAGTTCTGGTATATTCTACTGTCATTATCATTTAAGTGTAGAATTATCTAATTTCTTCTTAATTTAATCTGTGACCCATTGGTTGTTCAACAGGTTTTTTTAACTTTTATGTGTTTGTGAAGTTTTTGTGGTTTGTTTTGCTAATGATTTCCAGTTTCATTTCACTATAAACTGATCACATGTATGGGATAATTTCAATTCCTTTGCTTTTATGGAAGTATGTTCTATGAGATAGTATGTGGTCCATTCTGGAGTGTGACCCATGTGTAGCTGAGAAGAATATGAACTCTAATATGTACTGCAATATTCTGTAGACATCCACTAATTCCATTTGTTCACACATTTGGTTCAGTTCTAACATTTCAATGTTGATTTTTTTTGTAAAGTTCATCTCTATTTGTGACAGTTGTTTATTGTGATATTCCAATACAATTGTGTTTCTTCTTATTTGATTTTTCTATCTCTGTTAATAATTGTTTTATGTACCTGATGGCAGTGGTATTTTTTGCATATATATTTATGATTATTATCACTTCCTCTTGGATGGTTCCTTAACAATGATGTAGTGACCTTCTTTGTATCTCTTAATCATATTTTGAAATTCAATTTATCTATGAATAGAATACTTACCCCTGCTTTTTTCTGGGTATCTGCACATGGAATATTGTTTTCTATATTTTGATTTTCAATCTGTTAATTTATTTTTTAATTAAATGTGTTTCTTTTATGCAGCATATTGTTGGATACTGCTTCTTGATGCATCCTTCCAATCTGTATCTTTTGATTGGTGAATTAAGACCATTAGAATTGATGGCTATTGATGATGTGTATAGACTTGCCCTCATCATCTTATTTTCCTGTTGTGGTTCTTTTTACCTCCTCTGTTTTATTGTTTGCTTTACCTGGTGAATTCATTCTGCTATGGTTCATTGAGTTGTAGTCCTTGTTATATTTTTCTAGAATATCCTTTACAACATTTTGGAGTGCTGGATTTGTGGTTATGAATTTCATCAGATGTTCTTTGTTCTGGAAGTACCTTATTTCTCCATCAATTTTGAAAGATAATTTTGTGGAGTGCATTAATGTTGATTGGATGTTGTTTTCTTTTAGGATTTGAAATACTTCACTGCAAATGCTCCTTGACTTGAGGATTTGTGTTGAGAAGTTAGCTGTGCTTCTGATCACCTTTACAGGTGATTTGTTTCTTTTCCCAAGAGCTTTTAATATTTGGTTTTGATATTGAATTTCTGAAATCTTGACTATGACTTTTTTATCATGCCCAATTGGAGTTCCGTATTCTTCACTTATCTGTATATCAAATTGTTTTTCCCTGCCAAGAAAGCCATGTTTTCTGTATGCAGTTCTTTTATATCATTTGTGCTATCTTCTCCTTTTTCAGTGACTTCAATTAGATTGTGTTATTCTTTTTTATATCATCTAGCAGCTGATGAGTTGATTTTTTTTGTATTCCCTTGCTATTTTTAAGAAATCTTCTTTTTTTGTGATCACTAATCTTGAGCCTCTCTTCTGTACCTGAGATTATCTCTTCACATTGGCTCAATCTGTTGCAGATATTTTCAGTGGAATTTTTATTCTCCTGGATTTCTGCTTGAATCCACTTTATGGATTCCATTTCTTTCTTGTGTTTTGCATTCACAGATTTCATCATTTTCTGAAGTTCCTCCATTTTTTGGTTTTATCTTTATCTGCTCTAGAGTCACTAACCATGGTTTTCATTGTGGACACCATCTCTCTAGTTATCTGAGTAATTGTTGCTCATTCTTTGGATTTTTTGTTACAGCTTCCTACAGCCCAGGTGGGTCTCTTTTGGTTTGTTCCACATCAGTGCCATTTGGATTTGTCTTTGGTGAGCTGGATGTCTGGTGCACTGGAGTTCCATCTTAAGTGTTTTCTTTATTTTATTTCATTATTTATTTTAATTTAGTTCCTAAACTGATGCTTGTAAGTTGCCTACAGTGTGTTGCTTTATTGCTGTTATTTGAATCCTTAGGAAATTACTTCATCTCTGAGGTGTATTCCAAGTATAGATATTTTTTGAGTATTAAGTCTGTTGTAAGATCTTACTCTTCCAATTTGTTCAACATGAAAAATTACTTCATGCTTTGCTAAGCTCATGATTCTTTGGCATTGGCCCATAGTATTTTCTGTGACCCTTAGGCAATCTCTGAGTTCTGAGTTCTGAACTCACTTGGCTCCTCTTCAAAATGGCTCATTGCTAATTCCTCTCTCCTGCAGGATACCCCATCCCATAGCACTCACCACTACCAAGTGCAATCCTTGGATGAATGGAACAGAATAGAAGACACGGAAACAATTCCAGGCACACTCAGCTGTTATGTTTCACAAAGGGCCCAAATAATTTCACTGGAGGAAAGACAGACTCTAACAAATGCTGCTGAGAAATCTGGCTATCCACATGCTGAAGGTTAAAACTAGACCACATCTCTCATCATGTGCTAAACTGAAATCAAGATGGATAAATGATTTAAATGTCAACATAGAAACATTTAATTTACTGGAAGTTAAAGTATGTACAGATTTTGAGGATACAAGTGTTGGCAAAGACTTTCTGAACAGAACTCTAATGACAAAAGAAATAATGCAGAAATTAACAAATGAGATCATATCAATTTAAAAATCTTCTGCCTAGTAAATAAAGCCACCAACAGAGTGATGATATAACCTACAGAACTGGAAAAAAAATTTGGTACATACTCCTCAGACCAAGGACAAATATCTAGAACATATAAAGTACTTGACAGTTGAACACCCTAAATTTAAGGACTCAATTATAAATGGTCATCTGAAATGAATAGACACTTTTCAAATAAAGAAATACAAATGACTAATAAATACATGAAAAAGTGTTCAACATTGCTGGCCATTCAAGAAATGCAAATTATAACAACACTGAAATTCCATCTCAAATATGTTTGAACCACAGTTATTGAATCCATAAATATGGAGCTTGTGGATATTGATAGCTGAGTGTATACCCAAAGAGTAAGAACTGAACTACAATATCAACCAATAGTTAAATTCCAAACAGATCCATGTGGTACACACAAGCAGCACACACAGCTTTTTAAAGACTGAAAACGTAAACAATTTGATTGCAATAATCATGTGCAGAAAAAGTTAGATTGTGTGTCTTGAAACAAACAGTGATAATTGTCTGCTGAAACAACCAAAATATTTATCAGATAATTTTCAGAATACCTAGAAATTTAATATTCAAAATGTCAAGGATACAATCTTTAGTTACTTTGCATAGAAAGACACACAAAAATATCAGCAGTTCTCAGCCAAAAAGACAACCAACAGATACCAAACTTGAGACAAGCCAGATAATAGAATCACGTGACAAAGAAATTTTATCTTTTTGTAGAAAAAATAACAGTTTGTTCAGATTACAGATGCCTGTTGAAAGGAAAGGAGTCAGGGTGAGAGACTGAGGTTTTCATAATGTGTTGAGAGTATAGAAAAGGGGTTAGGAAGGAAACATGATTATCAAAGACTGTGTTTATATGGTTTATTTAGGACCCTGTAGCTCTTCAGTGAGTACTTGTACTTGTTTAAAATTATATATTTAGAGTCACAATTTTTTTCAAAACAAATTGATTTGTTTCACTTTTTATTTATTAGTATATGTTTACAGTATATTATGATTATATTTCTTGTGAGTAGATGGTACATGTACACAATACATTTTAATTTTCCTTAACTTGTTTTTTACTTCCTCTACATTGCATAGTGGCTTCTCTCCTTCTTATCTCCCTCAAATTCTTGGCCCGCTGCCTATCTGTAAAAGCTCTATTTTCATCCTCATTTTCCCCTTCAATTCTTTCTTTTCTACCCTCTTCCCTTCCCATCCCTCCATCTCTTCTTGTTGCACCAGCCATTTAAAAAATATCAACCTACTTTTTATTTATCTTCTATATATTCCCTCATTTATCTCTTGATAGAATCTCTCTCACTAAATCTCTCTCTATATAAATATTTATTTATGTATTTGTAGACAGATATATTAATATATATGTATTTATAGATATACAGATAGATGTAGATATATCAAAAGATATATACATATCTATATGGAACATATAGATAGATGTATAGTATATACACATTTATGTCAAAAAACCATGGACTATTTAAGCTTGAGTGTCTGACTTATTTTGCTTAACATTATGTCCTAATTTGAATCCATTTGCTTATGACTGTCTCAAGTTTTTCTTTCTTTATGGGAGACCCTTATGGAAAATTTTAAGCTTTAGATATGAAGGTGATGAGGATGTTTATATATCTATTAAAGAAAATGGGTCAAGAGTCATTGGAAACAATGATTAGGCCTTACACCAAATGATTTGTTTCTGTTTATGGCTGTGTGCACAAGAGTGGGATTACTTAGAAGGGAGTTTAGTTACATACTTTAAGCTGCCAATGGAAAGCCAGCACATTTTTCCCAGACAAACTAGCAAAGCCAAATCTTTGACAAAGAAAAAAGTATGGATATAACTGTTTTGAGCTAAGTGGGGATCTCATTAGATGCCCTTTTAATCAGAGGTGGGTAGCCATTCCCTAGGCTAATCACAGAGTTCTAAATATGGTAACAAGCTCTAGATAGAGTTGTGTAATATGTCCAGGTAGCAGTCACACACATATTATTAAGAACTGTTGGATTCTGGAAGAAATAAATAAGAGAACACAGTTGCATAGATGTAGACCAATGACAAAGATAGTTATGACAATGTTAATGATAATTTTAAGTCATTTTCAAGAAGAAAACTTTGAAAATCAAGCCCAAATAATAATAGACAGTGCTGGAGTAGGGTCAGACATAGCTCTATCTGAGGAAAATCTTTTGACAACTGAAAAAATATCTTAATTATCTGGACTATATATGCACAAAGTTTACCCCAGAAAAATGTTTAATAGCTAAAATAATTATAATGATATTTTTATTCTGTAAGCAGATCTTTATAAGAATCTAAGCTTTTCCCCCCAAGGGATACTTTTATGTACATTAAAATGACATAGTGGCAATCCACTAAGTCAGTCTGGAGAACACATGTTTTGGAGAAACTAGTGGGACTGGAAGTTTGAATCTCTCATGGCTGTAGGTTAAAGTATTACGTGTGTAGCTAGAAACTGCCAGCAGGGTTTGGTGCAGATGTTGGAGCCTTTAATATTTAATTTACTTTTTGTTTTATTATTATTATGACTTCTATCTGTATGTCCCCCAAAAACCTCATGTGGTAATAGGTGGAGCTTTTGGATGGTAGCTAGATATAGTGTGGTTCTGGGATTAAGGATGTGATGCTAGAACTGAAATTGCAATGCTAGAATTAAAGGTTTGAGTGACACCTGCCCTAATGATGGGTAGTATGGATAAAATACAAGAGACAGAGAGGACTGACATGGTCATTGCTTATTGCTTACTTGGTGCTTGCTGCTTTTTGTGTCTTCTGTTTTGCCATGGACTCTCTTTTCTGTGATGCCCCTCTGCCATGCCATCCTGCCTTGGAGCAAGCTGACCATGGACTGAAACCTCTGTGAACTGTAAACCAAATAAACTTTTCCTTTTTTAACTTTGGGTGTTGGGTATTTTGTCTCAGCAACAAGAAATATAACAAAGAAAGTTATCAGTTAGGTCCATTTTCTATTTTACTTTCCTGATGTGTATTTTAGAGCAAGTCAAAATAAGACCTACATTAATTAAAATTAATTGCTCAGTGGCCAAGTTCAGTTAACATATTTCATGATAAGAAAAAAGAAATTAAAGCAGATGATATAATGTTGCTCCATGATACCATAGTGAATACACTTAAAATAAGTGGAAAAACGGCTGTCCTCAGCAAAAATAGAAAATAAGTTATTTTAAAAATTGGCAATTGTAGAAGTATAAATTATACCTGAAAAATTTAAACTACAAGATTAAATCAATAGTGAAATATAAATGGCATAATAAAGTATCAAGGATATAGAAAGCAAATCAATAAAATTTATGGAATCAGAAGAAACCAACGATACTGAAAAAACCCAGTTCCTCAGGGGCTTGGTGAACAATATCAAAAGGTCTAACATTTCTATTAACCAAATCTCTACTGAACAGGAGAAAGAAATGAGTGCAGGGGAAAACAATATTTGAAGAAATATTGGACAAATTTTAATCAAAATTTGTTAAATGTACACATTTATAGATTCAATAAACTCATGAATTCTACAAGGCAAACCAAACCTAGGCACATTGCAGTCAAACTACTGGGAGACAAACAATAAGGAAAATGTGTTGAAAGCATCCAGAGAAAATGACATGCTATATACAGAAGATTTTTTTTACTTTTATTACTTCATGTTTGCAGTACACAATGATTACATCCACTGCAGGGGATAATTTCATGTACAGAACACATTTCAATTTCTTTCATTTCCCCCCTCTCTCCAATCCTTTTTTACTTTTCCAGCATGAGATTCATGTTAAATACATAAAATTAATCATCATATACACAGACTTATAAACTAATAGGCCAAATAACATATAAAACATGAAAGACAACATGCTGAAGACTAAAACTAGACCCTTGTCTATTACCATGCACTAAAGTAAAAATGGATCAAACATCTAAATATTAAAACAGAAATAATAAATATACTGGAAAGTGTGTAAAAATCTTGAAGAAATGGTTGTGGGCAGAGTTCATGCAAAAAAAAAAAAAAAAAAACTACAGGCCATTCGCCGACTGCAGAATGAGAGAACCAGGACCTACAGCCAGGTAATCCCCATCTGGAAATCAGCACCATGTGCAGACTGCTGCTGGAGTGGAGCCAACTATGCCCAAGCCTCTCTCCATGAGTCAATACAATTCATGAACTGCGGAGGGAGAAAACCAGGCCTCACAATGAGGTCATTCCTGCCTGGAAACCAGTGCCCATGTCTGGGCTGCTGCTAGTGTGGACAGCCAGACCCAAGCCTCTATCCATGAGTCAGCACTATTTGCAGTCTGCAGAGGGATAGAACCAGGCCTCACCAGGAGGTGATCCTTGCATAGAAACCATATCATTTTCATTGTTTCCTTGGTTGGGGTTTTATTTTCTTTTGTTTTGTTTATGTTAAATCAGATGGCATGAGTATCTGTTTAATATCCAATTGTCTTGTGAAGTGCTGTGTTGCTTACGTTGTTCTGTTCTGATCTGCTTAGATCTGTCCTCTTTTGTTTTATTCTCTTTAAAATAAAAAATAGGGGCTAGGAAGTTAGCTCAGTGGCTTAAGTGCCTGCCTGGCAAGCGCAAGGTTGTGAGTTCAATCCCCAGTACCAAAATAAATAAATAAATAAAATAAATTTAAAAAAGAAAGATAGCAAGATATATTATTGTAGCCACTTTGGATTTAATATTTATCTTATTTTGAAGTCCTTTCTTGCATTCATTGTTTTGTTTTTATTGTTTCTATTCTATTGAGTTGTGTTCAATTTACTATGTTCAAAATATCTCCAGTTATTTTGAAGACAACAAAAGGCATTATGGTAACTATTGCTGATTTTGTAATGTTTTTGACATCCTGTATCACTTATAGTGTTATTTTTTATTGGTTTTGTTGTTTTATTTTCCTTGGTTTTATCCTTTTAAAATTAAAAAAATACACAAGAAATACTTCAAATAATTCACAACTGGGATATAATCTTATTAAAAAGACTTTGCACATCAAGAGAAATCATCAACAGAATGAGAAGTCAACCCACAGAATGGGAAAAAAATTAACCAATTATCCCTCAGACAACAGACTTGTATCCAGAACATAAAAAGACTTCAAAAAAAAATCTGATAGCCCCCAGATTCAAAAGCTCAATCTAAAAATGGGAAACTGAGATGATTACACACTTCTCAGATAAAGAACTATGTCAAATAAATATATATATAAAAATTTCAACATCATTGATCACTTGAGAGATGCAAATTACAACAATACAGATTCCATCTCACTCTAGAAAGAATGGCTAGCACCAAGAAACCAACGCATAATAAATGCAGGTGATTCTGTGGGGAAATGGAACCCTTCTTCACTGTTGGTGAGAGTGTAGACTGGTGCAACCAGTGTGGAAATATATAGATTCCTCAAAAAACTAGGATTAGAGGTCCCATTTGATTTAGCTATTCCCCTTCTTGGAATCTTCCCAGAATAATCTAAAACATCATTCCACAGCAATGTTTGAACACCCATGTTTATAGCAGCACAATTTGTAATAGCTAGATCTTGGAAACTATCAAAATTTTCACCAATTGAGGAATAAATTAAAAAAGATGTGATCTTTTTAGACAATGTATTACTATTCAGCCACAAAGAAGGATAAACTTGAGGCCATTATAGGTACATGAATGCAAATTCAGGCCATATTCATAAGTGAAATAAACCAGACTCACATTTGTAAGCTTCATATTATCTGTCTGGTGTAAGGAACTGAAAGATCTAGAATGCACAATAGATATTGAGAAATGGGTAGTAATTTCTCAAAAGGAAAAAGAAACTTGGAGGGTGGAGGGGAAGATAATGGGGAAAAATGCAAGGTAGCTATACTATTAGTGTCATTTAGTTCATTGAAAAGGAAGGCATGTGCTAATATCAACTGGATAAATTGTATGCCCATATCTTGTACTCTAAGTACTTTGAAGATGATAATATGCAATGTATTAACTATTGCTATTCTCATATTATTTTGTTACAAAATTCTGTTTTACATTTTTTTCAATAAAATAAAAAATTACATTTAAAAAATGAAAGACAATTGTACTAAGTTAAAGTTAACTTTTAGGTATAGTACACTATCTGCACTGGCTTGCATTACCTTTAATTCCTTTTGTTCCTTTTCTATTTTTCCTATTATATATGTATATATATATATATATATATATATATATATATATTTAAATAGGTACCAGTTTTTCACTGAAAGTGGTGAATACTGGAAGGTAGGAAAAGATCTGTAACATGCTAGAAGCAATAATCAGTGCATCCATAATTCTGTATTGAAAGAAATATTTTCAGGAATGAAAGTAATATATAGTCTCAGATAAATGAAAACTAAAAGAATTTGTTGCCAAATTTGTTGTAAAAAGAATGTTAAAATAAGTTATGTACCCTAAAGGTAAATAAGTTCCCTAGCAAAAAGAAAATTGGTAATTTAAGAATGAAAGAAAAGTAACTGAAATGATAAGTTTTGTAATATATATTATACACCAGTTTTCACTTCTGAAGTTCTTTGAATCTATACAATCATTGAAAGTAAAATTTATTAAATTTTCTGGGAAATATATAGGTATAATATATACAGAAAATTTCAGTACAAATGGAGAAAATAAAAGGACCCATATAATTATAAGACTCATATGTACTTGAAATGTAAAATGTCATCTCTAAATACATTTGGTGTTGTAGTCAAGGGTTGTACAGAGAACAATTAGAAACCGGACATGTAGTTTATAATATTTTTATGATGGTCACCTAGAGTTAACACAAGAAAATGCAGAAATTCTATCTACATCACTAAAGACATAGAATATTTAGCCAAAGGCCTAAATCCTACAGCAATGTCCCACATGTGTCCAGATTAAGACCCAGAGCTCATGACAATGCCTCCCACGAGTCCAACTGGAGGTCTAGAGCCCACAAGAAGGACTCACACCAGTCTCTTTTATGGATCCATGCTGGGAAGGCCCAAAGGTCAGTGGTGGAAGCTAGAAAGTCTATGCCAGCAGGGTGAAGGAGCTGTACTGATAGGTTGAGGGTCCTATGCTGGAACCAAGAAGTCACACTCACAGCAAAGACCAAGGCTGTCCTGTAAAGCACCACAGCCATCCTCAGTGACATGGAGGCCCCGAGCTCCTCCTCTGACAAGCACAGTCGAGTACATGCGAGGAAGCCAGCATGACGAGTTCATCCTGGAGACCAAATGGCACACGTCTTCCTCTCCAGAGCCAGAAAGCAATGCTCAATGTGAGGACAAGAGCTTCTCCAGGAGAACCTAATGGTTCAAACAGCAACTCATAGGAGAACCCACGATGCCACAACACCTCAACGGACTAACATGACGCACTAACATGAATGGCTTCTCCTTCTCCATGTCTCTATTTATGCTAGCAACTTTCTTCAGGTGAAACATCCTAGCCCAGAGCCATGCTGATGTAATCCAGCTGGCATTAAGTTGACCACCAGTTTTTAATCCATAACACATGGCCCTCTGATAGTTTCATATCTAATCAACCAATCAGTTTCAAAAGCATTTTTTAAATTGCATCTCTACTGAACAAGTTACACAGTGTGATTATCCCCCAATAATATAGTAAAACAACTATTTATACTGTGTTAGGTGTTTTAAATAACCTAAAGATGATACAAACTATACAGAAGGACATGCATGGGTTACATGCAAATACTACACCATTTTATATAGGGTTCTTTTACATATTGTGATACATACAAATGAAAAGTTTGAGGAATGAGGTGAATATATACTATAGTTTCTGGAACAACCATTAAAATAATACGCAGAAATATAGCCAAAACATAATAAATAAAGATGAAATATAGACAATCATTTAAATACCAAAAAAGTCAGAACATTGAAGATAGAGGAAAAATAAAGGCAATAAATGGTGAAATATAAAGGCAATAAATGGTGAATCTAAATCAGATATGATTAATTTGTATAAATGAATTCATTTTATATTTTGTGTATGCTCCACTTGAAGGACAGGACTATCTGTCTATGCATTCCACTTGAAAGATAGGAATAGTCTGTTCATAAATGTTTCATAAACTAAATATTCATGTGTGTGGAAGAATGAATTTGAATACTTGCATTACACTATATAAAAAAACAACTCATAAGAGATTGAATATGTAAATACAGGACCTTAAAATATAGGATCTCACCTCAACAACCATACTTGCTTCTCAGTGTGTAGTTCATCTTAACCTAATAAATCTTTCTGTGCTTTTTATTAAAAAATTTGAAATTGTAAATCTATTTAAAGAACATATAAGGGAAATTCTCCACAAGAATGATCTGGGCAATGATTTCTTTGTGATATGAGAGCAAAACACAGGGGACAATGCAGAAATAAACACATTAGATTACTTCAAACTAAAAAGCTTTTTCACAGAAAAGGAAACAACAAAATGAAGCTACAACGATGAGACTAGCAGAAAAATATCTGCCAACCATACTGTGATAGAGAGAATGTCAAAATCGAGCAGTTTAATAGAAACAAAATCCCTCAAATTTTAATTGGCAAAACATGATGACTGGCCAAAAGATACTATGTCAACAAATGTTCAATATCTCTAAATATAATGAAAAACAAGTAACTATAAAATATGCCTCCCACGAGTCCAACTGGAGGTCTAGAGCCCATAAGAAGGACTCATACTAGTCTCTTTTACGGAACTATGCTGGGAAGGCCCAAAGGTCAGTGGTGGAAGCTAGAAATTCTATGCCAGTGGGATGACTGTCAATTGTAGGTATGATTAAACAGATAAACAATAAAACAAGTTTTAATGAAATGAGAGAAATGTAATCTATTATACTGTTGATGGGTATGTAAATTAGTACACACATTTTGGAAAATGCTATACAGGTTTCTCAAAAAAACCCTAAAAGTGTAATTATCATGTGATCCAACACTTTAATTTCTGGGTATATATACAAAGGAATGTAAATTTGTATAAAAAGAGATTTCTTTATTCTAATGTTTATTTCATCATTATTCACAATAGCAAGGTAATGGAAATAATCTAAACATTAATTAACAAATGAATGGATTAAAAAATCTGAAATACATACAATAACATGTGATAAAGCCTTTAAAAAGAAGTAAATCCCTTCATTTTCAACATGAATTGAATCACAGTACACCATAGTAAGTGAATTAATCAAAATACAGAAAGAAAAATACTGCATGTTCTCATTTATATATGGAATCTAAAACTGCTGTCAACTAGGCAGAAAGTAGAATGTTGGTTACCACAGGTTATAGGTGTGGCAGGAATGAGGAGATAATGATCAAAGATATGAAATCTCAATTAGGAAAAATGAGATTTTGTTGTTTAAAGTATACTGCACAGCATCCTGAATGTGATAAATAATAATGTACATTTCAAAATTACTAAGTATTTGTGAAATTTGTGATCTTAAATCTTGCCAAAGACAAGGAAAAATTGAAACACCCATCTTTCTCTTTTAAGAGCATATGAATTTACTCCCTTAGTAATTTTGAAATATATAATATATTAGGTTCTCACTACAGAAAAAATGATAAATATTTGTGCCTTATATATATGTTAAGTAACTTTGTTTAATTCTTCCAAATGATACCTATAAATAATGCTATGACCTTTTCTTCCATAAATATGTTACTATAGTTTGTCAATTTAAACTTAGAAAAAATATACATCAAAATTTAAAAATGCAAATGAAGAGTTAATGAGTGAGGTTTACTAACCCTTTCATCATAATCCATTTGTTTATAAACTATTCTAATTCTTTAGAAAAAATGTAAGCTTCCAACATCATTTTCCTATCCTCTGAAGAAGGTAATTTGTAACATGTATCATTTAGTCTTTCCCATGTTCCAAGCCCCAGGAAACTAAAGATTTCTGCAACTATAAATTAGTTTTGTCTTTTCAGAATTTCATGTAAATAGAAATATACAATACACATCATCTTTATCTGGCTTCTTTCACACCAGATCACAATTATATATATATATATATATATATATATATATATATATATATATAAAGTTTATTCTCCACTAATTAATGTGTTCCATTGAATGACTAAAATGCATTTAATTTATTCATTTACTGGTAGTCATTTAGTTTGTTTTGAATTGTGAATTTTCAGTAAAGCTGCTATGAATGCTTGTGAAAATCTTTTCTGGACATATATTTTCATTTAACCTGTGCAAATACCATGGAATGTGATAGGTCACAAGGCAGAATGTGTGAAAATATCACCAAATTCGTTGTTTTATTTCACAAACTCCTACCGAGAAATATGTAAGAGTTCCATTTATTCCTTATCCTTACCCAGATTTGCTATTTCCAGAATTTTTTATTTATATTATTTTATTTTTATTTTAAAGAGAATAAAACCAAACAGTATAAAACATAAAAAGTCAATTAAAACAAAATAGTGAAAGTGATACAGGACTTCAAAACAAGGTAATAAGAAATAAACAATGGTTATCATAATGCCTCTTGTTATCTTCAAAATAGCTACCCATAGCATCAGACACAATAAAATCAAACTAAAACAATAAAATCAATCAAAGCAAAACAATGAAAATGATAAATGGTTTCAGATAATAGGAAATCAACAATGGCTACCATAATATGTCTTGTTATCTTCAAAATAACTACACATGCCATCAGACATCATAAAATCAAGCAAAAAAAAGAGAATAAAGTCAAACAAAACAAAGCAATGAAAATGAAATAGGACTTTAAAACAGGATAATAGGGAATTAACCGTTGTTAACACCTTCAGAACGAAATCCTCAATAGTTGCTATACTGCATGTTGCTGTCTCCTAAATAGATACTCAGAGTACCAGCTTTAGGCCTGCAGGCATTAAGTCTTTTTATTTTAACTTCAGTGGCTATCATCTCAGTCTGTGTTTTCCCAAATCAGTCAGTTGCTTATAGGAGTGTGGGAACTTGACACTTCTTGTCTCTCAGCCAGCACATTGGCTGGCTCACAGGAAGGGGTTGGCCTGGCCCACGACTGCCATTGGCTCACAGGAAGTGGCTGGCTTCTTGGTTTCTTTCCTGGATGCATGGCTTTCACTGGCTCACAGAAAAAGGTTGGCCTGGCCCATGACTGCTGCTTGCTTGCAGGAAGGGGTTAGCTTCTTCTTTGTTCTCTTCCTGGAAAGCATGACTGCCACTCCACAATTTTTAAAACTCTGGTCATTTTATAGAGTATACAGTGATACCATATTATGTATTATGATATAAATATGTTCTCTAAAACTAACAAACTATAAAATTAATCCCCAGCACATTCCCCTCCACAGAAAGTCTATTTAGCATCTATCCTCAGATAAAAACACCATGATGAAGATGCAAGGAGAAAATAAGCTTTGTGTTCCATAGAAGTAAATAAAAATATGCATTGATAGGGTAGGAAAATGGACTTGCTTCTGGGCATGGTGACACATATGTGTAATTCCAGCACTTGGAAGGCTGAGGCAGGAGGATCACCATCAGATAAAGTCAGCTTAGGCTTCATAGTGAGTTCAAGAGAAGCCTGAACTACATAGCAAGACCCTATGTCAAAAAAAAATTGAAAAGGAAGGAAGGAAAGGAAGGAAAGAGGGAGGGAGGGAGAGAGAGAGAGAAACTGGTTTTCATGACATTGATCCTCATTCTCCTCCCGAGTCCATATGGTGTAAGAGAGTTAGAATATTGCTTAAGGTCAAATTTCTGTGATAGAATAGAGAACATACTAATGTGGTTATCTAGTTCCCCTGGCATTCTCAGATTATTTTCAGGAAGTGCACTTCATGGGAAATGTGAACATGGGAAAACACTGAGATAGACCACCTGGGGTCAGGTAGAAAGAAGCAAGGAAATGTAGCTATCATAGATGAGTGACATATGTGGCATATTTTGAATATGTCAGTGTCCCAGTCATCAGTGATGTTTGGTCAGAGATGCCAATTTACAGCATAACATACCCACACAAAGCTAAATTTCTGACTGGTAGAAAAAGTGGGAAGTGTTACCTGACTGGACTTCTTCAATGATCAGTCTACTGGCCAAGGTTTATATCATAACATGTGACCCTACCAAGGGAGGGGGAAGAAACAAAGCAACAAATTTCAATAAAAATTAGCTTTTAATTCTGCTGTATCGAGGAATTTAATCAGTTTCCTTGTGGTCTCAAAGCCAGCACACACACCAATCTAGGTAGAGAAACAACTACTGTAGTAAATGAAACAACAATCAGGTACAAATTCTGTACACTAAAGAAATTAGTGGCACAATGCCCACTCCAAGATCCAGCCACAGGAGGGAAAGGAATCTCAACTGCATTTTTACTAAGCTTTGAGGTTTACCACATCTACATTAATATACCAATTCTGAATTCCTCTCCTGAATGGTTTTTAATTTATGTACTCAAATACCTTTATTTGGCCAGTAGTACACTCTACTGTCCTGCCATACCTGAAAAAATTTCAGTGCTCATTCAGTAGCACATTTTGATTACAGATCTCATCCAGGGTCTTGCCAGATAGGAAAGAAGAACAAATAGTTCCAACTAAAGTGAAAGCAAAAGAGGCAGGTCAACCACTGAAAAAAACTGAATTCAATCTCAGCCTCCTTAGGTTCACTTAACAGCCAGACAATCAATAACCATATGCTCAAATAAATGGCCCCTACCAAATAATACTTGTAAAAGATGAAAAATAAAATTGTTGTCTCCAAAAATGTGGAAATGACAAGAAAACAACAAAAAGACTCACAAAATCATGTCATCTCCAAAGGCAACTTAAAAATCTTAAACACTAGCCCCATAAAAAGTAAGGATCTATGAAAAAGCACATAAAGAATTCAGAATAATCTTAAAGTAGTTCAATAAACTACAAGAACCTACAGATACAAAAGTAAGTGAAATGTTCAAAATAATGCATGAATGAAATAAATTTGAAAAGAAATAGGAAAAAATTTAAAGCCATGTGAAAGACTTAGTGATGAAGAACTCAACAGCATACCTTATAAAAATAATAGCATCAAAAACAGGTTCATTCAAACTAAATTAATATTCAGTGTACTTAAAGATAAGACATTTGAAATTATCAAATAAGGTGGTCAAAAAGTATGAATGAATTAAGCATGTGTGAATTTTTGGGCACCATCAATAGACCTAAACTAATTTATGTATAATAAATAAAGAAGAGAGAAGATGGAGAGAGAGAGAGAGAGACCAAGAGGCAGAGAAACAGAGAGAATGTTCAAAGGCAAAATCACTAAAAACTTCCTTGATTTGGAGAAAGACATTAACTGACTGACTTTTGTGCTTTGGGTCTAAAAAGGGTGCCCAAACCCCACGTAATCTCAAAGGTGCTTGGCTCATGAGGACATTATTCTAAATGTGTTAAATGTGCTATCAGAGAGTGGGGCCTAGTTGGAGGACAGTTACTGGAAACATGACCTAGAAGAATATTTCTTTATCTCACAATCCTCTCTTCTCTTTTCTCTGTGCTTTCTAAATGACATAATATGAGTAAATTTCCCCCATCAGACCCCCCCATCATATGACTTCTGATTTAGTGCAAATTGATATGCAATGAAACCTTTAAACATCATGAATCAAAATTAAAAGATTTTCTTTAAATTTCAGTTGTCAGGTATTTGTTGTTCCAGCAAATAGAAAATTGACTAAGACACTATCCCCCAGGTACATGAATCACAAATAATGCCAAAATCAACCTAAAGAGTCATTCACAACATACATAAAAGTCAATCTACAAAAAATCAATAGCAAAGATAAATTCTGGTAGCAACAAGAGATAAGAAACACATTGAACACAAATGTATCTCAAGTTTCTCAGAAGCAACCCCATAGGCAAGTAGAGAGTAAAATAGCATACTGAAAGTACTGAAGGGAAAAGCGATCACAAAAGAATACTATATCCATCAATGATATTTTCTGAAATGAAGAAATTTTTTTTTTAAATTCCATGAAATAAAAAAGGTAAGGCAATTCAGTAGAGATGTGTTACAGAAATTACCAAAGGATGTTCTTGTAGGAGACCCTAAAGGCCATTAAGTAATACCATAAAACTCGAGAAAACATAAAATTCTATGGTATACTTCAGATCCATGTTCATTATGCTATAGAACTGTAATGTTTGTGTATAAAGTAATTTCTTTACAAATATAAAGGCTATAAAATAAAAGTATTCATAGTTATAGATAAATAAACCTCAGAAATACACATTATATAATGATGCAAATTTTTGACATTAAAAATAGAATGCATAGTATATGTGAAAGTGTAACTTTATAAGTAATCAAACTTTAGTTATAAGCTTAAAACAGACTGATGTAAGTATAATTTGTTTTATATTAGCCTCATGATGACCAAAAAGCAAATAACAAAACAAAACAAAAAACCTCTAAGTGCTATACATCACTGGAAAATATGCAAAACATAACACTACTGAAAACCATCAAAGTACAAAGGAAAGCAGCAAGAAAAAAACAAAGTATCAAAAAAAAACTACCAGAAAACAATTAATAAGGTAACTGTATAAGTTATTACCTTCATATATCTCAAGTGCAAATTGATTTAAATCACATAGAGTAAATAGAATTTTAAAATACCTGTTTCCTTGCTTTACTTTTAGGGACATAGATTAAAAAATGAAACCTTGAAAATGGAGACCACAAGACAGTAGGAATAATAACACTTTCAGACAAAATAGAGCTTAACTCAAAATTACAGGGATAAAAAGCACATTATGTAATGACAAAAGAGTCAATTCACCAAAAGAATATAAATGTTGTAAATATACATGCATGTAAAAATGGATCCCCTCAACAATGTAAAGAAAATGTTGAAGGACGTTAAAAGTGATAGATTATAACATAGTAACAGTAAGAAACATCAAAATCTCACTTCCCATATGGAAATTTTAATCAGATAAAATGTTATTTGAGTGACAATTGAGACTAAATTTTCCAACAGACACATGTTTCACCCAACAACAACCATACATGCATTCTTTCAACGTGTTCACAGAACCTTGTCTATGAAAATCATATGTTAGGGCAGAAGACAACCACTATGGATTATATGTAGTTTTATGTTGTTTCTAAAGTGTTAATGAAGTCAAATATAATCTCCATTTTGAGGTGTGGTGTTTAAAAGTAGGCCTTTGGAAGGTGACAAAGATTAGAAAGGGTCATAGGAATGGAGCCCAAGATGAATTAAAATATGATATTACATGTATACCAATGTTTATCACATCACAATTTGCAATAGCTAAATCTGAGAAACAGACTGCATTTTCATCAACAGATAATTGAATAAAAAAAGGTATACATAAATGAGGTAATACTACACAGCTATAAAGAAAGCAAATTCAAGATATCTGTACGAAAATGAATGCACCTGGAAAATATAAGGTTAAGTGAAATAAATGAAGCACAAAGTTTCAATTGTATAATAGCATTCATTTGAGTAACACAGACTACATACAAAGAGCATAATAAAGGACAGAAATAGACAAGGAGTTATATTACTTGCAAAGGGAAAGGGGTCCAGGGGACCAAGAGGAGAGGTGGAGTGAAAAGGGAACTTAGTAGAATAAAGATATGCCATGTACAAGAACCTAATAACCTCAATGAATAAACATTACATATCATAAACGTAAACTAAGATTATTAATATAAGAATGAAGATGTAAAAAAGGATTTTAGAGGAGGAGGGAAGGGCATTGAAGAGAAGAGGAGGGCATTTTAAAAAAAGAAATAAGCTGTATTATATACATATACCCACTAACCAAAATGATTGTAAACTGCATGTACTACTAATATGTGCTAAATATTTAAAGAGAAGAGGAAGAGGAGCCAGAAATTTCACAAACATGCTATATTGATATGTGATGCCATACACCAGTGGTGGTAAAAATATGGTGTGCCCTATTGGCACTGTATTTTCATGTTCATTTGGAGTATTGGTCCTTTGTGAAAAATAAGTGGGTTTTGGGTTGAAGTTTTAAAGTTTCCATCTTTAAAAGTTACCCATTACTGACCTACACTAACTCTGGATTTATTTTTTTTATTAGTACATGTTTGCAAAACATAATGGTTACAATAACTTTTGGAGGTTGGTAGAAGGTAACACATCTTAATTTTATCACATTCTCTTCAAGTATTGCTGTTTCCTTCCTTCTCTTTATATCATTCACTTTTGTCAGAGATCTATTATATCTGTGTCTATTTTTCTTTTATTGTGCTCTTTCATTTATTTATATTTATGTTTTTCATATTAAGAGAAACCATGGAATATTTAAACTTGCATGTCTACTTTATTTCACTTAACATTATCGTGTCAAGGTTCATCCATTTTAGCACAAATGATTCAAGCTTACCCTTCACTGCAGCAGTGTAGTACTCTGTTGTGTAAAAATAACATATTTTCTTTAGTCATCTGATGATGGATAGGTACATAGACAGCTTCCAAGATTTAGCTATTATAAATTTTGCTACTGTAAATGTGGGTATGCCTCTTATCATTAAAATATGATGATTTCAACATTTTGGGGAGATACCTAGAAGATGAATAACTGAATCTAACAAAATTTCTATTTTTAATTTTTTTAAAGTCTCCAAACTGATTTTTATGGGATTTATACTACTTTACATTCACATCAACAGTGTATCGAGTTCTTTTTCCCCACAGTTTCACTGACATGAGATATTATTTAGTTTCTTAATAATAGCCATTCTTTCTGGTATAGCATGGAATCCTCAGTGTTTTAATTTGCAGTTCTCTAAAGTACAAATTTGTTTGTATAAGATATCATGCTTATGTATCTTATACTCTGAGTACCTACTACAAAGACAACAATACACAATGTATTAATTATTGTAACTTTCCTACTAACCTGTTTTGAAACTGTTTTATAGTTATTTTCATTTTTTTCTCTCTAAAATAAAAATAATAAACTTTTATAAAATGTTGAGCATTTTTGATGTATTTATCATCCACACATAGTTCTGAGAAGGGTCTATTAATTTCAGTGACCCATTATTATTGGGACTTTCCAATAAGGGAGTCTAATGCATTTTTAAATTCCTTATATTACAGATATAAGTCCATTCATTGAAGAATAGCTGGCAATTTTTTTCCTATTTTGTAGCTTATCTGTTCACAATGCTAATTGCTTCTTTTGTTGTGAAAAAGCTTTTTTTTAATTTAAAGAGAATAAAGCAAAACAAAAGAGAACAAAACAATGCAAGCAACACAGGAATTCAAAACAAGAAATCAACAGTGGCTACCATAATGTCCCCTGTTTTCCTCGAACTAATTATCCATACCTTCACACACAATAAAATCAAACAAAACAAAATAGAATAAAACCAATCAAAACAAAAGAATGAAGGAATTACAGGATGTCAAAACAAGACAATAGAAAATCGACATTGGCTAACATAGTGTATCTTGCTTTCTTCAAAATAGCTGTCCATACTTTCACACATAATCAAATCAAATAATAGAAAACAGATGAAAATTAATCAAAACAAAAGAATGAAAACATTACAGAATTTCAAAACAAGATAGCAGGAAAAGAACAATGGTTACTATAATGTCTCATTTTCTTCAAAATAGCCATCCATTCTATCACATATAATAAAATCAAATAAAACAGAATAAAACCAATCAAAACAAAACTATGCAAGCATTATAGGACTACAAAACAAAATGATAGGAAATAAACTATGGCTACCATAATGTCTCATTTTCCTCAAAATAGCTATTCATAGCATCACACATAATAAAATCAAACAAAACAAAACAAAACAAAACAAAACAGTAAAATCAACTAAAAAAAGAAAGAAAACATTATAGGACTTCAAAACAAGATAATAGGAAGAAGAAAAGATGGCCGATCAGTGAGCAACAAAATACAGAGCCTCCCAGGAGAAACAACTCATATGCCAGAATAAAACACCCTGGACAGACCTAGACAGAGGGAGATGGACCCTCTTGACACAGGAAGAAATTAAAACATAAAAAAGCTCATCAAATACATCAGGACTACAACTGAAACAGCTAGAAATTACAGGACACAGCATTTTCATTCACAGCAACCTGCCAAGTTTGCAATGGCCTGACTCTGCAGCAGCCGGCAGAGCCACCCAAACTTGTTCCTACCACCACTCATGGAAAGCACAGCAGTGCTGAAGTTGGGGGTTGCAGAGCCCAATAGAGAGTGGCGCCAGCAAAGGGACCTTCATTAATCCAGGGTCAGTGCTGGGATTGGGAGCCCCCCCCACAGGAATGGTGCGATCAAATGGGCAACATGTTGGAATCTGGCAGGAGGAGCCTGAACTGGGAGCAACAGTAACTTCAGTTGGTTCCTCGCTCCCCAAAGTATATTCGTGGGATTTGCTTGGACTGGGCTGTGCCCCTGGCCGGGACCCAAAGAGCCATCCCAAATCAATTCCCTGTGCCTAGCAAGTACTGATGGGGGGAGGCCTCTGCAGTTTGGTTGGCCCGGTGGGGAGGGGCAGGCATAGGCAGGCGCTGCTTGCACCTCAGTGATAAGAGCAGTCAGGAGAACTTAGCAGAAGCCCGCCTCAGGGGTAGGCTGCCCAGGAACCTCCACCGTGGGCCCGACCTGCCACCTGGAACTCAGTGGAAGCCTGCCTTAGGGGAAGGCTGCCCAGAACCTCCATCTTGGGCCCACCCTGTAACAGGGAACTCAGCAGAAGCCCGCCTCAGGCTGCCCAGAATCTCCACCGTGGGCCTGCCCTGCCACCAGAAACTCAGCAGAAACCTGCCTCAGAGGTAGGCTGCCTGAAACCTCCCTTTGGGTCTGCCCTGCCACCTAGAACATCAGAAGATCTCAGCAGGCTCCAGTTCATGTGAGAAAATTTGGAACATTGCTCCCAGGTGGTGAACCTTGGACTACAGCAGATTGACTGTATCAGTGTGAGCAGTCAGGAGATGGCAGAGGTCCCTTGCCAGCGTGCTTCAGAGGAAACATGGCCAACAGGGAAGCAGGCTGGGACCTGCACTGTAACCTGTGTGGAGGAAGCCAGGACCATGACAGGAGAGAGAGGCAGGAGAAGGCCCCCAGCCCAGAACCCTGAGAGCACTAATCCAGGAGAAGGAAAAACTAGGGAAACTGAGGGTAGCAAACATGCAACAGCAGACATGGCTTCAATGGACATTAAAAGATATCTTCAGGAGCTTGTAGACGAGCTTAAAACTGAAATATTAAATCAGGTAAAGCAAGATATGAGTAGAGTAATAAAAGAAATGCTCTCAGGGAGCATCTCTCAGGAAGATACAGATGGAAGAAGGGAGGAACACAAAAAAAGGAGAGAAACATTCAATAAAGAATATAAAGAAATTATAGAATACATGGAGCAGATTCAAAGAGACTACCAGAAAATTAAAAACTCCATTGAAAACTGGCAAAACACCTAAAGAAACTAAGGATAGACTATCAAAACTTGAAGACAAGTTTGCAATGTGTGATCATGAAAGGAAAGATTTCTTAAAAATAGCAAGGAAACAGGCAGTAACAATACAAAGGCTAGAAGATGACAAGAGAATCTACAATTTAAGAATAAGTAATGTGAATGAAGAAGCAGGAATACATATGGGTGAATTACAAAGGCTATTCATGGAAATAATTAAGGAAAATTTCAAAAGCATGGGAAAAGAAAATGACATTCAGTTGTGTGAGGCATACAGAACTCCAGCCACCTACAACCAAACAGATCTACACCCAGACATATAATAATCAAGATGCCAGAATTTCAATATAAAAACAGAATATTAAAAGCTGTCAGAGAAAAGAAACAGATTACCTATAAAGATAAGCCCATCAGAATCATGGCTGACTTCTCGACACAGACCATCAGATCAAGAAGAGCTTGGAGTGAAATATTCCAAGCCCTGGAAGAAAATAGCCTCCATCCCAGATTGATGTACCCTCTAAAGCTGTCACTAGAAATTAATGGAGAAACAAGATGCTTCCATGACAAAGAGGAACTGGGGCAGTTTGTGACCACCAATCCAACCTTACAGAGAATACTGAAGGACATTCTAGAGAGAGGAAAAAAATACCAGGATTTTAGGAACAGTGGCAGAAAGGCCTCAATGAGTGGGGGAGGCAGTAGAATGAAGGAGAAAACTAGACAAACAGGCAGAAAAATATCATAGCAGAAATGAGGCAGAGAAGGATAACTAGAATCTCTAACATAGATGGCCTTGATATGCTATATTTTTAATAGTCCACCAGGATTTAAAACCCACATTACTCATACTACTCTGCTTAGATGTATTATATTCTGTTCTAGTCATTCTACCTGTACTAGATTTGAGGGTACAAACAGTAATCCTGAAAATAACAGGATATAGTATGGTAATCATCCTTAATTTCCTATTAAGTCACTCTAAAGCTCTATAAAACCTACACTATTTTACCATGACTGATTGTAATCAAATCTGGTTTGTTAGATTGCTGTATTTTATTGATAGATTTTATTCATAGCTGCTATGATTGATAGTATCAAGTCTGAGAGTATAGGCAGCTGCACTTAAGATGACAAGATTCACTAGAATATCCACTCTGGTTTGATTATTACCTGCCTTTGAAGTTTTATACTGTCTACAATGTTTTATTTTTACTAATATTGTTACATACTGCTATATTCAATTATACTGCTGTATTCATTTATGCCTGATGATATAGGCAATTCTGTTGAAGATAATAAGAAACAACACAGCAATCATTGTAGATCACCTTGTACTGTGGTTTTATATGACTTTTGGTTTCATGTTTTTATTGGAATTTGTTTTGTTTTGTCTTACTAAGTTTTGTTTTTCCCTCTAATACAGAAAGAATAGAAACACATGTAGAGACTCATGTATGTGTATCTGTTTACACTCTCACTGTTTGACTATCTACTTTGTATGCTTTAATTTTGTAACTTGAAAAACTATTTCTAAGAGGACAATATGTAATTTATCAGCTAGTGATTTCTTATTGTTTATCTTTTTTCTGAAATTCTGTATTATCTCTACCCTTTACATGCTTTTTGTTCTCTTTAAATAAAAAAAAAAACAAGACAATAGAAAACCAACAGTGGTCACTATAATACATCCCATTATGTTCAAAATAGCTGTCCATATCATCAGACACAGTAAAGTCTAACAAAATGAGACAAAATAAAGTGAAACATAACAAAATTATGAAAACAATATAAGATTTCAAGACAAGAAAATAAGAAACCAACAGTGTTTACCACCTTCCCCTCCTAGGTGTTTCCCCTCATCACTTTCATAATATCTATTGTGCTTCTTGGTTCCCATTAACTCCTTCTGTTTTATCCTAGGATTCATATGTATGAGTTCACCATTTGACACATGAATATGATCTCCACTTGCACCCATTTACCTATGAAAGCCTCAAAATTATCCTACTTTATAGCTGAGCACCTTTCCTTTGTATGAAAATGTCCTACCTTTCTAGTCACTCTGTAGTTGATGGACAAGTTACCCTTGATCTTTCCTGGTCTCCTGTAGCATGGAACAGTTGTTTTCTCTGATTTGATTTTTAGTCTATGAATTTCCTTTCAAGTTAAATGTGTTTCTTTTAAACAGTATATAGATTTATCCTGTTTCTTGATTTACTCTCCCTGATTTGAGGCCATATACATTAATGGTTACAACTAGCCTGCATTGGTTCGTCTCTGTCTCCTGCTGTTAGCCCTCCACTTTTCTTCCTCATTCAACTGCCTGCCGAATTTGATGATCCTCCTCTTCTCTTGCTCCTGGAGCTACAGTCATCTTTATCTCTCTCTAAAATATTCTTCACCACTCTTGTTAGGGTTGATTTGATTGGCTTGAATTCCTTCAGTTGTTCTTTATCAATGGACGTATCTTATTTTTCCATCAATTTTGAAAGATAGTTTCAGCTTACATCAGGCTGGATTGAAAGTTGTTTTCTTTCAAGATTTGAAACACTTCACCCCAAACTTCTTGACTTAATGGATTGTATTGATAGGTCTGCTGTGATCCTGATTTGTTTTCCATTATAAGTGATCTGGTTTTTTTTTCTCTAACAGCTTTTAATATTCTGTCCATGAGCTGAATTTCTGGGATCTTGACTATTATGTGTCTGGGTGCAGATTTACTTTGGTTATGGCTAGTTGGAGCTTTGTGTGTCTCAGTTATCCATAGGTCAGGTCCTTTACCCATGCTTGTTAAGTTTTCTGCTATTACTTCTGAAAATAGGCTTTATATGACATTTGTGTTGACCACTTCTTTTTTGCTGATGTTTATGAGGCTTAAATTAAATTTCTTTGCATCATCTAGAAGTCATTGAATTGTTTTTCCTGGTTCCTTGCCATTTTTCAGAGATCTTTCCTTATGTGATCACTAGGTATAATCCTGTCTTCAAGGTCAGTTTCTTTCAAACAGTTTTGCCAGCTTTCAATGGAGTTTTTAATTTTCTCAGTATCTCTTTGAATCTGTTTCATACATTGTAGTTTCTTTCTATACTGTTCATTCAAGGTTTCCATCATTTTCCTATGTTCCTGTTTTTTTTCTGTCTACTTTAGATCTGTTCAGCAATTCTTTCATTATATTTGTGATTTCTTCTTTTATTTGAGAGGTTATTTCTTATCTGACTGCTTTTACAGTCCCCTGAAGTTATTTCTTTAACTCTGTGGCTATCCTCTTGGAATTTTCAGGTATGTGCCTTCCATTTTCTTCCATGACTATATTTCCCAGACTTTTTCTGTGTGGACTGGAGGTCTGAGACTGCCTTTTGCTCCTTCAGTTTGACATTCTCCTGGGTTCCTCTCAACAAGCTGTTTGTGCCATCCCAGGCACTTCCCACATTGACTGCCCCACTGCAGTGTAGCAGAATAGGGCAGGAATCTGCATTTCTCTGATTCCAAGTTTCCTGTGAGGTGGCAGGTCATGAGCCAGGGTTCTGTGGACCTGTGCAGCTACACTGGGACTTCCCTGATGTCCTGGGATACATGTTGGTGGGGCTATTTCTTCTTTCAGCCTGAGTGTCTACACCAGGACTCCTGCAATGGTGGCAGGCACACAGGGATGTGTTTGTCTGATTCTCCTGGTGGGTTATGGCTGCCTGAAGGAAGCAAGAGTCTCCAGTGGTGGTCTACTGCTGCACAGGGCTTACCAGGCTATGTGTCCCTGCTCATGTAGGGGCGGCTCTCAGAAATCAAGCCTTCCAATGAGGGGTGGCTGGCAAGCAGAGGCACATCTGGCTGCATCTCCCTACCTATGCTGGCTGCCTGCAGGAAGCAAACCTTCTGATGGTGGTAGCTGGTAAGCAGAGGCGGATCTGTCTAAATTTCTCTGCTCATGCTGGCTGCCTGCTGGAAGCAAGCCTTCCAATGGAAGTGGCCAGCAACAGAAGTAAATCTGGCTAGATCTCTCTGCTCATGCTGGGCTGCCCATGGGAAGCAAGTCTTCTGATGGTGACAGCTGGCAAGAGAGTTAGATCTGGGTGGGACCCCCTGGTTGTGCTGCATAAGTTTTTTTAATGTGCTATGATCTTATTTGTTGATTCTCTGTACTATGCTTATGGAATTGACGTTCTGTTCAGAAAGGCTTTATCTATGCCTATGTCTTCAGGAGTTTTGTTTATCATATTGTCCACCAGATTATTTCTGCTAGAACATTTAGATCATGATGCATTTTGATTTTATATATAAGCATATATATAGGTCTAGATTCAATCTTCCAAATGTGGATAATCTTCTCATTACTATTTGTTATTGTTTTGGCACCTTAAAGTGCCTGAGGCTGTTTCTGCATTTGTATTCTGTTCCATTGAGACCCCTGTCCACTATTGTGCCAGTACCATGCTCCTTTTTTGTTTAATTGATGTAGCTTTTTAAGATAACATGAAGCCTGGGATTGTGATGTCTGCTGATTTGTTTTTATTGCTCAGTATTGCTTTTGCTATTCTAGGTCTCTTCTGGTTTCATATAAATTTTAGGATAGTTACTTTTGTGAGAAATGCTATGGGTATTTCAATTGAAATTGCAGTAAATCTGTATATCAGTTTTGGAAGTATGGCCATTTTAACAATTTTGGTTCCACCTATACTGGAAAATGGGATATCTTTCAATTTCAGAATACTGTCGTTTTGTTTACAAATGTGTTTCATTTATTTTGTTAGGTTAATTCCTAAATATTTAAATTTTCTTCATGCTATTGTAAATAGTATTGATTTCCTAATTTTTTTCTTGTTCAGTTCCTTGCTGGTGTATAGGAACACTATTGATTTTGGTGTTGATTTTATAATGTGTTACACTATGAATTCAGTTATTAAGTCTAGAATTCTTTTAGTAGAATGTTTCAGTCTTCTATCTGCAACTAATAATTTGACTTTTTGCTTTCTGATCCATGTTTATTTGGTTTCTTTTTTGTCTCACTACTCTTGCTAATGTTTTAAGTATTATATTTAACAAGAATTGTGATAATGGACATTTTTATCTCTTTTACTGATTTTAGATGGAAAGCTTTTAGCTTTTTCTCATTTAATATGATGTTGGTGGTGGATTTTTCATCAAAGGCTTTTATCATATTGAGATAAGGTCCTTTCATAACTACTTTCTTCATGTCTTTAACATGAATGGATATTGGATACAGTCAAATGCTTTTTCTGTGCCTATTTAGAGGATCATGTGATTCTTTTGACTTGCTTCTGTTTTTGTGATATATTATGTTTACTAATTTGTGTGTGTCAAGCCATAGTTGCATCCCTTGAATGAAGCCTACTCAGTCACGATGTATGATTTTGTTTTATGATTTGTTATATTGTTTTCCAGTATCTTTTTGAAGAATTTGGGGCTGTGTTAATTAAAGAGATTGACCTACAGTACTTTTTGGTAGTTGGGGTCTGGTCTGGTTTTGGATTCAAAGCAATACTACCTTCCAGGAATGTCTTTGGTAGTATTGTTTTCCTTTCAATTTCACTAAAGCTTTGGGAGTATTGTCATTAGATCTTACATGAATTTCTTATAGAATTCAGTGGTGAATCCATTGTGTCCTGATCTTTTTTTAGTTGGCAGAATTTTTTATTACTGCTTGAATTTCATTGCTTATCACTAGATTATCCAGGATTTTTATATTTTGTTGGTTCAGTTTTAGTAATTCCTAAATTCTACCTATATATCTATCCATTTCTTTTGATTTGTCAAATTTATTGGAGTATGCGTTTTTTAAGTAGTTACTATACTTTTCAGTGATACCTGTTAGTTTCACTGTTTCATTTGTGATTTATTGATTTGGATCTTTTCTTTCCTTTTTTGTAACATTGACTAAGGGCTTATCCATCTTGTTTGTTATTTTGAGAAAGCAGCTCTCCAATTCCTTGATTCTTATTTTAATCACAATATTCCTATAATCTTTTTAGATTTTTATAATGTTCTTCCTTTTACTAGTTTGGATTTATATTTCTTTGTTTTTCTAAGACATTGAAGTGTAAATTGTGTTTTTTATTAAGGTTCACTCTATTTTTCTGATGTTGACATTCACAGCTTATTAACTTCCATCTTCAGACTTCTTTCATTCTGTCCCTTAGCTTTTGGTATGTTGTACAGGTATTATAACTTGAACTCAGGAGCTTTCATCTTGGAAGTCTCCTCTGATCCACTTATTATTCAAAAATGTTTTGTTTAAATTCCATGCTTCTGCATAATTGCTGTGGTTTCTTTTACCATTGGTTTCTCGTTTCATTTCATTATATAATAATATGCATGGGATAATTGCAATTCTTTTGCATTTACAAAAGCATGCTTCACAGTCTAGTCATGTTCTATTTTTGAGAATGATACATGTACTATATAGAAAAAAGGTGTTATGTTGTTGAGTGCAACATGCTTTAGGTACCTATTAAATCCAGTTTTTTAAAGTTTTTAAAGTTTTCTTTCTTCTGTGGTAATTCTAATGAATTTTTCTCTAGCTCATTTATTTATTTCAGGGAGCTATTGAGGTACCCTGCATTAATTAGTTTTGATCTTTTATGTTTAATATTTTTTTAATTTGGTTGTTCTAGTGTTCAGTGCATATTTGTTTATAACTGTTATCTATTTTTTTGTAATGATTCACTTCTTTGAATCTTCTCACCAGTTTTGGCATGAAGTTCATTTGCCTAAAAACAATATTAGCTATTTCTGCTTTTTTCTGGATTCCTGTTGAATGGAATACTGATTGGTTTGTTTGGTTTTTGTTCTAGAAACTTTATTGATTTGGAAGCAAAAGGTAATGTTTTGAGAAAAACAATTTTCGATTGACAATATTACCAGAGCATTGGTTTTTAAACTCACAGCATATTATTCTCTTCAAAAAGTTATCTTCAATTTTTATTTTATAGAAAAATACAATAAAATTTTAATATCAAATGAGATAATAACAATGATTATTACATTGTGTACATTTTCCTAAAAGTAATTACACAGAATGAAAGATAAAATCAAAAAGATTCTTACAAAAAACATATTAACACAAATTTTTCTTTTCAATGAACTTTTTGACAGTATAGAAAAAATGAAAACAATGAGAATATGTATTGAAAGATTTTTAAAACAGTGAAACTTGTAATTTTTGAGAAAATTTGAATTTCTTCCTATTTCCTAGTATCACTTTCATTTTGTTCTTTATTTATGATTCTCATACAGGAGAAGTCATGCAATATTTCAGCTAGTGTGCCTCACTTATTTGACTTAACATTTTGTGTTCAAGTTGCATCCATTTACTTATGAATACCTGAAGAATCTTTCAGCAGCATGGTATTCATGTATAAATACCACATTTTCCTTAACCATTCATTTGTTGTTGGACACATATATTGTTTTCAAGATCAAGTTGTTTGTAAATTTTGCTGTTACAGACATGAGTATGCATATCTCCCTGTGATATAGTGAATTTAACACTTTTACAAAGATATCAAGAAAGGAGATAACTAGGTGCAATGTAATTTCTATTTTTCAGTTTTTTGAAAAACTTCCACACTGATTTGCATAGTAGTGGCATTAGTTTATATTTCCATCATCATTGTAGTAAAGTTCCTTTTCCCCTACATCTTCATCATTTGTTATTATTAGATATTTTTAAATGGTAGTCATTCTTTGTGGGGTAAAGTGGTATCTCAGTGTAGTTTTAATTTCCATTTCTCTGAAGGCCAGTGATGATGGGCATTTTCATGTATTTAGTGGACATTTTTACTTCTTCTGAGAAGCATCTATTCATTTTATCAGCACAATTTTTATTATGTCTTTTGTTTTGGTGGAGCCTTTATTTTAGTTCTTTATATATTCTTCATGTTGGTCCTTTCTATGAGAAATAGCAGAGGTACCAGTAATATAGCCCAGCAGCATCTCACCTGCCAGGCAAGCACAAGGTCCTGAGTTTGATTCTTGTAAAAAAAATACAACAACAACAACAACAACAACAACAACAACAACAACAACAACAAAAAGAAAAGAAAAGGAAAGGAAGGAAGGAAGGAAGGAAGGAAGGAAGGAAGGAAGGAAGGAAGGAAAGGGCTGGCCAGTTTGTAGATTGTCTCTTCACTCTAATGGTTGCATGATTTACTGTGCAGAAAATTTTTAATTTGATATGATCCCATTCTCACTATTATTTCTTGTGCCACTCAGGTTCTTTCCAGAAAGCCCTTGTCTACCGTCTATGTCTTTAAAGTTGTACCTGTTTTTTCTTTCAGTAAATGAAGTGTCTTTGAATAATTAGATCTTGATTCGTTTTGATTTCAATTGATTCATTTTTATTTCAATTGAAATCAAAATCATGGTGAGATATATGATCTAGATTTCATCTTCTGCATGTGGACGTACAAGTTTCCTGGCATCATTTATTAAAGAGACAATTTTTCTTCGAGTTTACGTTTTTGGACTCTTTGTCAAAGATCAAATAGCTGTACGTACATGGGATAGTTTCTACTTATTTTGTTGTGTTCCACTAATGCACATGTCTGCTTTTGTGCCAGTACTGTTATGATTTTATCACTGCAGCTTTATAATATAATTTCAAATGTGGGATTGTGATGCCATCTTCTTTGATTGCATTATCCAGGATTGCTTTTGCTATGCTTAGTCTTTTCTGGTTTCATGTAAATCTTAGGATTGTTTTCTCTAGCATTCCAAGAAATGATTTTCATATTTGATTAAGATTATATTAAATCTGTATTTTAGTTTTGGAAATATAGCTATTTTTATTACGTTTGTTCTATCTAACCAAGAAAAAGGGATATTTTTCCTTTTTCTGGTTTCTTCCTTGATTTCTCTTTACAGTCTGATGTAATTTTCCTTGAAGAGGTGCTTCACTTTTTTATTTAGGTTAATGTCTAAATATTTGACTTTTGTTTTGCTATTGTAAATGGTATTGGTTTCCTAATTTCTAGTTCACTATTTCTATATAGGAATGCTATTGATTTTGTATGTATTTTGTATCATTCTACATTGAACCATGTTAATTTTGGTTTTCAGTTCTATGAGTCTTTTGGTATAGCATTTTGGGTTTTATAAATAAAGGATCATGTAATCTACAAATAAGGATATTCATTCTTTCTTATACATATCATTTTTATTTCTTTCTCTCACCTGATTGATCTGGCTTATGTTTCATGGACTATGTTGAACAGCAGTGGTGATAATGGACATCTTTATCTTGCTCCTGATTTCAGAGGAAATGCTTTTAGTTTTTCCTCTTTTAATATGATATTGCCATAGCTTTGTCATCAATGATTTTTATTGTGTTGTGATAAGGTCCCTTTATATTTATTTACTTCAGAGTTTTTATATGAATGGCAAACAACTTTTTCATTTACTGAGATGATCATGTGATTTTTGTTCTTGCTTATGTTTATATAATAAATTTTATATATTGACATGCATGCATTGAACCACCCTTGTATCCTCAGGATGAAACCCACTTGGTCATCATGTATGAGTTTTTTGATGATCTGTCACCTTGTATTTTGCCAGTATCTTGTTAAGAATTGTATTTATGTTCATTAGAAAACAAGATATTGTAATTCAACATGGATAATGTATCTTAAAGTGTATCTTAGTACAATTTTCTTAAATGTTTTATATGTTCTTTGGCCTATTAGTCTGGTTTTTAATCTGTATATATCACAATTAATTTTATAAAGTCTTAAAAGATAAATGAATCTGATGCTGGAAAAGTAAGAGAAGGTGGAGAGAATGGGAAAAGCATTGAAATGTGTTTCATATATGTACTCATTTCCTACAATGAATGCAATCATTATGTACTGAAAACGTACTAATAAAAGTCAAAGTGAAATAGAGAAATTGACATATAGTTCTCTTTTTTGGTTGGATCTCTGTCTAGATTTGGGATAAATATAGTGTTAACTTCTGAGAATGATTTTGGAAGTATTCCTTCCCTCTTAATTTTATTAAAAGTTTGAGGGGCATTAGTGTTAGGTCTTCCACAAATTCTTCTAGAAATTGGAATTCTTGTAGAATGAACCCATGAGTCCATCACATCCTGAGCTTTTCTTAGTTGATAGTCTTTTTAAAATATCACTCAATCTCATTGTCTATTATTGAACCGTTCAAGATGTTTATGTCTTCTTGGTTCAGCTTTGACAATATATGTATCTAAGGTCTCTCAGTTTTTTTCTCTCAGTTCTCCAATTATTTTGCACATGTGTTTGTGAAATAGTTACTATAGCTGTCTGGATTTTGGCAGTGTCCATTTTGATTTCACCTATTTCATTTCTAATTGCATTAGTGACTTTCCTTTTTTTGCTAAGACTAACTAAATGTTTGTCTATTTTATTATTCTTTCAAAGAACAAGCTCTTTGATTCACTGATTCCTTGTATTAATTTTTATCTCTATGTCCTTAACATCAGCTGTGATTCTTATAATTTCTTTCCTAGTACAAGGTCTGGGTATGGATTGTTCTTTCTTCCCTAAGACCTTGAGATGTATCATTAGGTTATTTTTTTCAGTTCATCTTACATTCATAGGACTGCTTACTTTGTCTCCCATAAATTCTGGTATGTTGTAATAGTATTATTATTTAATTATTTAAACTGTCTTATTTCTTCCATAATTTCCTCTATGACCTAATGATTATTCAACAGTATGCTGTTTAATTTCTGTATCTTTGCATTGCTTTTTGTATGTCTTTTGTATTGATTTTTAGTTTTATTTCACTGTGATCTGATAATATGCATGACAAAATATTGATCCTTTTGTATTATTTTTGATTTGCTAGTACATATTTGAGTACATGTATTTTACAATTAGCTTGAAGAGTTGGTGCATATTCATAATACAGCTTGTTTCTTTAATCCCTTCCTCCTATCTCTTCTAATTACTCTTTCTTTCTTATCATTCTTATAGATATTATTATTCATAGTTCATTTTTGTTATATAATGTCAACATTCATTGAGGTTATTAGAATCCTGTACAAGGACTATTTTCATTCTATTTACCCATTCACCCCTCAGTCTTGACTATCTGGACATGTTTCCATCTGCAAAAGATTCATTCTTTTGTCTCCTTCTATCCTTCTTTTATCTCTTACTTGTACTTTTCCTTACACAAATAAGAGGTGCCATATGTTATTCCAGTTTAGGCATCTGATTTGTTTACTCAACATTATATTTTCCAAGTGCATCATTTTCTTATGTGTCTCAAATTTGTTCTTTACAGCCAATCCAGATAGTGTTATACAGACAAAAGCAATTAATAACAGTAACAAATTGCTACCCTGGCAATTGCAACAGAATCAACAATGACAGAATAAAAAACAGAGACTATTGATGTAAGAACCAAAAATCTACAACCTTTAACAATAACAAGAGAGCAATAATTATAGCATAAGCACTATGACCAACCTAATACTGACATCCAGTAAATATCTACCAAATACAACAATAGCTCCAGTAATTAGAGAAAAGAATTAAACTATAATAGCAGATTTTTCTAAACATCTAAACATTACTAAAGCTTAATGGCTATACTAGTAAAGACAAAGATGGTGGGAGATGAGATAATGAAAAAGTAAATTCCTTGAAGTAATTGAAAAATTAAAAGGAATGAATACTGAGTTAAAGAATCTTATTAAGGAAAAAAAAAGAAATTAGTAAAACTAAAGTAGCAGAAAAGAACAAACAAGAAAAAGAAAGGAGAAAAGCAGACAGCAAATTAAAGAAATAAAAAGAAAAAATTATAAATTAAAATAAAAAATAATGGCAAAATAATTGTACCATGGCAAAATTTTTTGAAAGACACATTATGGAAGGTGTATAATACACAAGTTTATTTTTAGAAGTACTTCTATTAATTAATTATTGATTTTAATGTTATTAGTTTAATTATTTTAAACAATGTATACTTAAAGGGGAAATAAAATTTTATAAAATAAAACACTAAATTTTTAATAAGTAATGAATGTTTAGAATAAATGTCAACATTTTCAATATCGACTGATTACCTGCTTACAAAATTTAAAAACTAACAACAGAAATAAATTCGCATGTAAACTACAAAGAAAATTAAAATAAAATTCTATTACAGAAGTAATCTTTGCTTCAATTATCACACTTAAGGCAATGTTCATACATGTAAACACCATGTTCCATACACTAACAAGATGTTTGCTTAACTTTCCTTTCCAACTTGACAGGCCAAACTTATCACCTCTATTTTCTTTCTTTTTTGTCAGAGCTTCCCATTATATTATACAATATGCACTTACCAGGAATATGAAATGTCAATAAAATACAGTATCAAATATACTCTGAATGTTTAGAATAAGCACCATTTCTACATCAACAGTTTATTAACTTACTAAATCTAAAAATTAACAAAGAAATTAATTCCTATGTGAACTACAGTGAAAATGCAAATGAAGCTCTATCACAAAAATAAGCTTTACTTCAATTATCACACCAGCATGTTTCATACACAAGTAATGCTTACACCAATAGTACGTGTCTTTTATTTTCTTATTTTCTTTGGTAGTATATACTTCAGATCTTACTGGGTTTCCTGCTTTTTTAGGTGATTCTTGTGATGTTTCATTAGTCTGTTCTACAGCCTGGTCCACAATTGTTTTACGGAATTGTTAGGGAAGATACATATTTTCTTCCTCTGTTGTAATTGATCAATTCTAGTTCCAAGCCTCTAAGAAAATTTCTCCATTGTATTTTGTGCTTGTTATTTTCTTTATAAACAATTAAACCATTTATGCCTAACCTATTTAGTATTGAGCAAAACACAACCATTGCCCAACACTTTGTGTTTTGAGTAACATCACAATTGCTGCATAACATGTCAATATCTACACCGCCTCTCATTTTGTTGTAAAATGTGTCCATTTCTGGATTCATTTATGTTTGAGGATCCACTATCAATATTTGTGTTTGTTAATTTTGAGACAAGATCTTGCTATTTAGTCCAGGATAATCTTGAACTCACTATGAAGCACAGCCTGACCTTAAACTCACTGGATCCTCCTGCTTCAGCCTCATGGTGCTGGGATTACAGGCATGCACCACCATGCCTAGCTTCACTATCAATCTTATAATCATTTTGTAATGTGGAAATTATCTATACCATTTTGCTTCTCTTCAGCATATAGGAGGTCAATGCTTTTTTTCTGAAATCCAAAGATTGTGCTATAAATTTTTCTATTGTGAACTTGCAACATTTTTTCAGGAATCTGCTTTGTTCTTGTGAATAGTTCCTGTACTGTTAAATTGGTGTACTTTTAGCAAATGTAGCATCAATATGTAAGTAATGAACAAATTGTTGAATGTGACATTTGTGTTAATATTTCAAACAGGTGCAACAAGTCTGTTTGAAAAGTCATATAGTTTATTACTGTAAAAATAAATAAATAGTGACTGACTTTCAGGATAAATTTCTAAATCCAAAATCTAAAATGTCATCACATCTATCAGGTCATATACTTCCATACCATATCTGGAGGATTTATTTGGCATATGTTGCTGAAAACTTCAACAACCATAAAATGATGCAAATTATTCATCAACTGTTATATATTCAGATGGCTATAAATTGCTTAACAGTTTAAAAAAGTTTCCAAAAATAGGCTAATATCCAAATTGTTGGGGTTTTTTCTTTCTTGGTGAGTGTTTTTTTCATCAAAATGCAGGCAATTTTAAAGGAAACTAAGTGTCTTGAGTGTCATTATTGTTCTAAAATCTCAATATCACATCTCCACAATATTTTAGATTATGATGATTAGAATGATAAAGTCTTCCTTCTATGAAGACTTTTAGTTCAGTTAGTGAGGTGTCATGAAGAAGATATTTTCGAATATTACAATTAATGCACATAGTATTTTTTACATTATTTAATTTTTAATATATTTCAAAACATCTTGTAGCATATCAACCATTAAAAACAGTTTCCAACATTGAATCACAGTGTTGACAGTCCATCCAATATTTTTCACCCCTGACAAGCACCTAATAAAATATTTTCTGATTTAGTTCTAATATTTGATGGTTTGGATATACTTGAAGATTTTGTAGAATGTTGGCTAATCAAATATTTATATTAATGTTTTCTTTCTGTACTTTGTTATCTATCATATCTTGCTAATTTTGGGAGGTTTACATGATCTGAATCATTATGGGTAGATGAGTCACTTGATGACCACTTTCAACCTCCTTCCAAAATTGAAAAGTGGATTTTCATGTGATATTTTATTGAATTGGGCTAATTCCACAATAAAAAGAAAAACATTAAATAAAGTTGTATAAATATACAAAATGTAACACTGTGCATAACATAGATAAAACTCACCTCTTTACACTTCAAGACACGTGCTATACCTTGCTATTCATCATATCAAGTGAATCAAAAAAATTGCTTCATGTATTCTTCTAGCACAGTTACTGAGAAATATGACCAGCTGCTGTTGTTCTGAAGTATATATTTTCATTAGAAAATTATGGCAAATGTGTCTTTTACCTACCCATGATGCTCCTCAGGCTCTATCTGTACACCACAGAACGTAACAACCCTCTGCCCTGAGCCTTATCCTAGGTCTTGTCAGTAAGTAGGTATAACAAGAAGACCACAGAATTTTGTGTAGAGTTAGTCAGAAACATGGGTGGGAGAGGAGTTATACAGTTTGCTGGAATTACTGCTTGCACTTTCAGATGCAGACCCTCTCAAAACTCCACTTACCCAGTGTGATTTCTCTCATCATCAAGTACAGGACTTCTACATTCTTCCTGACTGGATTCTAAACTTCACAGGTATCTTAGTCTAGCCCACACCCTCTCTGCCTTCCCAAAATGGCCTCTGATAAAAACCTCTCAAATATGTCAGGTTCTGCACTGCATTTCATCTCATACTCTAACCTGCTTTTTAAAGAAGTCATTTTCAGAATAAAATATGTTATTTTGGAATTAATAATAACTGTGAGATTTTCTCAGGTCTAGGACTGTCAGCCCAGTGTCTCATTTTTCCTTGGAGGTGCTGTGCCTTCCCTGTTACCATGTGGTGGATCTGACAGATAAATTCCAAGTCAAGCACTATAAATGTGAAATATTAAAGTTAATTACATGATAGCAATGAATGAATTTAGCCTTCAAATTATTAAGAATTCATCTCTTTGGTTATATGGATGTTTATCAAAGACATATGAATTTTTAAAAAGTTTTTGTTACTTTTCCCACAGTCTGTCTTTTCCTCTTTTCACTATACAACTATCAGGAAAACACTCTTTCTAAATAAAACAAAACCAAAATTTTAAGTGACTCATTGCAAAAATTTTGTCCTCCAAATTTCCACCAACAACTCCAAATAAAACCATATTTTGAGGCTGGAGATGTAGCTCAGTGGTAAAGCACTTGCCTAGCATGCACGAAGACCTGCTTTATGTCCCCCAACCAGGCAAAAATTTTGAAATGAAAAATCCTCTATACACAATCTTTAACCACATATTTTCAAATTTTCCATTACTAGTTTTCCTATGTGAAATCCTGTACTTGAAAATAGTTCTATATTTGTTCACCTTTTAGGCTAAGTTTTTATTACTGTAAAAAATAGCTGAAATAAACAATTTAAAAGGAGGAAAGATTTATTTTGGCTCATGGTTGTAAAGGTTTCATCTCATAGTCATTGGCCCTAAAACTACAAACTTATGACTAGGCAGAGCATTGAGGCAAAGCTGCTTGCCGAGCACTGCACTGTATCAGTGAAGAAAAGGAGTCTGAATACCATTATGACCTTCAAAGGCACATCTCCCAATGGCCTAACCTCCTTCCAGTTGGACTCATCTCCTAAAGGCTTTTGTGGACAATACAGATTCAATTCACAATACTCTTCTGAATTTAGTTTCTTTCTTGCTTTCACGTGGACCTTGGGAGAATTAGAGGAGTATTAAGTAGAAACACTAAGGATTTAACTTGAAAGACTAAGTTCAAGTTTACAAAAACTTTTATCTACATGCTCCTCCCCTGATTTCAATATTAGTTTAAATTTGATAAATGACATGATTTTCTTTCCATGTAAATAATATTTTATTCTCTAATATTGGCAAGGCATTCAATTTGATTTTTTCCATGTTCTGTTTTCCAGTGCCATGGCTATAAATGTGTATTCAAGCCCAACTGATTAAAGCTGATGAATAATAGGTAGCATCAAAAGGAATCTGGCCTATGTATTGATCTTTTAAACCACTTAGTTCAAATAAAAACCATGTTGTGATTCAGTTGACTCAAAACATTTATTGTCTAAAATAATCAGTTAAAAAATTATAGGAATATGTGCTCATATTGATTTGTTTTTATTTATATTTCTAAATAATAATATGCATTTATAAGTTTACATATTTTATATATTTGTGACTATGTGTATATATAAGTATATATACATTAGAATGTTATTTACATTATGAACTTATAAAATACAAATATTCAAATTAAAAGATAAAAACTCTATGTAAAACCTCCTATTTCATGTTTTTCAATATCCTACTGGATTTCCCTTTTGACACTTTGCTTTGGAAACCCATTTTCAAAAAAAAAAGTTAATCAGTGAAACACTTGGTTTTTTCTTGGTCTTTTGTTTATTTCCATTATAATGTTCCTTCTCTAGCAATAAATTAAGCTAAACTTGATAGCATTTTATCACTAATGTTCATTAAAACTCATTTAATAGAAAGTTTTAATGTATTTATATCTCTAAAGTTTTCTTCTACTTCACCTGTCATAAGCACTGTAACAAGAATATTTGGAAATAAGCAGTGTATACTGCAACAAATCTGCATATGTGTCATAATTCTTCACCTAATATAGTAACTACTTTCTTAGCATAGGTAATAATGCAGAATTCATGTGTTATTTGTCATACTTAACATTTACAGTATGTAAGACTTTTTACAATTTACATAATAAATATATAATAAAACATTTCTTAGAAACCTTTAATTTCTACCTAAAAAGAATGCAGAAATATTTATTATGTATAACAGACATTGTGTATTTTAGAGCTTGTAATTTTATTTTAAAGAGAAAAAACAATAAAGCAATAATAAAGAATTTCATATGAAGATAATAGAAAATTAACAATGGTTAATATATTGTATATTTTTACCTTAAAAGTAGTTGTTCAGATTTACATATGTGTGTCTGATTTATTTCACTTATGAATGTCATCTCTAGTTGCATCCAATTACCTATAAAAGCTTGAAGTTTATCCTTCTTCATAGCTGTGTAGTACTGTATTGTATAAAATGCCATATCTCTTGCATCTCTTTTGCATTGCTCAAATAATGAGCATTTGAGTTGTTGCCAATATGTAATTATCAAAAATTTTGCTGCAATAAACATGAATGCACATATATTGCTGTGACATGATGATTTTAATTCTTCTATAAAAATATCCAGAAGGGAGATACCTGGGTAAAATGTGACCATTAATCTTAGTTTTCTGAGGAATCTCTGCAATGATTTCCACAGTGGTTGTACCAGCTGGACCTGCACTAAGACTGTAGACAAGTTCCTTTTTCCTCACAGTTCTGCCAGTATTTGGGTTTTTAAAGTTTTTTTATTTTAAAGAGAATAAAACAAAAGAGGACAGAGCTAAGCAGATCAGAACAGAACAATGCAAGCAACACAGCACTTCACAAGACAATTGGATATTACCAGTAGCTATCATAATGTCTCTTTCTTTGAAACAGTTGAGCTTGGCTTTACACACAATAATGTCAAACATAACAAAATAGAATAAAACCACTCAAGAGAATGAAAGTATTGCAAGGCATTCTGAACCAAATAACCTAAGATGAACAGTGGATACTATATTATCACATTTTCCATAAAAAATTTGTTTATACTCTCATTCATATTAAAATCCAATAAGACATAATGTGATAGAACCAATGGTAATAGAAAAGCAAGAGCATGGTAGGACTTCAGGGCAAGACGATATCAAATCAACAATGGCTGCCATATTGTCTTTTCTTCAAAGTAACTATTCATGCCATCACATATATTAAGATCAAAGAAAACAAAATAAAACCAAACAATTAATGAAAACATAAGACTTCAAAGCAATATAATGGTGAACCATGATTACCATAAAGTCTTCTGTACTCTTATCATTTCTTACACTAGGGAGACTATATGGTATTTATACATGTGAGTTTGATTTATGTCACTTATGTGTATGGAATCAAGTTGCATCCATTTATTTATAAATATTTCAATATGATCATTCTTTATAGCTGAGTAGTACTCCATTGTATAAAAGTACCACAATTTTTTCATCCATTATTTGGTTGATGGACACTTAGGATGTGTCCAACATATGGATAAAACAAATTGTGCTGCTATCAACATGGGTGCACATATATCACTGTGATATGATGTTTTCAGTTCTTCTTGGAATATGCCCAGAAGTAGAATAGCTGGGTCAAATGGGACTTCCAATACCAGATTTTTGAGGAATCTTCAGATTGACCTCCACAGTGGTTGCACCTGTCTACACTCCCACCAACAGGGCAGAACAGTTCCTTTTTCCCCACAGCCTCTCCAGCGTTTGTTGTTGGTAGTTTTGTTGATACTGGCCATTCTTTCTGGAGTGAAATGGAATCTTAGTGTGTTTCTAATTTGCATTTCTCTAATGACCAATGATGAAGAACATTTTTTTATGTATTTATTTGCCATTCGTATTTCTTCATCTGAGAACTGTGTATTCATCTCGGATGCCCATTTTTGGATTGGGTCTTTGAATTTCAGGGTTCTGATTTTTTTTTAAATTCTTTATAAGTTCCAGACAGAAGTCCTTTGTCTAAAAGACAGTTCACTAAGATTATTTCCCAATTTGTGGGTTTTCTTTTCACTTTGCTGGAGATTTCTTTTGACATGGAGAAACTCTTTAATAAGATATGATCCCAGTTATTCATTCTGGGAAGTATTTCCCATGCAGTTTGATTCTTGTTCATGAATTCTCTATCAACCCCTATGTCTTCAAGATTTTTACCTACTTTGTCTTCCAATAGATTTAGTGTTTCAGTTTTAATATTTAGATCTTTGATCCACTTAGATTTTAGTTTAGTACATGGTGATAGGCATGGGTCTACTTTCAGTTTTCAGCATATGGAAAGCCAGTTTTTGCAGCACCATTTATTAAAGAGACTATCATTCTTCCAGTGAACATGCTTGGCCCATTTATCAAAGATAAGGTGACTGAGTGTGCTCATAGTTGTATCTTCTAGTCTATTCCATTGAACTTCAGGTCTGTTTTTATCCCAATACCATGTTGGTTGTATTATGGTAGCTTTGTAGTATACCTTCAAGTCAGGGATTGTGATGTCTCCTGCCTTGGCTTTGCTGCCTAGAATTGCCTTTGCTATTCTAGGTCTCTTCTGGTTCCAGATGAATTTTAGGAGTGATTTCTCTAGATTTATGAGGTATGTTAGTGGTATTTTCATTGGGATTGCATTGAATCTGTATAACAAATTTGGGAGAATGGCCATTTTCACAGTATTTATTCTTTTTTTTTGGTACTGGGGATTGAACACATGACCTTGCACTTGCTAGGCAGGCACTTAAGCCACTGAGCTAAATCCCCAGCCACAATATTTATTCTTCCTACCCATGAGTAAGGGATGTCTTTCCATTTTCTGAGGTCCTCTTTGATTTCTTTTTTCAGGGTATTATAATTATCCCAGTACAACTATTTTACATCTTTCATTAGATTAATTCCTAAGTATTTCATTGTTTGGATGCTAGTGTGAAGGGTGTGCATTCTTTTATTTCTCTCTTGGTGATTTTGTTGTTCGTGTATAAGAATGCTATTGATTTTTGAGTATTGACTATGTATCCAGCAACATTGCTGAATTTGTTATATCTAGGAGTCCTTCAGTGGAGGTTTGGGGGTCTTCTATGTAGAGTATCAGGTCATCTGCAAATAGTGATAATTTAACTTCTTCTTTTCCCATCTTTACTCCCTTTATTTCTCCCTCTTGTATAATTGCTCTGGCTAGTATTTCCAGCACTATGTTGAATAGGAGCAGTGATAAGGGACATCCTAGTCTTGTGCCTGATTTCAAGGTGAAGGCTTTCAGTTTTTGGCCATTTAATATGACTCTGACTGTTGGTTTGTCGTAGATGGCATTTATGATATTGAAGTAAAGACCATCTATTCCAATTCTCTGTAAGGTTCTTATCATGAATGGATGTTGGATCTTATCAAAAGCTTTTTCTGCATCTATAGAATGGATCACATGATTTTTACTTTTGGCTCTATTGATATAGTGTATTACATTTATTGATTTACGTATGTTGAACCATCCCTGCATGCCTGGGATGCATCCCACTTGGTCATGGTTTATAATCTCCTTGATGATTTGCTGCATCCTGTTTGCCAATATTTTATTGAGAATTTTTGCATCTATCTTCATTAGGGAGATTGGCCTGTAGTTCTCTTTTTTAGTTGGGTCTTTCTCAGGTTTTGGTACTAGAGTGATATTTGCTTCCAGGAATGAATTAAGGAGAATTGCTTACCTGTCAATTTCATTGAATAGTTTGAGGAGTGTCGGTATTAAGTCTTGTTTGTATTTCTTGTACAGTTCTACAGAGAATCTGTCTGGGCCTGGGCTCTTCTTTGTTGGTACAGATTTGATTACATTTTCAATTTCATTAATAGAAATTGGGTTATTCAACAGTTTTACATCTTCTTGATCCAACTTTGTTGGTTCATATGTTTCTAGGAATCTGTCCATTTCTTCTGTGTTATCAAATCTATGAGAGAAGAGGTTTTTTAAATAGTTCTTGATGATCTTTTGTATTTCCACAGGGTCAGTACTGATTTCACCTTTTTCATTCTGTATTGCCTTTTCTTTCCTTTTTAAAATTAGGTTGGCTAGGGGCTTATCAATTTTATTTATTCTTTCAAATAACCAACTCTTTGATTCATTGATTCTTTGTACTGTTTTCTTAGTCTCTATTGCATTAATTTCTGCTCTGATCTTTATAATATCCTCCCTTCATTTGGCTTTGGGCTTGGCTTGCTCTTCTTTTTCTAGATGTTTGAGGTGTAATATCAGGTTGCTTATTTGTGTTCATTCTGTTTTCCTAATGTGGCAACTCAGTGCGATCAACTTTCCTCTGAAGACAGCTTTCTTTGCATCCCACAGGTTCCAGTAAGTTGTATTTGTATTTTCACTTCCTTGTAGATTTTTTTAAATTTCTTCTTTAATTTCCTCTGTGACCAACTGATTGCTCAAGAGTTTCTTATTTAATTTCCATGTGTTTGTGGGGGTTTTGCAGTTACTTTTATCATTAATTTCCAGTTTCATGGCGCTATGATCCAATAACATGCATGGGATAGTTACAGTTCTTTTGCATTTACTTAAATAGGTTCTGTGGGTTTTGTATGTGGTCTATTTTAGAGAATGTCCCATGTACTGCTGAGAAGAATGTACATTCTGATGTTGTTGGATGGAACACTCTGTATACATCTATCAAATCCATTGGTTGACAGGTATAATTCATTTCTGTTATTTCTTTGCTGATTTTCTGTCTAGTTGATCTGTCCCTTTGTGCCAATGGTGTGGTAAGGTCTCCTGTTATAATTGTGTTATTGCCTATTTGATTTTTCCTTTCTGTAGTGCTTTGTGTAGTTGGGTGCTCTGGAATTTGTTGCATATATATTTAAGATTGTTATCTCTTTGTCTTGCAGTTTTCCCCTAACTAGTATGTAATGACCTTCTTTATCTCTTAAGACCATGCTTGGTTTGAAGTTCACATGGTCTATGAACAGAATAGCTACCCCTTGCTTTTTTTTTTGAGTTCCTGTTTCATGGAGTATTGTTTTCCATCCTTTGACTTTCAGTCTATGTGTTTCCTTTTGTGTTAGGTGGGTTTCTTATAGACAGCATATGGTTGGACGTTGTTTCTTGATCCATTCTGCTAGTCTTTTTCTTTTAATTGGTACATTGAGGCTATTTACATTAATGGTTATAACTGTCATATATTGGTTTATTGTTAACTTGTTATCTTTCTGATTTTGTATCTTAGTTTTCCATTCTGTTTAATTGTCTGTCTTGCTTAGTGGTTTTTTCCTATGTGTATCTAGAATGTCTTTCAGTATTCTTTGTAGGGTTGGTTTGGTGATCATGAAGTTCTTCAGCTGTTCTTTGTCCTGGAAGTATCTTATTTCTCCATCCATTTTGAAGGACAGTTTTGCAGGGTTCAGCCATCTGGATTGGAAGTCATTTTCCTTCAGGCTCTGAAACACTTCACTCCATGTTCTTCTTGACTTCATTGTTTGTGTTGAGAAGTCTGCTGTGATCTGATAGGTTTTCCTTTATAGATGATCTGTCTTTTCTCTCTAACAGCTTTTAATATTCTCTTCTCATGTTGGATTTCTCGGATGGTAATTATTATATGTTTGGGTGCAGTTTTGTTTTGGTTATGGCTCTTTGGTGTTCTATATGCTTCACTAATCTGTATGTCAGTTTCCATACTCATATTTGGGAAGTTTTCAGCTATTACTTCTGTAAATAGCCTCTTGATATCATTTCTGTTTTCCCTTTCTTTTTCATTTATCCAAATTAAGCTTATGTTGTTTTTCTTTGCATCATCTTGCAGCTGTTGAATTGTTATTTCCTGATTTCTTGTTATTTTTAGAAGATCTTTTCTTTCCTGTTCACTAGCTATAATGTTATCTTTGAGGTCTGGGATTCTATGTTCACTTTCTTTGATGTGGCTTTTGCAACTTTCCATAGTGTTTTTGATTGCCTGTATATTTCTTTGAATCTGCTTCATGTATTCTGTTTGTTTCTTAAACTGTTCATTCAGGGTTTCTATCAGTTTGCTTTGTTCCTCTAATTTTTTAGCTGTGTCTTCATTGGATGCATTCAGTAATTCTTTCACTACTTTTAACATTTCTTCTTTTACCTGTGGGATTATTTCTGATTTGAGTTCCCTCATAGGTTCCTGTACTTGCTATTTATTTCACTTGATACCATTTCAAGCATTTCAGGTGTATGGCTATTATTTTCTTCTATGTAGATTGCTCCTAGTTTTTCTTGGGATGGGCTGGAGGTTTGAGATTGCATTTTAGTCTTTCATTTTGTAATTTTCCTATATTTCTATGTTTCCAACAATGTTCTAAAGATTTCCCTGGATGCATTGGAAATCACCTCCTGCACCCTCCACTACTGGCACTCATATGACTTTAGCTCACCTCGCTCGGTGGGCCTCATTTCCCTGATCAAACGAAGGTCACTGGGCCTGGTCTACTCAAGCCCATGGAACCTCTGGAGCCTAGTCCAGTGTCCTGAGGGGGCTGGGCAGGCACCCAGCCATGGGGATCAATGGTCCCATACTTTTTTGGGCCTGCCCTGGTGAGCTGCAACTCACCTTGTGGCTCGATGCAGGCCTGGCTCCCCTTTTGGCAGGCCTGGCTCCCCTGGTTGAATGAAGGACGCTGGGCACAGTCCACTCAACCCTGTGTAACCTCTGGAGCTTAGTCCAGTGTCCCAAGGGGGCTGGGCGGGCACTCAGCCACCAGGTTCAATGGTCCCAAATTTTCCAGGCCTGCCCTGGCGAGCTGCAACTCACCTCACCCAGTATTTGTTATTCATAGACTTCTTGATGATAGCCACTCTTTCTAGGGTGAGAGAGAATGCCAGTGTTGCTTTACTCTGCTTTACTCAAAAGAACAATGATGTTGAACAATTTTCATATATTTACTTGCAATTTGTATTTCTTTATCTGAAAAGTGTGTATTCATCTCAGATACCCATTATCAGACTGGATCTTTCAATTTGGGGGGGTCAGTAGTTTTTTTTTAATTCTTAATATGTTCTACATAGAAGTCTTTTATTCGAGGGAAATTTTTTTCTCAATCTGTGGGGTTTTTTTCTCACTCTGTTGGCGATATTTTGATGTGCAAAAGCTTTTTAATAAAATGAAATCTCATTTGTTGTTTCTGTGAAGTACTTCCCATGTAGTTTGGATTTTGTTCATGAACTTTCTGCCCACCCATATGTCTTTGAGATTTCTACCTAATCTGTCTTCCAGTAGATTTAGTGTTTCTGCTTTAATATTTAGATCTTTGATACATTTTGACTTTAGTGCAAGATGATCAAAATGTTTCTGTTTTTAGTCTTCAGCATGTGGAAAACCAAGTTTTCCAGCACTGTTTATTAAAGAGGCTATTTTTCTTCCAGTGAACATGCTTGGCCCCTTTGTCAAAGATAAGGAGGCTGAGTTTGTGGGGAGTTGTGTCTGCAACTTCTAATCTGTTCCATTTTTCCTCTGGTCTGCATTATACTGTACCATGCTGTTTTATCATAGTAGCCCTGTAGTATAATTTCTAGGCAAATATTTTGATGCCTCCTCTCTTGCCTATGTTGCCCAGTATTGATTTTGCCATTTTATATCTCTTTCATTTTGAAAATACTTTTGGAAATGTTTTCTCTAGATCTGTGAAGTATGCTAGTGGTATTTTGATTGGACTTGCATTAAATCTATAAAACAGTTTTGTCCCTTTGCACAATGTTGGTTCTTCCTATGTATGAGCAAGGGATATCTTTTAATTTACTGACATCCTCTTCCATTTCCCTTTTTGGAGTACTTTAGTTACAAATAAATAGATCTTTTACTTTCTTTGTTAGATTGACCCCTAAATATTTCATTTCTTTGTATGCTATTATGGATGGTGTGTTTTTCCAATTTAACTCTTACTGAGTGTATTGTTTGTATCCAGGAATGCTTTTGATTTCTGAGTTTGGATTTTGTATCCAGCTATGCTACTAAATTTGGTTATTAGATGTAGAAGTATTTTGGAGGGATTTGGGGGGCATTTCTATTTAGAGTATCATGTCATCTGTGAAGAATGATAGTTTAACTTCTTATTTTCCTTTCCTTCCTTTTATTTCTCTCTCTTATCTACTTGCTCTAATATTTCCAGAAGTATTCCACATAGGAAAGGGTGATAGTGTTCATCCTTATCTTGTTACTGATTTTAGATTGAAAACTTTCAGTTTCTGTCCATTTAGTGTGATATTGGCTTGTCATAGATGACTTTTATCAAGTTGAGGTAAAGACCATGTATTCTGATTTTGTATAGGGTTTTTAGCATGAATGAGTGTTGGACTGTATCAAAAGCTTTTTCTGCATCTATTGATATAATCAGGTGATTCTTGTCTTTGGTTCTGTTAATATAGTGTATTATGTTTATTGATTTGTGAATGTTGAAACATCCCTGTATTCCTGGAATGAATTCCACTTGGTTGTGGTGCATAATTGTCTTTATGATTTGTTGTATTCTGTTTGCTAGTATTTTATTGAGGATTTTTGCATGTATGTTAATTAGGGGAATAGGCTTGCAGTTCTATATTTTCAGTCTTTATCTGGTTTTGAAATCAGTTTAATACTTGTCCTCAAAAATGAGTTAGGGAGAATTGCTTCTCTTTTGATTTCATTAAAGATGTTGAAGAGCATTCACATTAAAATTTCCCTAAATTTCTTATAGAATCGAGTCATGGATCCATCAGGACCTAGACTTTTCTTTGTTGTTAAGTTTTTAATTATGTTTTCAATTTAAGTAACTGACATTGTGAATATTCATCTTTGGTGATTCATACACTTCTAGGAATCTGTCAATTTTTTGTGTGTTTTCCATCCTATATGAATAAAGATTATTGAAATAGGTATTGAGGATCTTCTAAATTTCCAAAGAATCTGTTGCATCATGCTTTTCATTCCTTATTGCATGATATGGAATTTTTTCTTTCCTTTTCTCCAATAATGTTGGCTAGGGGTTTGCTAATTTTTATTCATTCTTTCAAAGAAAGAGCTCTTTGATTCATAAATCCTTTGTATTGTTTTCTTAGTACCAATTGCCTTAATTTCTGCTCTTATATTTACAATTTCCTCCCTTGTATGGCTTTGGGTTTGATTTGCTTTTCTTTTTTCCTATAAGCTTGAAGTGCAGCGTTAGGTTACGTGTGCTTGCTGTATTTTCCTGATGTAAGAATTCATCACTGTAAATTTTCTTGTTAGGACTACTTTCATTGTATCCCACAAGTTCTGGTAAGTTAAATTTGCATTTTGTTTGATTGTAGATATTAATTTCTTCTTCAGTGAATGAATAACCACCTGGTTATTAATCAATGTGTTATTTAATTTCCATGTGTTTATAGAGGGTTCTTTTTGTTTCTTTTGACATTAATTTCCTATAGTCAGAAAATATGCATGGGACAATGTGTAATTTATGTATGATTGGTCCCCCTGATTGACGTGTTTTGAAATTTTGTTTTACTTTCTTCTTCTTTTTCTTCTTTATTTCTTCTTTCCTCCTCCTCCTCCTCCTCCTCCTCCTCCTCCTCCTTCTTCTCCCTTGAAATAAAATCGATTAAATAATAAAAAATATTCATGGGAAAATTTCAACCCCTTTGAATTTACATAGCCATATCCTATGAGTTCATGTGTAGTCTATTTTGGAGAACATGCCATGTACAGCTAAAAAGAATGTGTATCCTAATATTTTGGGGTGGAACATTCTGTAAACAATACCAAGACTATTTTTTTTTACCAGTGTGGTTCAATTCTGATATTTCTTTTCTGATTTCTTGTGTAGGTGATCTAACTCTTTTTGATATTGTGTCATTAAGGTCCCTCCTTACAATTGTGCTACTGCTTATTTGATTTTTCTCTATTAATATTTGCCATATATAGTTGGTGATCCCATTTTGGGTCATATATTTTTATGACTGTTATGGCTTTCTCTTGACTTTTTCCCCTAACAAATATGTAGTGACCTTCCTTATCACTATTAATTGTTCTAGGTTTGAAATTTGCATTATCAGAAAATAGAATAGCTACCTTTCCTTGTTTATGGGCTCCTATTGAAAGGAAGATTATTTTCCATCTTTTGACCTTTAGACTATGAGTTTAATTTTGAGTTAAATGTGTTTCTTGTATAAGGCATGTTGTTGGATCTTGTTTCCTGATTCATTCTGCCAGTCTTTCTTTTGATTGGTGAATCAAGGCCATTTATATTGATGGTTGTATCCAATATGTATTGACTTGTCTTTATCATGCTATTTTCCTGTTGTTGATTTTCTACTTTCCCCCTCTGTTTAATTGCTTTCCCTGCTTTGTGGTTTCCTCCTGTTATTTTTCCTGGAATTGTGGTCATTTTCATCTCTGTGCAAAATATCTTTCATGACATTTTTAGCATTAGTTTAGTGGTCATTAATTTCTTCCTTTGTTTTTTGCCATGGAAATACATTATTTTACATTAATTTTAAAAGATAGTTTTGCAAGGTATATCAATCTTGATTAGAAGTTGTTTTATTTTAGAAACTTAGATACTGCACTCTAAGCTTTCCTTGACTTGAGGGTTCTATTGAGAATTCTGCAATGATTCCAATAGGCTTTCCTCTATAGGCTGTCTATTTGTTTTCTGTAAAAGCTTTTAACATTGTCTTCTTGTGCTGAAATTGAGATCTTATTATATGTCTGGGTATACATTTATTTTGCTTATGGATAACTGTTGTTCTACATGCCTCAATTATCTGTATGTTAGATTCTTTTTCCATGCTTGGGAAATTTTCTGCTATTTTATCTGCAAATAATCTTTTATGTGAGTTGTGTTGATTCCTGCTTTTTCATTGATAGCAATAATCTTGTATTATTTTTATTTGCATCACCTTACAGCTGTTCAATTGTTATTGCCTTATCTTTCATTATTTTCAAGCGATCTTCCATTTCTTTTTCAGTAACCACAATCCAGCCTTCAAGATATGAAAGTCTGGCTTCAGTTTTGTTCAAGTGGTTTTGTCAGCTCTCAATGAAATTTTTAACTTCCTAGATGTCTGTTTGAATCTGTTTCATGCATTCTATTTCATTCCTATATTGATCATTTATGGTTTCCAACCTTTTCCTTTCATCATCTAATTTTTAAATTTATCACTGCTCTAGATTTTCTCAAAAGTTCCTTTATAAGTGTTAACAGTGCTTTTCTTTCTCACCTGAGAGACTATTTCTGATCTGATTGGCTCTATAGTTTGATGGATTCATTTCTTTATTTTGGTTGCTAACATTTCAGAAATTTCAGATGTGTGTCTTCCAATTTCTTCTATGTTGATGTTTGTGGGCATGTTCTGGGTTGGCTGGAAGTCTGAAATTGAATTTTACTTTTATCATCTTGTGATTTTCTCTTTCCAAAAGTTGTTTTTTTTAATTTTGTTTCCTTTGATGATCCTTATAAGTTTTGAAGTGGGTAGCTATATCACTCATATCAAGTCCTCTTTAGGAAAAGTCTGTTCTTGAGGGATATCTTCTGTATGTAGGAAATTCTTGGTTTGTGTCTATCCCAATATCTTGCCTTCTCAATTAATCAAGAATCAGATGTTAGTATCTTTTTTTGGCTCAGTCCTCAGTCCATTGGTGTAGAGCTGTGGTAAGTTTATTATCCCAGAACTTCCTAGTATTGTTGCAGAACAGTGAATACCAGATTGCAACAGATATGATATCTTAGCTAAAGCAGTAAAATTGGCAGTAACAATAACATCAAGCATAATGCAGAAACTGAAAAATTCTAGTGACTATTGATTTTGTACTTTAGACCATACTAGCAAAGTCTATAATTTTATAGCAGAACAAATCATAAATTAGGAGTTTATTTTAAATTGTTTCCACTTGGCAGAATGGTTTTACCCTATAGTGGGGAAATTTAGGGAGGATAGTGTATCAAACAAACTGGGGAGGAAGTAGATGACTCACTCAATGACAAATAGTGGTTATGCAAGGTTTGGGAGACTGAGGAGGAAATAGAAAAGAAAGAATGAAGGAGGATTCAAGAAATTACTTGAACTTGCTTTCTGGGTTTGGATGATGGCATTGGTTTTCTGTGGTTAGAGTTTTCCCCAGCTGTTTATAAAAGACAAGGAAAAAACAAATATCAAAGAAAGAAAAGAAAAAATGGAGGAAGAGAAAAAGAAAAAGAAGAGAAAAACAAGAAGTAAAAAATTTGAGATAAAAGGGCTTGTTATGTCTTGGCTTCTTCCTGTGTTTGTTGCTGGTGACATTTGTTGCTCATGTTGTTACTGGTGCTTCTGAAAACTTCACATTACTAGTCTTGCCTTTCCCTCCTATGCATGCTGGTTGGAGGCCCTGCTGTGTGTTTGGCATTATGCCAGTCTCAGTTTCTTATTGTTCTGCTTTTTAACTGTATCCTGGAAGCCATGATGGGAGGGGGCCGGGCTCTATCTTCTTGTGTTTTTCATCTGGACTCTGGTAGCTGCAATGGGAGTGTTCAGTGTCTGAGCCTTCCCATGGTGCCTTTCACCTGGCTTCTGTGATTAGTTAGATCTTGTTTTCAATTGTTTCTTCAAGTCATCCTGAAGTAGAGCACAAACCAATGAATACCTGTTTAAAAGCAATGCTTAAAGAATTACAGTTGCTCCTATATATAAATGTAAATCAAGTTTACTTACTATTTAATAAGTCATTTAAATTTTAAATGTATCATTCTGTAACATGATCAATTTCTCTGTGAAATAGTCTTATTTTTATGTTTTATTAGTACATGCTTATAGTACATAATGATTATGTACATTGTTAGGAACTGATATATGCCCATTGCAAAGATTTGCTGCTTCCCTCCATCCTTCCCCTCCCCTCCCCACAATCCTCATATGTCTTGCTCCCATTTCTATTTTCTGAAAATGTATCATTTTTTTACTATTATTTTTTGTTTTGCTCTACAATTTATTTACATTTTTGGTTCCTTAAATAAGGGACGTTGTGTGATAATGAAGCTTGTGTGCCTGGATTTATTTTGTTAAATATTTTGGTCTCACTGTTTATCCATTTGTTTTACAAATAAATCAACCCTTTCTTTATGGCAGAGTAGTGTTTCACTATGTATGAATACTAATTTTCTTTACCCACTCATTTGTTAATGGACATATAGATTGATGCCAACATTTAGCTATTATGGAGTGTGCAGTTAGAAACATGAGTACATAAATATTACTGTAATATGATGTCTTTAATTCTTCCAGGAAGATACCATACCTAGAAGTAGAATAGCTGGGTAAAATGGAATTTCTAGTGTCTTGTCTACTTTTCTCTCATTGGGACAAAATATCCAACACCCCAAATTAAGAAAGGAAAAGTTTATTTAGCACACAGTTTGTGGAAGTTTCAGCCCATAATCAACTGGCTCCAAGGCAGTATGGCATGTCACAAGTGCAGCCAGTTGTTCATGATGGTGGCAGGTACCAAAGACTAAAAGAACAAAAATGGAAAAAATGCCTCCTTCCCTCCCTTATATTGTTTGCCAGCTATCCCCCACTGGGCGAGTGCAGCACTCACACCTCCAATCCCAGGGCTAGATACCAGACTAATCACAAATACTAGACTCAGTTGCCTTCAGAAAGCCAACCCCTCCATGACTGCACAAAGTTTTGGGGGACCATCCAGACACAAAACATAGCAGTACACCCCTCATTCCTTAAAGACTCATGCACATTCTTTATGCAAAAGACAAGTAGTCTATCTCAAACAATTGCCAATGTCCTAAAAATTTCAGCATTGCTGGAAAGTCCAAGTCCCAAGTCTCCTCCAAAGATCCATGGCAAATTCCCCTGGGTGGATGCAGCACTCACACCATCAATCCCAGCACTAAACAGTGAATCAATCACAAATGCTAGACTCAGCCACTTTCTAAAGGCCCCTCCATGATAACATGAGACTTGGGGAGGACATTCAGACACTAACTATAACATCTAGTTTAGGTTTTTGATGAATTTGCATACTGAGACCATAGTGATTGTACTATGTTACATTCTCACTAACAATGTAGAAGGTTCTTTTTTTCCTGAAGTCTCACAAAAATTTATTATAGTTTGATGTCTTAATTATAGGTATTATTCCCACATCAAGGTAAAATCTCAGGGTTATTTTAATTAGCACTTCTCTAAAATGAACATTTTTCATGTATTTCCTGGCTATGTGTACTTCTTTTTCTGAGAAGTATCTATTAATTTTAGTGGCTTTTATATTTTTTAAGAGAAAAAGAAAAGAAAAATTTAAAAAGACAAAATAGAAAAAACAAGAAGAAAAGTAGAATGCAGAGTTCAAAAAAATAACATCGTAAAATCGCTAGTTGATACATTACATATTGTTAACAATAGTTGTTAAAGTTACATAGTCAAAGCGTAAAAAGTGGCTAGACACTCAAACATTGACTGTACAAACTCTTCTGTTAAATGATCTAACAAAATCTCAGTAACATGGTCATCTATTTACATTCTATATATACCATTGTATCCTTTATAACACTTTCCTTCCCTTTCTCTTTTACAATAATTATTATATCTATTATATTTTATATCTATTATACTATTGGGGTACGATTATTCTGTCCATTCTTATTATTTTTTACACTAGAGAGACAATGTGTTGTTTACTAATGTGAGTCTTGTTTATTTCACTAATGAGGATATTCTCAAGTTGCCTCCGTTTACCAATAAAGGCCTTTTTTTTATTTGGTCTTTTATATTTAAGATCTTTATATATTCCATATATTAGTCCTCTGTCCAAAAAATAGTTGGAATTCTTTTCCAATTTTTTAGGTTGTCTCTTTGTTGTTTATTTCCTTTTCTTGACTTTATATGACCCCATTTGTTTTTCTTCATACTAACTCATGCACAACTAGAGTTCTATTCAGAAAATTCTTGTCTGTATCTATGTCTTTTACAGTTTTACATATTTGAGCTCCCAGAACACTATTTCTGTTTTAACATTAAATTTTTATCAGTTTTTATTAGTTTAGTACATGGTGAGATACATAGGTGTAGATTAAATTTTCTACATGTGCAAAGCAAATTTTCCAGCAGCATTTCTTAAAGCAGCTATATTATCCACAGCATATGTTTTTGGCCCCCTTATGAAACTTCAGGCCTGAATATGCCTAGGGCTGTTTCAGCATTTTCTTTTCTGTTCCACAGAGCTACATATTTGCTTTTCTGTTAATATAATGCTGTTTTGTCACTGTAAATTTGTACAATGTGAAATACAGAATTGTGATATAGCATTCTTATTGTTGCTTGGGATGGTTTTTGTGATTCTGGGTCTCTTATGGTTCCATATGAAATTTGGGACTATTTTCTCTAGTACTTTAAGAACACTGTTAATATATTGACTGGAATTGTATTAAATCTGTTTATCAGTTTTGGGAGCATGGCTGTCTTGAAAATATTATTTCTGCATATCCAGGTATAGGGGATATCATCCCATTTTCTGGTGTCCTCTTCAATCTCCTTGTTCAGAACAGTATATTTTTTACTTCGGGGCTCTTTCACATCCTTGGTATGTTAATTCCTAAGTATTTGTTTTTTCTTAATGCTATTGTGAATGGCATTGTATTCCTAGTTTCTTTCTCAATCAGTTCATTATTCTGTGCAGGAATGCAATTGTTTTTCTGTGTGTCATATTTGTATTCTGTTACATTAGTTAATAAGGTTATTAATTACAGAAATATTTCCTGGAATTTTATGTCTTCAATATAGAAGAGTATGTGATCTGTGAATAGTCCCAATTTGAGTTTTTCCTTTACATATCAGTTTCTTTCAGTTCTATTGCTTAATTGCTGTGGCTAATATTCCATTTATTCTATTGAAAAAGAGTAGTGATATTAGATGTCCTCATCTTTTACATGACTTTAAAGGGAAAATGTTTAGCTATTACTCATTTAATAAATGTGAACTGTAAGTTTTTCATTAATGGCTTTTTATCTTATTGAGATTAGGTCTTACTCTAAATATTTTCTTCAAAATTTGGATTTTGTCAAATGCTTTTTACACATCTGTTGAGACTATTTTGTGATTTTTTTCTTTCTTCTTTGAGGTCTATTACATTTACTGACGAGTATGTCAAAAATCCCTTGCATCATTGTCATGAAACCTACTTGGTGATGATATATGAACTTTTGATGATTTGTTGCATTCTGTTTTACAGTATCTTTCAGATGTTTGCATCTCTGTTTATTAAATCTAGTGACCTCTATTTCTTTTTTGATTGCTTTCTTGTCTGTTTTCTGAATCAGTATAATGCTAGGTAAGAGCAATGACTTTACGAGTGCTTCTCCTTCCATTTGCTTAATGAATTTTTGGGATATTAGCTTTATAAATTCACTGAAGTTCTTGCAAAATTCAGAGGTGAATTCATCAAATCCTGGGCTTTATGTGGTAGGTTTTATCTTACTGCTATAATTTTATTTTCTGTTGTTATACTAGTCAGGAATTTTATATCTTGTTGATTCAGTTCAAGAAGTTCATATTACCTAGTAATTTTCATGCATTTATTTTGGATTGTTCTACTTATTAGAATATATTCTTAATGTAGTTACTTACTATCTTGACTTCAATAGTGCCCATCGTTATTTCATCTTTTTTCATTTCTAATTGAATTGATTAGTGTGTTTTCTTCCTTTTTTGGTATGATTGGCTATGTTTGCCTACTTTAATTCTTATGAAGGACCATCTTTTCAATTTCTTTTTTCTTATTTTGAAGATAATAAAAGCAAATGAGAAAAACAAAATAGTTAATATAAACAAAAGAATGAACATTGTACATGACTTAAAAACAAAATATAAGGAGATCAATAATGGCTACCATAATACCTCTTGTTATCTTCAAAAGAATTGCCCATAACATCAGGCATAATAAAATTGAAGAAAAGTGTAAAGAACAAAGCCAATAAAAACAAAACAATGGAGACATTATAGGACATCAAAAGAAGATAATAGTCTAACCACAATGGATATCATAGTGCATCTTATTGTCTTCAAAGTAGTTGCCTATACCATTAGAATTGTTACTATAAAAAAAGAATAGAATAAAATCAGTCTAAATAAAACAATTAAAGCAATACAGGGCTTCAAATCAAACTAATAGGAAATCAAAAATGGTTTCAGTAATATATTCTGCTATCTGTGGAATAGCTGTACATGCAATCAAATCTAAGTAGACAAACTGAAACAGAATAAAACCAAACTAAATAGAACAATGAAAATAATATGGCTTTCAAATCATAATAATAGATTAACAATGGCCACTGCCTTCCCTTTTTAGACAATTCCTCCCCTTTCACTATGACAAGATATATTGTACATTTTGGATCCCACTAACACCTTTAGTTTTTTATTAGGGAGGACACTCACTATGCATCTAAGCGACTCTGAACCTTTTTAGCCTTGAGCATGATCTCAAGTTGTATCTATTTACCTACAAGAGCCTCAAGGTTTTCTTTCATTATAGCTGAGTAGTTTTCCATTGTATAAAACTGTCCTGGCTTTCTAACCAATCTGCAGCTGATGGGCAAGCTACCCCCAGTTTTTTCTGGTTCCCTGTCACATAGAGCATTGTTTTCTCTCTTTGACCTTCAGTCTATAAACCCCCTTTCAGGTTAAATGTATTTCTTATATAAACCATATTGATGGACACTGTCTCCTGACCACTCTGTCTGTGTTTCTTTTTATTTATGAACCAAGGCTATCTATATTATTGTTTATGGCCAACATTCTCTGCCTCATCACTCCCATGCTATTTTTCTGCTGCTGTTCCTGAAACCATGGACATTTTTCTGTCTCTCTAGAATATCCTTCAGTATTTTTTTAATCTTTCCCAATGCGATAGATGTCTATTTTATTGTGTCTCTCTGTTCAAAAGCTATCATTGTGAAACACAGAGCAATCACTCACTCACTCACTCGCTCACTCAGTCACTGACTCATTCACTCAATCACTCACTCACGGTACAAGTCTCATGAAAAATGCAGATAAGCCAACGAGCAGGATGAGCCACTGACACAAGAGGCAAAAATCAACCCGATTGCTTGACCAGAGGAAATGGGAGGACACAGGTGTCTCTCTGTCTGTCTGTCTGTCTGCCTGTCTGTCTGATGCTGAGTGAACATCAATGCCAGACTCTCTCCCAATGTCATTTCCAGCAAGAAGTCAGTCTGGGTTTGTGGTTCTCGGACTGGACTCAGAGCTCTGGCTTTCCCCGAGGTTCTCCTGACGGGCCCTCTCCCCGGACAGAGGATGGTGAACTTCCTTCAGTATTTTTTGTAGGATTGGTTTGGTGGTCATGAATTCCTTCAGTTTTTCTTTATTGTGGAAGTATCTTGTTTGTCTATTAATTTTCAAAGATAGTTTTTCAGGGTATATAAATCTGAGTTGGAGGTTATTTTCTTTCAGGACTTGGAATACTTAAATCCAAGCTCTTCTTGATTTGATGGTTTATATTGAGAAGTCTGTCATGAATCTGATGGGTTTTCCTTTATAGGTGACCTGTTTGTTATCTCTGACAGCTTTTAATATTCTGTTATTGTGTTGAATTTCTGGAATCTTGATTATTATATGTCTGGATGTAGATTTACTTTGGGTATAGCTGGTTGGAGTTTTGTATACCTCACTTATCTGAATATCATTTCCTTTTCCTATGCTTGGGAAGTTTTCTTTAATTCATTCTGTAAACAGCCTTTGTATATCATTTCTGTGTACCCCTATTTCTTCACTCACATTTTTAATTCTTAAATTATACTTCTTTAGCCACACCCAGTGACCTCCAAGCAGCTAACAGGAGCATGAATGCAGTCCTCAGAGCTGAAAGTGCATGAGTTGATTACCAGCACATGAGGAAGCTTTGCAACATCGCTTCCAGTAAGATCATGCCCAGCATCCCAAATCACAGGAGGACACATGGGAGGTCCCTTGGGGCCTAACTGGGCCATGTCCAATGAGCTACAAGTGCCTAGCAGGGGCCTGAATTCACTCCTGGGAACCAAACATGCAGAAGTTGAATGCCAACACATGGGGGAAGCTTTGGAACATTGCTCCCAGCCAGTAAGACTATGCCCAGTGTCCCAAATCACTAGAGGACGCACAAGATGCCCCACAGGCTTAACTGGGCCACTCAGAGTGACCTGAAAATGGCTAGTGATTGCCTGCAGTCTGCCCTGGGAGCAAAAAGTGGGACATGTGATTCACAGTGCACAGGGGAAGCTTTGGAACATTGCTTGAAACCTGAAAATATAGTAAAATGACAAAACAAAAGAGCAAAATACAATTTCAAACTTCCAGCCCAACCAAAGCTAGCTGAATGAGACATGGACATAGAAGAATATATAAGCCATACACCTGAAATACCTGAAATGATAGAAACTGAAGTAAAGAAAAACTCTGGGAAGCTATAAAAGAACTCAGATCAGAAATAATCTCCCAGGTAAAAGAAGAAATGATAAATGTAATGAAAGAAATGCTGAACACATCTAAAGAAGACATAGTTAAAAAATTAGAGGAACAATAAAAAAAGATGGAAACTCTGAATGAGCAATATAAGAGACAAACAATGCATGAAACAGATTCAAAGAGATATACAGGAAATCAAAAATTGCATCAAAAGTTGGCAAATTTGCCTCAATGAAAGTGAAGATACAATTCCAGGCCTCAAAGACAAGATTGCAGCTAGTGAACAGGAAAGGAAAGATCTTTTAAAAATAGCAAGACATCAGGAAATAATTCAAAAGCTGCAAGATGATGCAAAAAAAACAACAACATAAGATTGATTGGTATAAATGAAAAAGAAGGTGACAACATAAATGATATCAAGAGGCTATTTAAAGAAGTAATAGCTGAAAATTTCCCAAACATGAGAATGGAAACTGACATACAGATCAGTGAAGCATATAGAACTCCAAATAGCAATAACCAAAATAAAACTACACCCAGACATATAATAATCACCATCCCAGAAATCCAATGTAAGAACAGAATATTAAAAGCTGCTAGAGAGAAGAGACAGATAACCTATAAAGAAAGACTATCAGATCACAGCAGACTTCTCAATACAAACAATGAAGTCAAGAAGATCATGGAGTGAAGTATTTGAGATCCTAAAGGAAAATGACTTCCAACCCAGACTGATGTACCCTACAAAACTGTCCTTCAAAATGGATGAAGAAATAAGATATTTGCCCAACAAAGAACAGCTGAAGAACTTCATGATCACCAAACCAACCCTGCAAAGAATATTGAAAGACATTCTAGATAGACATAGGAAAAACCCACTAAGCAAGGCAAACAATTAAACAGACTGGAAAGATTCAACTGCAGAAAGATAACATGTCAAAAGTAAACCAATATATACCAGTTATAACCATTAATGTAAATGGCATCAATTCACCAATTAAAAAAACAGATTGCAGAATGGATCAAGAAACAACATCCAACCATATGCTATATACACATCTAGCTCAAAAGGAAACTCATAGCCTGAAGTTCAAAGTATGGAAAACAATACTCCATGCAACAGGATCTCTCCAGGAAAGCAAAGGTAGTTATTGTGTTTGCAGACAGTGTGAACTTAAGACCAAGAATGATCCAAAGAAATAAAGAAAGTCACTACATACTAGTTAGGGGGAAATTTCAAGAGGAAGAGATAACAGACTTAAATATATATGCACCAAATTCGGGAGCACCCAGCTACAAAAAACAAATTAACAGAAATGAAAAATCAAATAAGCAATAATACAGTTATAACAGGAGACCTTAACACACCATTGACACAAAGGGACAGATTAGCCTAACAGAAAATCAGTAAAGAAATAACAGAACTGAATCACACCTATAAACAAATGGTCTTGGAGGTATACAGAGTGTTCCACCCAACAACATCAGAATATACATTCTTCTCAGCAGCACATGGAACATTTTCTAAAATAGACCATATACTAGGGCACAGAACATGCTTAAGTAAATGCAAAAGAATTGAAATTATCCCGTGCATGTTATCAGATCACAGCTCCATGAAATTAATGATTAAAAACTGCAAAAAAACCCCACAAACACGTGGAAATTGAATAATACTCTCCTGAGCTATCAGTGGGTCACAGATAAAATTAAAGAAGAAAACAAAAAATATATACAAGCAAACAAAAATACAAATACATCTTACCAGAATCTGTGGGATGCAATGAAAGCAGTCCTCAGAGGAAAATGTATTGCAGTTAATTCCCATATCAGGAAAATTGAACGAACACAAATAAACAATTAATGCTATGCCTCAAATATCTAGAAAAAGAAGAGCAAGTTAAGCCAAAATCCAAAAGAAGGGAGGAAATTATAAATGTCACAGCAGAAATCAATGTAATAGAGACCAAGAAAACAGTACAAAGAATCAATGAATCAAAGAGTTGGTTCTTTGAAAGAATAAATAAAATTGATAAGCCCCTAGCCAACCTTATTTAAAAAATGAAAGAAAAAACTCAAATTCATACAATAGGGAATGAAAAAGGTAAAATCATTGCAGACTCTGTGGAAATAAAGAAGATCATCAATACCTTTTTCGAAAACCTCTATTCTCATAGGTTCGATAACACAGAAGAAATTGACAGATTCCTAGAAACATATGCACTACCAAAGCTGGGTCAAGAAGATATAAAACTGCTGAATGATCCAATTTCAATTAACTAAATTGAAAAGAAAATTAAATGCTTGCCAATGAAGAAAAGCTGAGGTCCAGACAGACTCACTGAAGAATGTTATAAGAATTTCAAAGAAGATTTAATGCTAACAGTCTTCAAACTGTTCAATGAAATTGAAAGGGAAGTAATTCTCTCTAACTCATTCCTGGAAGCAAAAATTACTCTAATACCAAAACCTGATAAAAACCAACCAGAAAAGAATACTAGAGACCAATCTCCCTAATGAACATAGATGCAAAAATTCTCAATAAAATATTGGCAAATGGAATGCATCAAGAAGTTTATATATAACATGAACAAGTGGGATTCATCCCAGGAATGCAAGGATCATTCAAATATGCATATCAAAACATGTAATCCACCATACCAGTAGACCCAAAAATAATTACCATGTGATCATTTCTATAGATGCAGAAAAAGTTTTTGATAAGGTCCAACGCTTATTCATGATAAGAATGTTATAGAAAATTGGAACAGGTGGTCTTTATCTCAATATCATAAAGGCCAGCTATGAAAAGCCAACAGCCAGCATCATATTAAATGACCAAAAACCAAAAGCCTTTAACTTAAAATCAGGAACAAGGCAAGGATGTCCATTATCACCACTCCTATTCAATATAGTGCTGGAGATACTAGCCAGAGCAATTAGACAAGAGAGAGACATGAAAACAAGTAAGGATAGGAAAAGAAGAATTTAAATGATCATTATTTACTGGTGTACATGATACTCTACATAGAAGACCCAAAAAACCCCATTGAAAGACTCCTAGGTATAATAAATACATTCAGTAAGGTAACTGGATACAAAGTCAGCACTCAAAAATTAATAGCATTCCTATACACAAACAACAAACTCACTGAGAGAGAAATAAGAGAAGCCACACCCTTCACAATAACATCCAAAAAATGAAATACTTAGGAATCAATCTAATAAAAGCAGTTAAAGATCTATTAAGGGAAAATTATAATACTCTGAAAAAGAAATTGAAGAAGACCTCAGAAAATAGAAAGACATCCCTTGGTTATGAATAGGTAGAACAAACTTTATGAAAATGGCTATTCTCCCAAAATTGTTATGCAGATTTAATGCAATCCCAATCAAAACACCACTAGAATACCTCACAGTTCTAGAGAAATCACTCCTACAATTCATATGGAACCAGAAGAGACCTAGAATAACAAAGGCAATTCTCAGCAACAAAGGCAAGGCAGGAGGCATCACAATCCCTGACTTGAAGTTATGCTATAAAGCTAAAAAATCAGCATGGTACTAGAATAAAAACAGATGTGAAGGTCAATGGAATATAAATAGAAGATACAACTATAACTACAAATACACTCAGCCACCTTATGTTTGATAAAGGGGCCAAAAACACCCACTAGAAGAAAGATAAACTGTTTAATAAATGGTGCTGGAAAAATTGGCTCTCTATATGCCAAAAAACTAAAAGTAGACCAATGATTATCACCATGTACTAAACTAACATCTAAATGGATCAAAGATCTAAATATTAAAACCAAAACACTAAATCTTTTGGAAGACAAATTAGGTAGAAATCTTGAAGATATAGGGGTAGGTAGAGAATTCATGAACAAGAATCAAACCACATCCAAAATACTTCCCAGAATCAATAACTGAGGTCACATCTTATTAAAAAGCATTTTCATGTCAAAAGAAATCTCCAGCACAGTGAAGAGAAAACCCCAAAACTGGGAAAAAAATTGTCCCTCAGACAAAGGGCTTCTGCCTAGAGCATATAATGGATTAAAAAAAAATTAGGTCCCCAAAATTCAAAAACCCATTTCAAAAATGGGCATCTGAGATGAATATACAGTTATCAGATAAAGAAACACAAATGACAAATAAATATGTAAAAAAAAGTTCAAATTCAATGTTCATTTGGGAAATGCAAATTAAAACCACACTGAGATTGCATATCACTCCAGAAAGAATGGCTGGGATTAAAAAAAAAAAAACTACCAACAACAAATGCTGGAGAGGCTGCAGGGAAAGAGGAACACTTCTGCACTGTTAGTGGGTATGCAGACTGTTACAACCACTGTGGAAGTCAGTCTGGCGATACCTCAAAAAGCTGGGATTGGAAATTTCATTTGACCCAGCTCTTCCACTTTTGGGAATATTCCCAGACGAACTGAAAACATCATAGCACAGTGATATATGTGCACTTATGTTTATAGCAGCACAATTTGTAATAGCCAGGTCTTGGAAACAACCTAAATGCCCATCAACTGAGGAATGGATAAAAAAGATGTTTTTTTTTATAAAATAGAGTACTACTCAAGTATGAAGACTGATCACACTGAGATATTTATAAGTAAATGGATACAACTCGAGACCATACTCAGAAGTGAAATAAATCAAACTCACATGTGTAAATACTATATTGTCTCCCTAGTGTAAGAAATGATAAAAGTACATAAGACACAAAAAACTCAATAAATATAGTGAAAGGATAACAATCTGCTTAAAGGGGAAAAATTAATTTCTCAGGGAAAATGAGGAAAAAGAAAAAGGAAGGAAAAAGAAAATATATCTAAAATTATGTAAAACCACTTAGGATAGCTAAGATAATTATGCTAAAAATTCTATAATTCTTGGAACAAAATCTTTCACATTCATAGAATTGGGACAATTGTGCATATTATTGTATGGTGATCTGAGACACTCTCGAAGATCATTATGTAAATAACAACCCTAGTTTTGCTCCTACTACCTTGTTTGGAAGGCTTATATTGTCAGGGTTTTGGGCTCTTTGCTGTTGTTATTTCTTTGTCTTTTTTGTGTTTCTCTAAGAATTTGTTTTATTTTGTTTTTCCCTCTAACACAGAAAGGTTAGTTATACATATAGAGACTCATACATGCATAGAACTTCTCCTAAACAGTTTATGAGACTAGATTATATAATGCATGATGAAATGAACAGTTATTTTGTAGAAAAAGATACTATGGTACCCAGTTCTGATTCTGTAGCATCATGCTGTGAAACCCAGCAATACTATTATTCTTTGTTCAGAGTGATTTTAATCTATTTTGTTTTGTTTAATTTCAGCATGCATGAATGTATGGACATCTATTTTGAAGAGAACAAGAGACATTATGGCAGCCATTGTTGATTTCCCTATTGTCTGTTTTTGAAGGCCTAAAATGCCTTCATCATTCTATTTGGATCAATTAAATACTATTTTGTTTTCTATGAATTCATTGTGTGTGGAGATATGGATAACTATTTAGAAGAAAACAAGAGACAATATGATAGACAGTGATGATCTGTTGTCTTGCTTTGAAATCTGTGTCACTTACATTGTTTTCTTCTGATCTGCTTTGTTCTGTTTTGTTATGTTTAGTTTTGCCCTCTTTAAAATAAAATTTTTAAAAATGTATACTTCTTGTCATCTTGTAGACTTTGTATTGTTACTTCCAGGTTCTTATTATTTTTAAGAGATCTTTCAGGATTGCAAGCTGCAAATCTGTCTTCAATGTTTGATAGTCTATCTTTTGTTTCTTTCAAGCAGTTTTGCAAGCTTTCAATGGAGTTTTCAATTTCCTGGTAATGTCTTTGAATCTCTTTCATGCATTCTAAATCTTTTTTTATATTCTTCCTTGAAGGTTTTTCTCATTTTTCTAAGCTCCTTCATTCTTCCATCTGTGTCTTCTTTAGAGGTGCTTAGCAATTCTTTTTATTATGCTTGTCATTCCTTATTTTACCTGAGATAGTATTTGTGTTCTAAGTTCTTTTACAGCCTCTTGAAGTCATTTCTTTATTTCAATTGCTATTGCTTCAGAAACTTCAGGTGTGAATCTCCTGATTTCTTCCATGTTTATGTCTACTGGACCAGTACTGCTTATGTTGCAGGGCAGAGACTGCCTTTTGCTTCTTCCTTTTGTCATGCTCCTGGTTTCTTCCAGACAAGTGGTTAGTGGGGCCCCTGAAACTTCCTGTGTTGGCTCCAATTTCTCTGATGCAAGACTCTTCACTTTTTCTAGCCTGTGCTGGCTAGAGATATCTGATGGTGACCATTGGGTGTGCTGGTATAGGGCTGTTTGCTGCTTTTTCCAGCCTGTTGGTGGCTACTGGAGTGCAAGCAGGGTCAGGGAAAGCTGCTGCCTCCTTCTGAGCTGGTTAAAAGCAGGGAGCCCTCACCATGTATAGTATGTACAGAGGGCCAGAGCTTGTTGGGGATAGCTTTAGGGAAACCTCAGTGATGGCTGCAGGAATGTGTATAGGGTTGGGACTCAGTCCAAGCAATTTCCACCAGTTTGCTCTGAGCCAGGAGTGTCTGAATGAAGCCAGTTGCATTTCTGGCTTCAGGCTTATACTGCCTGACTCCAAAATGGCCCTTGGCCAATCACCCACTCCCACAGGAGGACTGAATTCCCCACACTCACTTCCAGTCAGTGCAGTTCTCCCATCTGCTGCTCCCCTACTCCCCTCTGCCACTGCATCTCCCTGCCAAGGCATTTGGGCTTGCCAGCCACCACCTTCACTGTGACCATGCATCCCCAATTTTCAACAGCTTTTCTTGCATGGTAGTTCCAACTTTGGGTGAAAGTGCTGCCAGCTACCGCCTTCTTTTGTTTAAATTTTTGTCTTTTTTTATTCCCTCTGTGGGCTTTAATTCTCACTTTAGGTTCTTCCTGGGTTGAGGGGACCCACTTCCTTCCTTCTTGTCTTTTCCAGAATGCTATATTCCAGCATCTGGTCTGTTTCTCTTAGAGAGGCTGTTTACTCTGCTGCTTACTGTTCTGCCATTTTCAAGCTTCTCTCTTTTGAATTTCTCAATTTTTATTTTTATCTCCATTTCACTAATGTGCTCTGATTTGTACAATTACATTCCTTGTCCTAGCTTTTCATTTGCATTGTTCTTGTTTTTCTGCAACCTTGAGGTACATCATTAGGTTATTTTCTTGGGTTTGTTCTGTATTTCTGATTTGGATGTTCACATCTACATACTCCTTTTTTAGGTCTGCTTTCATCATACTCCCCTTGTTCTGATATGTTGTCCTAGCATTGTGGTTTCATCTAGAAAGTGTCTAAATTCTTCCTTGATTACTTCTGTAACCCATTGATTATTCAAGTGAATACTATTTAATTTATATGAGTTTGCATAATTATGGTGCTTTTTTATTTTACCATGGATTTCATTTCACTATGATCTCATAATATACATGAGAAGCTTTCAGTTATTTTGCTTTATGGTCTAATGTATGATCTTTTTGCAGAAAGTTCCACATTCTGCTCTGAAGAATGTAAATTCTGTTGTTGTTGGGTGTAACATTCTGTACGTATCAATTAAGTTTATTGTTAAAAGATGGAGCTAAACTCTAGTATTTCTTTTTTTTTCTCTTTTTGTGCAGTTTATCTATTTATGACAATGTGTATTTAAGTCTCTTGCTATAATTCCATTGATGTTTATCCATTTTACATCCAGTAGTGTTTGGGTTTTTTATTTTAAAAGAAATAAAACAAAACAATAAAACAGAACAAAAAAGCCAGTGAGAACGATATTGGATTTCAAAAACAACACAGGAGGATATCCCCCATATTTGCCATATTGCATATTATTATCCTCTAAATAGATGTTCAGGATACCAGTCTTAGGCCTACAAAGTCACAAGCCTTAAGTTTTGTTTTTTTTAAACTTCAGTTGCATTCATCTCAGCCTGTGTCTCTCTGAATCAACTGGTTGCTTATGGAGGGGGGAGACACTCTTCTTGTCTCCTAGTTTATGTGCTGGCTGGCTCACAGGAAAGCGTGGCTTGGCTTCTTGGCTCTACCCCCAGGCTTCATGGCTGCCTTTGTCTCACAAGAAGGTACATCATGGCTTCTTGGTTCTTCTCCTAGCCCATATGACTGCTGCTGGCTCATGAGAGGGTACAGGTTGGCTTCTTGGTGCACCTCCCACCTCACATGGTTGCCACTGTCTCACAGGATAGTATAGGTTGTCTTCTTAATTCTCCTCCTGACACAGTGGATCATGGAAAAGTGTGATTTGGCTTCAACACAGTTTGGTTTTTAAATTTGGGTGTGACTATGTTCATTGCTAATATATTTGTAATTGTTATCTCTTCTTTAATTATACCCTGAAACAATATATACTAATCTTCTTTGCTTCTTCTGATCAATTTACTTGAATTCCAATTTGTATGATAATAGGATAGAAGAGTTCTGGAAATTAGGAGGAATGGTGAACAACAAAGAAAGAGCCTCTCTATGATTTGTTGCCCAGATGATGGAATATAGCAATGTAAGGATGAGAAGGAGGGAAGTGACTCCCCAGGACCAAGTAAGGTTTGGAAAGAAAATTGAAGCCTATGGGGAAAATGAAGAGAGAGATTTCAATGTAGAAAAAGAAAGTGACAAAAGACTTACTGCATGGGTGGGGTAGCTTGAATCTGTAGATGCATTTTGATTACTGGTGAACTCAGAGGACTCCACAGTGAAATGCATCAGTGGAGCAGATCAGTGGACTTAGAAGACTATAATGGCTGGTTACTTTTTCAGGCTCAGATGTCCCACAGGAGAAGGCAACTGGCCAGTATCTATCTTGGAGAGGGGCTAACTGAATTAAGAATGCAAAGTGACAGATGGTTCCATCTAGCAAATCCTGTTGTCTGTTGTGAGATTCCCAAGTTCAAGTCAGTAGGTGATAGAGGAGTATAGTTAAAGCCATCAGAGAGCTGAGATCAATCCATCAGGAGACACATGGAATGTTACAAACTGAACAAACCAGGTTCCAGCTTCACAGCCAGAAACAAACCTGAACTTCAGTAGAACCCAAAAATGCAGGCTTGCTTGGAATATATGCTACCCAGTGTAAAGTTTTGGCTGATTCCTTGGGATTCATCAACATGAATCTGGACATTTCCCACTTTGTCTATCAGTGACAACAGAGGCACAACTTGAGGTGTAATTTTTTTCTTCTTTTTCTCTCAAGTCTCACTTATAATCTCTGCCTCTCCATTTATTTCTATATTTCTCCCCTTAACCTCTTTTGAATTTTCTCCCCTGAAAGTAAAATTGTCATATTGAGGGATATTTACTTTAAACATTTTTATCCTCAGTTTTAGATCTTGTTATACAACTACAAATCTTGTTCATATGGCTAAACATGGTAAACTAATGATTACCATACTTTCTCATTTTCTAGCCTGTGTTTGATGCTATTTTCATTGATTATACTACTTTAGCTAAGGTAACTTAGGTATTCTAAACAGTTGTTCTTCATTATAACCCAAGACTAAGATTTCTGAGAGTTATAATCTACACTATGGACAAGAGCCAAAAACAAACAAACAAAAACAAAAAAACCTGAGGTATTAGGAAAATCACACAGTAACTTCTAATCCCTAATGAATTGGAAGCAGTAGATATTGCAACACACTCATAATCCAAAAGCCAGTGACATCTGGAAGACATCTCTGAGAAATTTCCTTAGGGTTCTTGATACTAATAATAAAGATACCTACCACAAGAAATTCATATGAACAAATGCATTTTTTAACTTAAAAAATAGAAATTACAGTGGAAAGATGCAAGTCCATACCTCCAAATTGCCAAAGGCAAACCTAGCATTGAATGAGGTGGAAAAATTCAAACCCCAACTACCTGGACACTTAGGGTTAGCAGTGAAAATAACAAAGCAGATGAAGAAGGATCAAAACAAAATCAAATCAGAAATAATTTCTCAGACAACTACAAAGGTAATGATTTAGAGAAGATAAAAATGTAGAAGACCTTACAAAAATGATGGAAACCTTCAGTGCCCAATATATGAAAGAAATGGAATCCATGAAGCACTTTCAAACAGATATTCAGGAGATTAAAAGTTCCATTGAATGTATCTACGTTAGAATAGTTTGAAGTGAAGACAGAATCTCAGACACAGAAGACAGACTTGGAGTTAGCACTTATGAAAGGAAAGATTTCATAAACACAAAAGATCATGAAAAATCGATCCAACAGCTACTAGATGATGCAAAGAAGAATCACATAAGATTTATTGGAGTCAGCAAAAAAGCAGGTGATAGTGAAAATAACATAAAAACTCTGTTCACATAAGTAATGGCAGAAAGAATCGCATATATGGAAAATTGAGGCATACAGTACTTCAATTTGCCATAATAAAAAACACAACACCAAGACTTGTAATAGTCAAGATTCCAGAAAATCACCACAAGAATATTAAAATCTTTTAAAGAAAAGAAACAAGTCACATATAAAGGAAAGTTCATCAACTTCCCAGGAGATTTTGCAACAAAAACCTTAAGTCAAGAAGAGCTTAAGGTGAAGAATTTAAAATTCTAGAAGAAAATGACCTCCAACCCAGATCAATGTACCCTGCAGAGCTATCTTTCAAAACTGATGCAGAAATAAGACACTTCTCTCTTACATTTCTCTTTTTGCAGACACAAGATATCCAATATCAAAAAATAAGGAAGGAAAGGTTTATTTAGTTCAGAATTTGTGGAGGATTCAGTCCATAAACAGCTGGCTCTAAAGCAGAGTAATTTCACAGGGGCAACAGTTGAAGGCAGGAGAAGATGGTCAAAGAAAAAAGAGCAGAAGAGGAGGGTCAAGCCTCTTTTCTTCCCTTGTATTGTAAACAGGCTACCACTCTCTAGGGTGGGTGTAGCACTCACACCACCTCTATGCTCTCCACTTTCAGACTCAGGATTTTTACAAACTGGGGATGCTGCCCCTCTGCTGAGTCACTTAGATAAAATTCTAAACTTCCCAAGTTGACACAACTTATGAACTATTACCACTTCCATGATAAAGGACACAAGAAGAAATTCAGCCCCACCAAACTAGAATTCCAAAATATTCTGAATAATAACTCAGCAAGAGATAAAGAGGAATATAATTCCATAAACCCAAATAAAATGAGCCCACTAGATTAGGAAAGTAGTTAAACAGAGGGAAACAAAGGGAACCAAAAGCAGGAAAATAATATGACAAGGATACAATCATAACACTTATAACCATCAGTGTAAATGGACATACTTCACTGATCATAAGAAACTGACTGGGAGAATGGGTCAATAAACAAGATCCAACAATATTTTGCAAGCAATAAATATATTTGACTAAAAAAGAAATGCATAGACTGAAAGTCAAAGGATGGAAAACAATACTCCATAGGGAGAGGATCTCAGAAAAGAGCAGGAGTAGGTATTCTATTAAAAACAAAATGAAATTAAAACCAAGGTTAATCAAGAAAGACAAAGAAGGACAATACATTCTTTTAATTTTTATTTAAGATTAAAAATACATAGAAAAGAAAAACAAAAAAGAAATACAGACAAATATGCAAGAAACCCAATACAATATCAGTATATGTTTACAAAATAAGGTGATAGAAATTTAACAGTGATTGTGATATTGTATGTTATTACCTTCAAGAGGATTGCTTAGATATACACATGTAAAATGGATCTAAACATTTAAGTATTAACTGTTCTTTTCCAATAACTAATACAATTAATATTACAGTCAGGTTAGTTATCATATATATAAAGTCATAAATTTGTACATATATATATATATATATATATATATATATATATATATATGAGGTGGAAAAATTCAAAACCCAACTACCTGGACACTTAGGGTTAGCAGTGAAAATAACAAAGCATGTGAAGAAGGATCAAAACAAAATCAAATCAGAAATAATTTCTCAGAGTGAAAAGAAACCCACAGAGTGGGAAAGAATTTTAGCCAGCAACCCCTCAGACAAAGAACTTATCCAGAACTTATAAAGAATTGAAAAACATCAAGCTCCCCAAATTCAAAGACCCTCTCCAAAAATGGGCATCTAACAAATGTTGGCAAGGCTGTGGGAAAAAGGAATACTGCTCCACTGTAAGTAGGAATGTAGACTGGTGCAACCACGATGGAAATCCATATGGAGAATTCTCAAAAGACTAGGATTGGGAGTTCCATTCAAACCAGCTATCCCCCTCCTGGGCATTTTCCCAGAACTGAAAAGTTCATATCACAGTGACTTATGTGCCCCCATGTTCATAGCAGCACAATTTGTAATAGCTAAATCTTGGAAACAACCAAGATGCCCATCAACTGCAGAGTGGATGAAAAAGTTGTGGTATTCTTACATAATGGAATATTATTCAGCTATAAAAAAGATGGTCTTGAGGCCTTCATAGGTAAATGGAGACAACTTGGGACTATCCTAATTAGTGAAATAAATAAGAATCATATTTATGAATATCATATTGTGTCTGTAGTGTAAAAAGTAATAAGAACTATAAGAGTAATAAAACCCAAAACATGTAATTGCTTTTGTAAAAAAGAGAGGAAAAGAAAGTGCTTTAAGGGATATAACTGCATGTAAGTTTGAGTGTGTAAAATAGATGAGCATATTGCTGGATCTTTGTTGGATCTTTGAGAAAAACTGTTTGCAGTCTCACTGTTTGAATGTCTACTATGTATCCTTTAATTTTGTAACTTGAACAACTACATCCAAGATGACAATATGTAATTTATCAACTAGTGTTTTTTCACTTTTTTTAGTGTTTCTTAGTGTTTTTTCTCTTTTTTCTTTTAGAATTCTGTATTGTTGCTACCCATTTTTCTTTTCCTTTTTTCTCTTTAAATAAAATTTTTTAAAAATGCATAATTGCTATTGTAAAAAAGAGCAGAAATAGAAAGTACTATAAAAGACATAACTGCATGAATATTTAAGTGTGTAGGATTGATAACCATATTTCTAAGTTCCTGTTGGATTGTTGAACAGATCTTTTTGCAGTCTCACTGCTTGAATGTCCACTTTGTATACTCTAATTTTGTAACTTGAACAACTATTTCTAAAAGGACAATATGTAATTCATCAATGAGTGATCACTTACTGTTTATCCTTTTTTGAAATTCTGTAATATTTCTATCTTTTTTTCTGTTTTTTCTCTTTAAATAAAAAAGTTTCTTATCCTTACATAGTATTACTTGTAGATTTTGGAACATATATAATTTTTCAGTTTCTTACACTAAAGAAAAAATACGATATTTACACATGTAAGTTTAATTTATTTCACTTATCTGTATGGTCTCAAGTTGCATCCATTTATTTATAAAAGTCAATGCAATTTTTCCTTTTTGTTGAGTAGTACTCCACTGTATAAAAATACCACATCATTTTTATCCATTCCTTGATGGATGGGCATTGGGCTGCTTCCAAGATTTGGCTATTACAAATTGTGCTGCTATAAACATGGGTGCACATATATCACTGTGGTGTGATATTTTCAATTTTTGTGGGAAAATACCCAGAAGTGGGATAGCTGGGGCAAATGGAATCTCTAATCCTAGCTTTTTGAAGGATATTCACATTGATTTCCACAATGGTTGCACTAGTCTACACTCCCATCAACAGTGGAGAAGAGTTCTTTTTTCCACATATTCTCTCCAGCATTTGTTATTGGTTGATTTCTTAATAATAGCCATTCTTTTTAGGGTGATATGGAATGTCAGTGTTTCTTTAATTTGTATTTCCAAAATGAACATTGATTTTGAACATTTTTTCACAAATTTATTTGCCATTTATATTTCATCATCTGAGAAGTGTGTATTCATTTCAGATACTCGTTTTTGGATTTGGTCATTGAATTTTGGGGGCCCGATTATTTTAATTCTTCATAATTTGTAGATAGAAGTTCTTTGTCTTAGAGACAATTGGCTAGAATATCTTCCCTATCTGTGCATTTTCTTTTCACTCTGTTGGAGATTTCCTTTGACATGCAAAAACTTTTAATATGATGAGATCTCAGTTGTTAATTCTGGGAATTGTTTCCTGTGCAGCTTGATTTTTGTTCATGAACTCTTTGCCTATTCCTATGATGTCAAGATTTCTACCTATTTTGTCTTCCAGTAGATTTAGTGTTTCTCTTTTGATATTTAGATCTTTGATCCACTTTGATGTTAGTTTAGTGCACGGTAAAAGACATGAATCTAGTTTTCATTTCAGGCATATGGTAAGCCAGTTTTTCCTGTACCACTTATTAAAGAGGCTATCTTTCTTCCAGTGTACATGTGTGGCCATGTTGTCAATGCTGCATTCTTTTAAAGGGAATGATCCAAGAGGAAAAATTAACAATCTTAAATATATATGCACAAAATATCTCTGAATATATAAAGCAAATACTAATGGACATCAAAAGTAAAAGAAGCACTAATACAATTGTAATGGGGAACTTCATTACCTCACTGTCACAAACTAATGGATCAAGTAGATGAAAATATCAACATGAAACATCTGAATTAAGTCAAACTTTTGACACATAGATTTAGAAGATATCTGCACAGTGTTCCTCTCCACAGATTGCAATACAAATACTTCTCAGCTTCACACAGGATTTTCTCCAAAATAGACCACATACTAGCTCATAGATATTGCTTAATCAAATGCAAAGGAATTCAAGTATTGCAAACATATTATCAGACTATAGTACAGCAAAGTTGGAAATCAATAGCTAAGGAAACAAGAGCTTTCATTAACACAAATAACACCCTCTGCAACAACAAATGGATACAGACAAAATTAAAGAAGAAATTAGTTTGTTTCTCCAATTAAATAATAATGTCAGTAAAACATACCAGAACTTATGCGATGGAAGGAAAATTGTCCTATTAGGGAAATTTATAACAATGAATTCCCAGATCATAAAAAGTGCAACATCAAATAAGCAACCTAATATTGAACCTCAAACCTCCAGAAAAAGAACAGCTCAATCTAGAATATATGTAAAATAGGGGAAATTATAAAGATCAGAACAGAAATAGTTTCAGTGAAGACTAAGAAGACAACATAAGCCAGTGTGGGTAGAGAGAGCCAGCAGATCTATCTCCACCTGCTGAGCACCACCAGCAGAATGCTGCTTCCTGTGGGAAACCACCCTAGGCAAAGAGAGCCAGCAGACCTGCCTGTGCATGCCAGCAGCAACTATCAGAATGCAGCTTTCTGTGGACAACCATTGTAGGCAAGGAGAACCAGCAGATCTTCCTTCACCTGCTGGCTGCCACCTCCAGAATGCTTGCTTTCTCAGAGCAACCAGCAGGAGCAGCAACACAGCCAGATAAGCCCTGTGCACCTGTAGGTGGTGTTTTCTTCCTTCAGGCAGCCATCACCCAACAGGAGAATCAGAGAAGCACACCTTTGTGTACCTGCCACCATTATGAGAGTCCCAGTGTAGACACACATGCTGAGATAATGAGCCCTACTACCACATATCTCTGGCCATCAGGGAAGAACCAGTGTAGCTACACAGGTCTGGAGATGACCATCTCATGCCCTGCTACCTCCCTTTAAATCTAGGTTCAGAGGAACCCAGGTGGCTGCCCTATTCCTCTACACTTTAGAGGGACAGCCAAAGTGGGAAGTGACTAGAGCCCCACAACTGGCTTGTTAGGAGGAACCCAGGAGAATGTCAAGGTGAAGTAGCAAAAAACAACCTCAGATATCTGGTCCACAAAGAACAAGACTTGAAGACACAGTTATGAAAGAACACACCTGAAATCTCTGAGAGGACAGTAAATGTAGTAAAGAAACAACTTCGTGAGACTGTAAAAGTAATCAAATCATAAGTAATGGCCTCAGGTAAAAGAAGAAATCACAAACATGAAAGAATGGCTGAGCATATCTAGAGAAGATGTAAATAAAAAGAGGAGCATAGAAAAATGATAATAACCTTGAATTAACAATATCAAAAGGAATTACAATGCATGAAACAGATTCAAAGAGATATCCATGAAATTAAAAACTCCATTGAAAGATGACAAAACTGCTTGAAAAAAACTGAAGATAGACCAAACCTTGAAGACAGGATTGCAGCTAGCCATTGCAAAAGGAAAGATCTCTTAAATATAACAAGGAATCAGCAAATAACAATTCAATGGCTGCAAGACAATTCCAAAAATATATCATAATAGTAATAGGTATCAGTGAAGAAGCAGAGGTCAACACAAATGATATTAAAAGCTATGTACAGAAGTTATAGCAGAAAACTTCTCAAACATGGGAAAAGTTCTGGTTATGCAGATAAGTGAGGCATATAAAACTCCAACTAACCACAAACAAAGTAAATCTACACCCAGATATATAATAAATAAGATCCAAGAAATTCATCACAAAAACAGAATATTAAAAGCTGTTAGGAAAAAGAAACAGATCACCTATAAAAGAAAACCAATCAGAATCATGCAAGACTTCTCAATGCAATCCATGAAGATTGGAGCAAAGTGTTTCAGTTCCTGAAAGAAAACAACTGTCAACTCAGATAGAGATGCCCTGCAAAACTATCTTTCAAAATTGATGGAAAAATTAGATACTTCTTTGATAAAGAACGCCTAAAGAAATTCATGACCACCAAACCAAACTTACAGAGGGTGCTAAAGAATATTCTAGAGAGAGACAAAGATGACCATAGTTCCAGGATCACCAGCAGGGGAGGATCACCAAACAAGACAAGCAATTGAATGAACAAGAAAAGTGGAGGTCCAACAGTAGAAATATAGTATGACCTTAATGTATACTGCCTCACATCACCAATAAAAAGAAAAAAGGATAGAGTGCATCAAGAAACAAGGTCCATCAATATGCTGTATAAATGAAACACATTTAACTGTAAAGGAAATTCATAGAGTGAGTATCAAAAGAGATAAAACAATTCTTCCATATGATAGGAGAACAGAAATAAAGCAAGGGTAACTTGCCCATCAACTGAAAAATGGATTAGAAAAGTATGGTATATTTATACATTGGAAAGTTACCCAGCTATAAAGTAGAATAATCCTGAGGCTCTTGTATGTAAATGGGTACAACTGGAGATCATGGTCAAGGGTGAAACAGTTTGAACTCATAGAGGTGAACCCTAGCATAAAAACAGGAGTTATTGTGATCCAAAAAGCACAACAGATATTATAAAAGTGATAGAGTGACAACACCTAGGAGGGGAAAATGGTAACTACTGTTAATTTATTATTGTCTTGTCTTGTACTCTTGTATTGTTTTCATAATCTTGTTAGGTTTGGCTTTGTTCTGTCTTTTTTTGTTTAATTTTTTGTGTCTGAGGATATGGGCAGCTATTTTGAACATAATGGTATGTATTATGGTAATCATGTTTGGTTTCCTATTATCTTGTTTTGAAGTCCTATAATGCTTTCATTCTATTACTTAATTGGTTTTATTCTGTTTTGTTTGATTTTATTATGTGTGATGGTATGAACAACTTTTTTTTTGTTTTACAGAGAATAAAACAAAAGAGGATAGAACAAAGTAGATCAGAACAGAACAATGTAAGCAACACAGCACTTCACACCAAGACAACCGGATATTAACAGTAGCTACCATAAGGTCGCTTTCTTTAAAATAGTTGAGCTTAGCTCCACACACAATGATATCAAACATAACAAAATACTAAAAAACCACTCAAGAGAATTAAAGTATTACAGGCCATTCTGAAGCAAATAACAGAAAATGAACAATGGCTATTATAATATCACATTTTCCATAAAAAAATTTTATACACTACCACACATATTAAAATCCAACAAGAAACAACAGGATTGGTTCCATTGGTTAATTGAAAGAGAAGAACAAAGGATGGTAGGACTTCAAAGCACGATGATATTAAATCAGCAATGACTACCATAATGTCTTGTTTTCTTCAAAATAGATGTTCATACCAACACACATAATAAAATCAAACAAAACAGAATAAAACCATTCCAACTAATAATTGAGAACATTATAAGGTTTCAAAGCAATGTAATAGGGAATCATGATTATCATAAAATCTTATGTACTCTTACTGTTTCTTACACTAGGGAGACTAAACAGTATTTATACATGTGAGTTTGATTTATTTCGCATATGAGAATGGTCTCAAGTTGCATCCATTTATTTATAAATATCTCAATGTGATCATTCTTTTTACCTGAGTAGTACCCCATTGTATTAAAAATACCACAATTTTTTTATCCATTCCTCAGTTGATGGGCACTTAGGTTGTTTCCATGATCTGGCTATTACAAATTGTGCTGCTATAAACATGGGTGCACATGTATATCTGTGGCATGATGTTTCCAGTTCTTCTGGGAATATGCCTAGAAGTGGAATAGCTGGGTCAAGTGGGACTTCCAATCCCAGCTTTTTGAGGAATCTCCAGACTGACCACCACAGTGGTTGCACCAGTCTACACTCCCAACAGTGTAGAGTTCCTTTTTCCCTATAGCCTCTCCAGCATTTGTTGTTGGTATCTTTGTTGATCCTGGCCATTCTTTATGGAGTGAGATAAATTTCAGTGTGGTTTTAATTTGCATTTCTCTAATAACTAAAGATGAACTTTTTTTCATGTATATATTTGCCACTTGTATTTTTTACCTGGGAACTTTGTATTCATCTCAGATGCCCATTTTTGGATTGAGTCTTTGAATTTCAGAGGTCTGACTTCTTTAATTCTTTATAAGTTCTAGACAGAATTCTTTTGTCTAAGGGACAGTTCACTAAGATTTTTTACCAAATTGTGAGTTTTATTTTCATTATTCTACAGATTGCTTTCTGCATGCAAAAACTCTTTAATAAGATGTAATCTGAGTTATTGATTCTGAGATATATTTCCCATGTGCTTTGGTTCTTCTTCATGAATTCTCTACCTATCCTTAAGTCTTCAAGATTTTTACCAATTTGTCTTCCAACAGATTTAGTGTTTCTGTTTTAATATTTAGATCATTGATCCATTTAGATTTTAGTTAAGTACATGGTGATAGGCATGAGTCTAGTATTAGTTTTGAGCACATGGATAGCCAGTTTTTCCAGCACCATTTATTAAAGAGACTATCATCTTCCAGATGGCCCCTTTATCAAAGATAACATGGTTGAGTGTGTTCATAGTTGTGGTTTTATCTTCTAATCTATTCCATTGATATTCAAATCTGTTTTTATTCCAGTACCATGTTGCTTTTATTACAGTAGCTTTGTAGTATAATTTCAAGTCAAGGATTGTGATGCCTCCTGCCTTGCCTTTGCTGCTTAGATTTGCCTTTGCTATTCTAGGTCTCTTCTGGTTCCAGATGAATTTTAGGAGTAAATTCTCTAGATCTATGAAGTATTTTACTAGTATTTTCATTGGGATTGCATTGAATCTGTGTAACAATTTTGGGAGAATGGCCATTTTCACAATATTTAGTCTTCCTATTCATAAACAAGGGATGTCTTTCCATTTTCTGAGGTCCTTTTCATTTTCTTTTTTCAGGGTATTATAATTTTTCCTGTGTAGCTATTTTACTTCTTTCATTACATTAATTACTAAGTATTTCATTTTTTTGGATGCTAGTGTGAAGTGTGTGGCTTTTCTTATTTCTCTCTCAGTGATTTTGATGTTATTGTATAGGAATGCTATTGATTTTTTAGTATTGACTTTGTATCCAGCTACATCGCTGAATTTATTTATTATATCTAAGAGTCTTTCAACGGAGTGTTGGGGGTCTTTAAAGTACTGTATTATGCCATCTGCAAATAGTGATAATTTAACTTCCTCTTTTCCTATATTACTCCTTTTATTTTTCTCTCTTGTCTAATTGCTCTGGCTAGTATTTCCAGTACTATATTTAATAAGAGCAGTGATATGGGACAACCTTGTCTTGTGCCTGATTTAAATGTAAAGGATTTAAGTTTTTGGCTATTTAATATGATGCTGGCTGTTGCTTTGTCATAGATGGCCTTTATCATATTAAGGTAAAGACCATCTATTCCAGTTCTCTGTAAGGTTCTCATCATGAATGGGTGTTGGACCTTATCAAAAGCTTTTTCTGCATCTACAGAAATAATCATGTGATTCTTTTTTAGATACTAATTTTATTTTACAGAGAATGAAACAAAGAACAAAATAAAGCAGATCAGAACACAACAATGCAAGCAACACAGCACTTCACAACAAGACAATTGTATATCAACAGTAACTACCATAATATCACTTTCTTTGAAATAGTTTAGCATAGCTTCACACATAATTATATCAAACATAACAAAATAGAATAAAATCATTCAAGAGAATGAAAGTATTGCAAGGTATTCTGAACCAAATAAGAGAAAATAAACAATGACTACTATGATATCTCATTTTCCATAGAAAATTGGTTCACATATTAAAATTGTTCACATATTAAAATTCACAAATTAAAATGGTTCATGTATTAAAATTGGTTCACATATTAAATTACACATATTAAAATCCAATAAGACACAACATGATGGAATCAATGGTACAAGAAGAACAAAAGCATGTTAGGACTTCAAAGCAAGATGATAATAAATCAGCAATGGCTACCATAATGTCTTGTTTTTTCAAAGAAGCTGTTCATACCATCACACATAATAAGATCAAAGTAGAATAAAACCATTCCAGCTAATAAATGAAAACATTGTAAGACTTCAAAGCAATATAATGGGGAATCATGATTACCATAAAATCTTATGTACACTTACCATTTCTTACATTAGGGAGACTATATGGTATTTATACATGTGATTTTAATTTATTTTGCTTATGAGTATGGTCTCAACTTGCATCCATTTATTTACAAATATCTCAATGTGATCATTCTTTATAGTTGAGTAGTACTCCATTGTACAAAAATACCACAATTTTTTTTATCCATTCCTCAGTTGATGGACACTAAGGCTGTTTCCATGATCTGGCTATTACAAATTGTGCTGCTATAAACATGGGTGCACATATATCACTGTGGTATGATGTTTTCAGTTCTTCTGGGAATATGCCCAGAAGTGGAATAGCTGGGTCAAATGGGACTTCCAATCCCATCTTTTTGAGGAATCTCCAGACTGACCTCCACAGTGGTTGCACCAGTCTACACTCCCACCAATAGGGCAGAACAGTTCCTTTTCCCCTCTAGCCTCTCCAGCATTTGTTGTTGGTAGCTTTGTTGATCCTGGCCATACTTTATGGAGTGAGATGAATCTCAGTGTGGTTTTAATTTGCATTTCTCTAATGACCAATGATGATGAACATTTTTTCATGTATTTATTTGCCATTCATATTTCTTCATCTGAGAACTGTGTGTTCATCTTGGATGCCCATTTTTGGATGGGGTCTTTGAATTTTGGGGGGTCTGAAAGTTTTTAATTCTTTACAAGTTCTAGACAGAAGTCCTTTGCCTGAGGGACAGTTCACTAAAATTTTTTCCCAGTTTGTGGGTTTTCTTTTAACTATGCTGGAGATTTCTTTTGACATGCAGAAACTCTTTAATAAGATGTGATCCCAGTTATTGATTCTGGGAAGCATTTCCCATGCAGTTTGGTTCTTGTTCATGAATTCTCTACCTACACCTATGTGTTCAAGATTTTAACCTACTTTGTCTTCCAACAGATTTAGTGTTTCTGTCTTAATATTTAGGTCTTTGATCCATTTAGATTTTAGTTTAGTACATGGTGATAGGCATGGGTCTAGTTTTAGTTTTCTTATATGGATAGCCAGTTTTTCCAGCACCATTTATTAAAGAGACTATCTTTCTTCCAGTGAATGTGTTTGGCCCTTTATCAAAGATAACATGGTTGAGTGTGTTCATAGTTGTTCTATTGTCTAGTCTATTCCATTGATCTTCAGATCTGTTTTTATTCCAGTACCATGTTGCTTTTATTACAGTAGCTTTGTAATATAACTTCAAGTCAGGGATTGTGATGCTTCTTGCCTTGCCTTTGCTGCTTAAAATTGCCTTTTCTATTCTAGGTCTATTCTGGTTCCAGATGAATTTTAGGAGTCATTTCTCTAGATCTATGAGGTATTTTAGTGGTATTTTCATTGGGATTGCATTGAATCTGTATAACAATTTTGGGAGAATGGCCATATTCAAAATATTTATTCTTCCTATCCATGAACAAGGGATGTCTTTCCATTTTCTGAGATTCTCTTTTATTTATTTTTTCATGAGATTATAATTTTCCCTGTATAGCTCTTTTACTTCTTTCATTGGATTAATTCCTAAGTATTTCGTTTTTTGGATGCTAGTGTGAAGGGTGTGGCTTCTCTTATTTCTCTCTCAGTGATTTTGCTGTGAGTGTAAAGGAATGCTATAGATTTTTGAATATTGAGTTTGTATCCAGCTACATCACTGAATTTATGATATCTAGGAGTCTTTCAATGGAATTTTGGGGGTCTTCTATGTAGAGTGTCAGGTCTGCAAATAATGATAGTTTCACTTCCTCTTTTCCTAACTTTTCTCCTTTTATTTCTCTCTCTTGTCTAATTGCTCTGGTTAGTATTTCCAGTACTGTATTGAAAAGGAGCAGTGATAAGGGACATCCTTGTCTTGTGCCTGATTTAAAGCTAAAGGCTTTACATATTTGGCCATTTAATATGATGCTGGCTTTTGGTTTGTCATAGATGGGCTTTATCATATTGAGATAAGATTCTGTAAGATTCTTTTCATGAATTGGTGTTGGATCTTATCAAAAGCTTTTTCTGCATCTATAGAAATGATCATGTGATTCTTTCTTTGGGTTGTATTGATATGGTGGATTACATTTATTGATTTACGTATGTTGAACCATCCCTGCATGCCTGGGAAGAATCCCACTTGGTAATGGTGTATAATCTTCTTGATGATTTGCTGCATCCTGTTTGCCAATATTTTTATTGAGAATTTTTCATCTATGTTCATTAGGGAGATTGGCCTGTAGTTCTCTTTTTAAGTTGGGTCTTTCTCAGGTTTTGGTACTAGAGTAATATTTGCTTACAGGAATGACTTAGGAAGAACTGCTTCCATTTTGATTACATTGAAGAGTATGAGAAGTGTTGGCATTAATTCTCCTTTGTATTTCTTGCAGAATTCCATAGTGAATCCATCTGAGCTTGGGCTCATTTTGTTGGTAAGGATTTAATTAAATTTTCAATATCATTAATAGAAATTGGGTTATTCAGCAGTTTTACATCTTCTTGATCCAGCTTTGTTGGTTCATATGTTTCTAGGGATCTGCCCATTTCTTCTGAGTTATTGAACCTATGAGAGTAGAGGTTTTCAAAATAGGTGTTGATGATCTTCTGTATTTCTAGAGTCTGTAGTGATTTCACCTTTTTCGTAAAATATTGCATGAATTTGAGAATTTCCTTTCCTTTTTAAAATTACATTGGATAGGGGCTTATCAATTTTATTTATTCTTTTAAAGAACCAACTCTTTGATTCATTGATTCTTTGTGTTGTTTTCTCAGTCTCTATTGCATTAATTTCTGCTCTGATCTTTATAATTTCCTGCCTTTTTTTGGCTTTAGGCTTGACTTGCTCTTGTTTTTCTTGATGTTTGAGGTACAGTATCATGTTGTTTATTTGTGTTCATTCTGTTTTCCTAATGTGAAAACTCAGTGCAATAAATTTGTCTCTGAGGATTGCTTTCATTGCATCCCACAGATTCCCATAATTTGTATTTGTGTTTTTCTTTACTTGTAGATATATTTAATTTCTTCTTTAATTTTCCCTGTGACTCTGTGACTGCTCATGTGTGTATTATTCAATTTCCATGTGTTTGTGGTGTTTTTGCAGTTTCTTTTCTCATTAATTTCTAGTTTCATGTCAGTATGATCTCATAACATGCATGGGATAATCTCATTTCTTTTGCAGTTACTTAAATTTGTTCTCTGGGCTAATACATGGTCTATTTTAGAGAATGAATCATTAATGCTTTGAAGAATGTATATTCTGGTTTTGTTTGATTCAACACAGTATATGTCTATCGAGTCCTTTTGTTCACAGGTGTGATTCAGTTCTGTTATTTCTTTGTTGATTTTCTGTCTAGTGGTTCTGTCTCTTTCTGTTAATGATGTGTTAATTTCTCCTGTTATAATTGTATTATTGCTTATTTGATTATTCATACTGTTAATACTTGCATTTTATAGCTGTGTGCTCTGGAATTTGGTGCATATATATTTAAGATTGTTATCCCTTCCTCTTGAAGTTTTCCCGTAACTAGTATGTAGTGACCATCTTTATCTCTTCAGGTCATTCTTGGTTTGAAGTTCACATTGTCTGCAAACAGAATAGCTACCCCCATTTTTTTGAGTTACTGTTGCATGCAGTATTGTTTTCCATCCTTTGACTTTCAGTCTATGAGTTTCCTTTTGTGTTAAATGCATTTCTTGTAGACAGCATATGGTTGGGCATTGTTATTTGATCCACTCTACCAGTCTGTTTCTTTTAATTGGTGAATTGAGGCCATTTGCATTAATGGTTATAACTGTTATATATTGGTTTATTGTTGCCATGTTATCTTTCTGCTGTTGTATCTTTACCTTTCCATCCTGTTTGTCTATCTTGCTTAGTGGTTTTTTTTCCTATGTGTATCTAGAATGTCTAAGTATTCTGTGTAGGATTGGTTTAGTGATCATGAAGTTCTTCAGCTGTTCTTTGTCCTGGAAGTATCTTATTTCTCCATCCATTTTGAAGGACAGTTTTGCATGGTACATCAGTCTGGGTTGGAAGTCATTTTCCTTTAGGATCTTGAATACTTCACTCCATGCTCTTCTTGACTTCATTGTTTGTGCTGAGAAGTCTGCTGTGATCTGATAGATTTTCCTTTATAGGTGATCTGTCTTTTCTCTCTAACAGCTTTTAATATTTTGGTCTTATGTTGGATTTCTGGGATGGTGATTATTATATGTCTGGGTGTAGTTTTATTTGGGTTATGGCTCTTTGGAGTTCTATATGCTTCACTAATCTGTATGTCAGTTTCCATTCTCATGTTTGGGAAATTTTCAGCTATTACTTCTATAAATAGTCTCTTGATATCATCTGTGTTGTTCCCTTCTTTTTCATTTTCCCTATTAATCTTACATTGTTTTTCTTTGCATCATCTTGCAGCTGTTGAATTGTTGTTTCCTGATGCCTGGTTATTTTTAAAAGATCTTTCCTTTCCTTTTCCCTAACTGCAATTTTATCTTTGAGGTCTGAAATTGTATCTTCACTTTCATTGAGCTTTTTGCAACTTTCAATAGAGTTTTTGATTTCCTGTATATCTCTTTGAATCTGCTTCATGCATTCTGTTTGTTTCTTATACTGTTCATTCAGGGATTCTATCTGTTTGTTTTGTTCCTCTAATTTTTAAACTGTGTCCTCTTTAGATGTGTGTAGTATTTCTTTCACTACTTTTATAATTTTTTCTTTTACCTGGGAGACTATTTCTGATTTGAGTTCCTTCATAGCTCCCCATAGTTGTTTGTTTGTTTCTGTTGATATCATTTCAGGCATTTCAGGTGTATAGGTTATATTTTCTTCTATGTACATGGCTCCTAGGCTTTCTTAGGGTGGGTTGGAGATTTGAAATTGCATTTTGTCTTTCATCTTGTCTTTTTCTTATATTTCCACGTTTTGAGCAATATTCCAAAGCTTCCCCTGGGCATGTTGGAAATCACTTGCTGTGCTCTTGGCTCCTGGCTCTTATGCAGCCTTGGCTCCCCTCGTGTCATTTGCCTGACTCCCCTAGTTGAAAGATCCCTGGATGTGGTCCACTGAGGCCCACAAATTCTCTCAAACATAGTCCATTGTCCTAAGGACCTGGGCATGCACCCACTCGCTGGGAGTGATGGTCCCAAACTCTCCCTGTGGCAACACCAGTGGGATGGAACTCAAGTTGTGGCATGGGCCTGGCTCCCCTCACATGGCCTTGGCTCCACTTGTGGCACAGGCCTGGCTCCCCTGGTTGTGAATAACTATTTTGAAGAAAATGAGAAATTATGGTAGCAATTGCTGATATCCTATCATTTTTATGAAGTCCTATAATGGTTTTTATTCTTTTGTTTTGATTGGTTCTTTTCTGTTGTTTTATTTGACTTTATTATGTTTGATTGTATAGACAACTGTTTGAAAAAAACAAGATGTAGCAATCATTGTTCATTTCCTGTTATATGGTTTTGAAGTAATACTTTCATTATTATGCTTATTTTATACTATTTTGTTATGTTTCATAGTATTTTTGTTTGTGAAGATATGGAGTATTTTGAAGAAAACAGGAGTCATTATTGTAGCTACTGTTGGCATCCTGTTGTCTTAAGTCCTGTGTTGCTTGCATTGTTCTGTTCTGATGTGCTTTGTTCTTTTATTTTATTTAAAGATAAAAAAACAGAAAAAGGGTAGAAATACTACAGAATTTCAAAAAAAGATAAACAATAAGAAATCACTACTTGATAAATTACATGTTTTCTTTTTATAAATAGTTGTTCAAGCTACAAAATTAAGGCATACAAAGTGGACATTCAAGCCATGAGACTGCAAACAGACCTGTTCAACAACCCAACAAGAACTTAAAAATGTAGTTATAAATCCTAAACACTTAAATATACATACTGTTATATCTTTTACAGCACTTCCTATTTCCTCTGTTTTTTACAATAACAATTACACATTTTTTTAATTTTATTTAAAGAGAAACAAAGCAAAACAGAAAAAGGGTAGCAACAATACAGAATTCTAAAAGAAAAAAGGGAAAAGAAAAAAAACACTAAACAATCACTAGTTGATAAATTACATATTGTCATCTTGGATGTAGTTGTCCAAGTTACAAAATTAAGGGATACATAGTAGACATTCAAACAGTTCTGCAAACAGTTCTGCTCAAAGATCCAACAAGGTTTCAGCATTATGGTCATGCATTTTACACACACTCACACATACATGCAGTTATATCCCTTAGATTACTTTCTTTTCCTCTGTTTTTTACAATAGGAATTACACATTTTTGGTTTTATTACTCTTATACTTCTTATTAATTTTTACAGTATAGACAGAATGAGATATTTATAAATATGATTCTTATTTATTTCACTAATGAGGATAGTCTCAAGTTGTCTCCATTTACCTATGAAGACCTCAAGATCATCCTTTTAAATAGATGAGTAATACTCCATTGTATAGAAATACCACACCTTTTACATACACACTGCAGTTGATGGGCATCTTGGTTGTTTCCAAGATTAAGCTATTACAAATTGTGCTGCTATGAACACACGTGCACACATATCACTGTGATATGAACTTTTCAGTTCTTCTAGGAAAATTCCCAAGAGGGGAATAGCTAGATTGAATGGAACTTCCAATCCTAGTCTTGTGAGAATTCTCCATATGGATTTCCAAAATGGTAGCATCAGTCTACATTCGCACCAAGAGTGCAGCAGTGTTCCTTTTTCCCTGCAGCCTCGCCAACATTTGTTATCAATTGATTTCTTGATAGCAGCTATTCTTTCTGCAGTGAGTTGAAATCTTGATGCTGTTTTAATTTTCATTTCTCGAATGACCAGTGATGGTGAACATTTTTTCATGTATTTATTTTCCATTTGTATATCTTCCTCTGAGACCTGTGTGTTCATCTCAGATGCCCATTTTTGGAGAGGGTCCTTGAATTTGGGGACCTTGATGTTTTCAATTCTTTATATGTTCTGGATATAAGTTCTTTGTCTGAGGGGTTGCAGGCTTAAATTATTTCCCACTCTGTGTGGTTTCTTTTCACTCTGTTGGTGAGTACTTTTGAAATACAGAAAATTTTCAATAATACGAGATCCCAGTTATTGATACTTTGAAGTGTTTCCTGTACTGTTTGTATTTTGTTCATGAATTTTCTCCCTACCCCTATGTCTCTAAGACTTATACCTACATTGCCTTCCAGTACATTCAGTGTTTCTGTTATGATATGTAGGTCCCTGATCCATGGAGACTTTAGTTTTGTTCATGGTGATAGGCTTGGATATAGTTTCAGTCTTTGGCATGTGGAGAGCCAACTTTTCCTACACCATTTGTTAAAGAGGCTATCCTTCTTCCAGTGGACATATTTAGCCCCCTTGTCAAATATCAGGTGGCTTAGTGTATTTGTAGTTGTGCTTGGATCTTCTAATCTGTTCCATTGGCCCTCAGGTCTATTTCTTTGCCAGTACCATGCTGATTTTATCACTGTGGCTTTATAGTACTATTTCAAGTCAGGAATTGAGGTGCCTCCTGCCTTGCCTTTGTTGCTCAGAATTGCCTTTGCTATTATAGGTTTTTTCTGTTTCCAAATGAATTTTAGGAATGATTTCTCTAGATCTGTGAGGTATGTCAATGGTATTTTGATTGGGATTGCATTAAATCTGTATAACAGTTTTGGGAGTGTGGCCATTTTCAAAGTGTTGGTACTTCCTAGCCAAGAGCAAGGAATATCCTTCCATTTTCTAATATACTCTTCAATCTCCTTTTTCAGTGTAGTATAAGTTTAAGCATATAGGTCTTTTACATTTTTAGTTAGGTTGATTCCTATGTGTTTCATTTTTTTTTAGATGTTATTGTAAAGGGCAATAGTTTCATAATTTCTCTCTCAGTGAGTTTTTGTTTGTGTACAGGAAAAATATTTATTTTTAGAGCATTGACTTTGTATGCAGCTACACTGCTAAACTTGTTTTTTACCTCTAATAGTCTTTTAAAGGAGTTTTTTGGGTCTTCTATATAGAGTATTACATCATCTGCAAATAGTGATAATTTAATTTCTTCTTTTCCTATCTTTATACCTTCTGTTTTTCTCTCTTGTGTTATTGCCCTGGCTAGTGTTTCCAGAACTATATTGAAAAGGCATGGTGATAGTGGACATCCTTGACTTGTTCCTGATTTTAAATTGAAAGCTTTCAGTTTTTGTCCATTTAGTATAATGTTGGCATTTGTTTTGTCATAGATGGCCTTTATAAGGTTGAGGTAGACAACATGTATTCCGAATTTCTGAAGGGTTTTTATCATGAACATACCTTGGACTTTATCAAAAGTTTTTTCTACACCTATTGAGATGACCATGTGGTTTTCAGTTTTGGCTCTGTTGATGTGGTGTATTGCACTGATTCATTTGTGTTTCTAAAACCCTCCCTGAACCCCAGTTGGTCATGATGTATAATCTTCTTGATGATTTGCTGCATTCTGTTTGCCAGTATTTTATTGAAAATCTTTGCATCATTATTCATTAGTGAGATTGGTCTACAGTTCTCCTTTTTGGTTGGATCTTTCTCTGGTTTTGGTATCAGGGCAATACTTACCTCCAGGAATACTTTAGGGAAGATTGCTTTCTTCTCGGCTTCATTGAAGAGTTTAAGGAGTATTGGCATCAGATCTTCTCTAAATTTCTTGTAGAATTCAGCTGTGAATCCATCAGGACCTTGGCTTTTCTTTGTTGGTAAGTTTTTAATTTCATTTTCAATCTGAATAGCTGATAGTAGGTTGTTCAAACTTGCTATATCTTCATGGTTGAGCTTTGGTATTTTATATGTTTCTAGATATCTGTCCATTTCCTCTGTGTTTTCCACTCTGTGTGAGTAGAGATTTTTAAAATAGATATTCATGATCTTTTGAGTTTTCATGGGATCGTTCATAATTTCCCCCTTTTCAGTCCTTATTGCATGAATGTGGTTTTTTTTCTTTGTTTTTCTTTAATGAGGTTAGCTAGAGGTTTGTCAATTTTGTTCATTCTCTCAAAAACCAGCTTTTTGATTCATTAATTCTTTGTATTTTTTGTTTCAATTGCATTGACTTCTGCTCTAATATTTACAATGTCCTCTCTTCTATGAGTTTTGGACCTAGCTTGCTATTCTTTTTCTAGAAGCTTGAGATGGAGCATTGGGTTTTTTATTTGTGCTCATTCTGTTTTCTTGATGTGACAATTTATTGCTATATATTTCCATCTTAAGAGTGCTTTCATTGCATCCCACAGATTACAGTATGTTGTTTTCGTATTTTCATTGAATTGTAGGTATTGCTTTATTTCTTCTTTAATTTCATCTGTAGCCCACTGGGTTTTCAAAAGTCTGTTATTTAATTTCCATGTATTTGTGCGGGTTTTGCAATTTCTTTTGCCATTAATTTCCAATTTCATTGCGGTATGCTCAGATATTATGGATGGGATGATTTCAATACCTTGGCATTTACTTAAGAATTTTTTTGAGAATATGTTCTATTTTTGAGAATGTCCCATGTGCAGCTGAGAAGAATGTGTATTCTGATGTGGTTGGTAGAACACTCTGCAAACTTCTACTAAGTCAAGTTCCTCACAGGTATGATTGAATTCTGTTATTTCTTTGATGACTTTTTGTCTAGTTGATCTATCTCTTTGTGACAGTGGGCTGTTAAGATCCCCTGTTATAATTATGTTCCTGTGTATTTGGTTTTTCATATCCATTAGTATCTGTCTTATATAAGTGGGTTCTCCTGTATTTGGTGCATATATATTTATAACTGTTAGTTCTTCCTCTTGAATTTTACCACTAACAAGTATATAGTGACCTTCTTTATCTCATTTAATCATTTTAGGTTTGAAGTTCATATTGTCTGCAAATAGAATAGTTGTTACTGCTACTTCTTTCTGGTTTCCTGCTGCATAGAATACTGTTTTCCATCCTTTGACTTTTAATCTATGAGGTTTTTTTGGTCAGATATGTTTCATGTATACAACATATTGTGGTATCATGTTTCTTGATCCATTCTGTCAATCTATTTCTTTTTAGGTGAATTGAGACCTTTTACATTTATAGATATCACTGATATGTACTGGCTCAATTTTGCCATGTTATGTTCCAGTTGTTTCTTTCTGCTTTTTCCCTTATTTAATTGCTTATCCTACCTCATGGCTTCTTTCTGCTGTTGTTTTGGGGAATGTGGTCATTTTTTTCTCTAATATGTCTTTATGTACTCCTAGTGTTTGTTTGGTGGACATGAATTTTTTCAGTTGTTCTTTGTCATGGAAGTATCTTGTTTCTCCATTAAATTTGAATGAAAGTTTTCCATGGTACATCAGTCTGAGTTGAAGGTTGTTTTCGTTCAGGGCTTGAAATACCTCATTCCAAACTCTTCTTGACTTGACAGTTTGCAATGAAAAGCCTGCTGTGATTCTAATGTGCTTTTTTTGATAGGTGAGTTGTGTCTTTTCTCTAACAGCTTTTATTATTCTGTTTTTATGCTGTGGTTCTGAGAACTTAATTATTATGTGTCTGGATGTGGTTTTATGTTGATTGTGACTATTTGGTGATCTGTATGCCTCTCTTATCTATATATCAGATTCTTTCCCCATGTTTGGGAAATTTTCTGCTGTTACTTCTGTAAATCCTTTGTGAATGTCATTCGCATGGGCTCCTGCATCTTGACTAATGCCCATTAATCTTATATTGTTGCTCTTGGCATCATCATGAAGCTTCTGGATTTTCATTTCATGCTGCTTTGTTATTTTTAAAAGTTCTGTCCTTTCCTGATCCTAACTGTGATCCTGTCCTCAAGGTCCGAAATCCTATCCTCAGCTTCATTTAGGCAGTTTTGCATGCTTTCAATAGAATTTTTTGTTTCTTGGATGTCTCTTTGAGTTTGTTTCATCAATTCTACTTGTTTTCTATATTGTTCATTCAAGGTTTCAATCAGTTTCCCATGTCCTGTACATTTTTTCTCAATTTCTTCTTTAGCTGCATTCAACAACTCCTTTACTAAGGCTGCTATTTCTATCTTTACATGGGAGAGTACTTCTCATTTGATTTCCTCTATAGTCTCATGGAGTTTTTTTTTTTATTTCACTCACTATCTTTTCAGAGTTTTCTGGTGTGTTACTTTTGGGGTCCTCTATTTCAATGTCTCCTTTGGTTGCTTCTGGTGGACAAGATGTTTGAGACTGCATTTTGCTTTTTTGTTTTGCCATTTTCACTCTGCCTGATGTTTTCTGTTTGTAAGAGGGGTCACCCACACTCTTTTCTGACTCATCAAGTTCTTACACTTATTTGGAAGTGCTTTACTGCTGGCCCTATTTACCCACTGTACACCTCTATTTTAGGAGCATACTCACCACACTGACACACTTAATGCACTGTAGTCCAAGGTTGGCCACCTCAGAGAGAATTTCAAAGTTTTTTCACACTGACAGGAGGCTGCTGAGGTCTTCTGATGTTCCTAGTGGAAAAGTAGGGCCAGCAGAAGCAGTTCAGGTCAGTTTTAGGCCTGAGGCAGGCTTCTGTGATGTTCCCGGTGGACACGCCAGGGACACGCTTACCTGATGTTTCTGCTGAAAGGATGAGCCCAGCAGAAACAAGTCAAGTGCAGTTTTAGGTCTGGGATGGGCTTCTGAGATGTTCCTGGTGGAAGGGCAGGCAAGCAGAAGCAGTCTGGGGCAGCCTACGTCTGGTGACATCCTCCACAATGGTCCTGATGGAAGGGCAGGCCCAGCAGAAACAATACAGGGCAGCCTAGGCCTGGGGCCACTTTGGTCTTTTTAGATTTCTTTGTTTTATTCTCTTTTACAATAAAAGAAGAAGGCAACACAGAAATTAATGAATTGGAGAGTTGGCTTTTTGAAAAATTAAATTAAATGGACAAACCCTTAGGGCACCTCATGCAAAAAGGAAAGAAAAGACTCAAATCCATGAAATTAGGAATGGAAAGGATGAAATCACAAAAGATCCTGATGGAATAAACTCCTCAGTACCTACTCTGAGAAACTGTATGTATTCTAGTAAGATAGAAGACACAGAAGTGCACAATTTGCTAATTATATATAATTTACCGAAGTGGAATCAATAAGATATATAAATCTTAAAAAAATACAAAACAATATCGGGCAATGAAATTGAAGATGTAATCAAAATCCTACTAACAACAACAACAACAAAAAAGAAACCCAGGCTCTGATGGATTCACTGCTGAAATCTAAACAAAATTTAGGGAAGACATTATGTCACCACTTCACATATTCTTTAATGAAACTGAAAGTAAGGCAATACTCCTGAATTATTTCCTGCAGGGAAGCATTACCATGATAACAAAACCAGAGAAAGATCCAGTCAAAAGAGATAACTATAGGCCAGTCTGTTCAATGATCATTGACACAAAAAATCCTCAATAAGATACTAGCAAGTGTTTTGCAGCAAATCATCAAGAGCATTATACAACATGGCTTAGTAGGATTCATCACAGGGATGCATAGATGGCTAAGCATATGCAAACCAGGAAATCTGATACACCATCTTAACAGAGCTAAGCAGAAAATACTTATAATACTCTAAAGAAATGCAGAAAAAGCTTTCAGAAAAGTGCAACATTCATTCATGATTTAAAAACAATCACAGAAAATTGGAATATATGGTCTTTATCTCAATTTGATAGAAGCCATCTATGACAGAACAACAACCATCATCATACTAAATGCCTGAAAACAGAAACCCTTCACTCTGAAAACAAGAACAAGGCAAAGTGTTCCCTTGTCACCACTCTTATTCAGAATTTTTCTGGAGACATTATAATAGCAATTAGACAGGAGAAAGAAATAAAGCAATCAAGGACAGAAAAAGAAGAGTTAAATTATAATTATTTGAAAATGACTTGATGTTTTGCATAGAAAACCAAAAATCTCCACCTAAAGATTTCTAAATGTAATAACTAAACTCAGTACTATAGCTGTATATACAAATTCATCACTCAAAAATAAGTAGCATTTCTTTACAGAAACAATAAACTTACTGAAAGAAAAATTAAGGAAACATCTTTAAGAGTAGTGTAAAAAAGAAATACTAATCTAACAAAAGAAGCAAAAACTTTTTCATTGAAAACTACAGTACTCTGAAAAATGAGATTGAATAGGATACTAGAAAATGAAAAGATATCTCTTGCTTATGGATAGGAAAAACCAAAATAGTAAAAATGGCCACACTTCCAATATTGTTATGCAGATTTAATTCAACTCTTTAAAAATATCCACAACATGCCTCATAGAATTACAGAAAAGAATACTAAAATTCATTTAGATGTACAAGAGACCTAGAGTAGCAAAGTAATTCTGAGCAACAAAGGCAAGGAAAGGACAATTACAATCTCTGACTTGAAATTATGCTGTAAATGTATAGTAATAAAAACAGAATGGTACTGGCAAACACATACACACACACACACACAGACTAAGGATCGATGGAACAGGTTACAAGATGCAGAAACTACTCCAAACATATTTCAGATTCCTTATTTTTGAAAAAGCAGCAAAGCACTTCATAAGAAGAATGATAGCCTTTTAAATAAATGGTGCTGAAAAACTGGCTTTCTATATGCTGAGAATTAAAACTAGATCCATGTATATCACCACACACTAAACCAAAACAGAAATAGATCAAGTATCTAAATTTTAAAACAGGAAGATAGAATATATAGAACTCTTGAAGACATTAGTATAGGCAAATATTTCATTAACAAAACCCAAATCACACAGGAAATATCAAAAATAATGAACAACTTGGATCTTGTCTTATAAAAAGGTTTTACATATCAAATGAAACTAAAAAGAGAGTAAAGAGACAACCCAGAGTGTGGAAAAACTTTTGCCAGCTGTTCCTTAGACAAAGGACTAATATTAAGAATATATAAAGAACTCAAAAAACAAGTCAGACCTCCCCAAAATTTAAAGACCCAATCCAAAAAAAATGAGCATCTGAAATGAACATGCACTTCTTAGATGAACCAGTAATAGCTTACAAAATATGAAAAAACATTCAACATCACTGTTCGTTTGAGGGACACACATTAATACAACCCTAAGATTCCATCTCACTATACAAGAATGGTGATTATGAAGAAAACAACCAATAACAAAAGCCGGTGAGAATATAGGGGAAAAGGAACCATCTTTATTCTTTTTAGAAATGTATAGTGGTACAGCCTCTGTGGAAACCAATGTGGCAATTCCTCAAAATCTAAAACAAGCAGTTCCATTTGAGCAACCACTAACAATAGAAAACATTTCAACCACCACAACAAAGAGGTATCTAAATACATAAACATTAATAAAGCTTAATGTCTATACTAGTAAATATAGAGGAGATTAAGAATGGGAAAAAAAGAAGTATAATTTGAAAAGTAAAGAAAGATGAGAAGATGGAAAGATAATTGAAATAAAAGATCCTATAAAGAAGTGAAAGTAAATTAATAGCATTAAATAATAGTAATAGGAAAAATAAGATAAAAATAAAAATAAAGAAAGAAATCTAAAGAAAAAGTAAAAAAGCAAACTTGTAAGAACCAATAGTTTAAAACAATGAGTCCAAAAAATGTTCCATTTTGTTTTGAATGGATTTTTCTGTCCAGGGTGTGCAGTCTTAAAATAAAGCAGGCAGGGATGATGTAATTCACTACTAAAACCTGTTTTGTGTTTATATGTACATTCTTGTGTGGGAATGCTGGATTCTGCCCTGTCTCTCCCACTTGATGTCATTGTTCACTGGTGTCCACCATAAGGCTGAAGTCACTTTGACAGATTTTTATATTCCTCTGTGCAACACAAGTCATAGTTTTCTCTGCTTAGCTCTATGACCTGTGAGTCTGTGAGGTCCTGCTCCTGAGATCCTTGTGTCTGCAAACCCCAGGTTGTGGCAAATTTCTAAGCCAAAGCATGTCCTTGTGCTCATTAGTAGTTGGGGAACACAAGCAAACCATTGATCTCGGTGCCCGATGCAGGTAGCAGAGCAGGAATTTATCCCAATCACTGAATTTAATGCCAACCTTTCACAAGCAGGTGTCTCTAAAATCTGCATATGCCAGGCTTGGATACACACTACAGTGGAAGAACCTGCACAGCCTTTCTGGCCAACTTTAACTTCTTATGAGTTCTTTGTACAGCCCATTCCCACTCTGTAGCTGTCTCCACTATCCATATTTCTCCAAGTCCTGTGGCAGGGTGATACTTGAAACTCAGTCCCAAACATTTACCCCTTCCCAAAATGACTCTCAATTTAACCCTCTCTGATATGGTAAATGCTGTACTAGACCTCCTTCCAAACTCCAGCCCTCCTTGCAAAGCAGTAACTTTCAGAGTAAAATGTTACACTGTTTTTTTTTGTTGTTGTTGTTGTTTAATTTGTAATAGCTTTGGATTTCTTCTGGGCCTGGCACTGCTAACCTAGTCTATTGTCTCTTGCTGAAATCAACTTCCCTATTCAGGCTTACCGCTGCATTTGTGGATGCATGGTAGGGAAAATTTCAACTTGTTTTTGTCAGACAAGTTGTTTTTGTAGTGACCCTACAATAAATATCAAAGAAAGAAGTCACAAACCATAATAGGAGTTTATGAGAGTTTTATTGGAAATAAGAACTAGATTTCTAGGAGGTGACCTGAGTAGGTGGCCTTGCTTTTGTGAAGGGCATTTATACAGCAAAATCACAATTTGGATAACTATAAATTAAAACTATAGGATTACAAGTTTATTTCCTTAGCTCATATGATTCCAACAGGAAATCAAGGCATGTAGCAAAGCTATATGTACTATCATTAACTTTAGCTTATTCATAACTCTTAACAGAGAGAATAAAGGCATTCCTGGAAAGAGATGGGTGTGTAAGTCAGATGTTCTGGTCACCCATGTATATATCTGATACCTATGTGTGCTCACTGCATGAAGTGGTGTTAATTACAATATAAACTCAAACTTCTGGTTATCTCTGGAAGGCTTGCAAGCCTGCCTATCATACATGCATCTTGAGGTGTGGTTCTCCTTAGACTCACCTCTGGTCATAATCTTGATGTGTCTCAACTTCTGCAGAGAAACCTTCAAGGGCCTAATCACTATCTGAATACCTACTAATTTCTGTCTGACTTAGCTGTCTCTTATGGAGGTAGGTGCCACTCCCTGTGAGCCATGGTTAACCTTCTTGACTGCCTTGCTTCTTCCTTTACACTCTGCTTTGTCTCTCCAGCTTCTCAACATTTTCTAGACTTTCCATCAGCACCTCCCCCCAAATTCCCAAAGATCGTCCTCTTTCCTTCTCTTCAATAAATTGTTGTCTTCCATGTGTCTTGAGTCAAGGTCCCAGAAGGGCCACTTTTCACTCCTAGTGTCTACTTTGCCATTCTGGTCCCTTAAGGATATACTTCTTGGCCATTCACATCAGCTATTGTTTATGGCTCTGCATGCTGGTAAGTTTTTGAATAAAGTATAGATCCTGCTGGGTTTAACTGAAAGGCTTTGAAATAGTCCCTAGGTAAGATTTATTTGAAATCACACTTATTATGGCATACAAAAAGAATGACCAAAACTTTATGACAGAAACTGTTTTTTTAGTATAAAAATTCTGAATTTTGAAATTACTCAAAATGGTTGTACAAATTAGCATGTTGAAACTCAATTGTATACCTTCACTGAGTGAATATTATGTTGTTAAATATAGTTCAATAAAATTATTGAAAATTCAATAATAAGAAAACAAATTCATTTTAAAAAATGAAAAGATTGAATAAACACTTATTTAAAAAAGAGCAATGGCCAAAAATTCACAAGAAAAAATATTTAATGCCATTCATTAGTCATTAGAAAATTAAATTAAAATCACAGTGAAATACTGCTACACATACTAGAATGGCTAAAATCAAAATAAACTTAATATATGAGATGTTAGCAATGATATGGAACAAGTAGAATTTATAGATTGACTGTGGGTAGGAAAATAAATTGATACAACTACAATGAAAAACTTTTTGACATATCTTTGAAAAGTTAAAAATAGCTGGCTGTGGTGGTGCATTCCAGGTGCTGAGGCACAAGGTATGCTGCAAGTTTAAGGCCTGCCTGTGCTACAAAGTGTGTTCAAGACCAAACTGGACTGGATAGTGAAACCTTGCCACAGAAAGACAAAAAAATGTTAAAGAGGGTCTCAGTTTTCTTTTATTTTAGGATGTCTCAACATATCATTTAGTTTTTTAATGAAATAGTAGCTTTTTATTTTAATTTTTTGCTTTTTATTTTATTATTTTTTAATTTATTTGAAGAGAAAAAAAGCAAACAGAAAAAAATGTAGAAATAATACAGAATTTTTTAAAAAATAAACACTAAGAAATTACTAGTTAATAAATTACATATTGTCATCTTACAAACAGTTGTTCAAGTTACAAAATTAAAGCATAAGAAGTGAGCATTCAAATAGTGAGAGTACAGTTTTGTTCAGTGATCCAACAAAAACAATATGATATTTATAAATATGATTCTTATTTCTTTCACTTATGAGGATAGTCTCAATTTGCATCCATTTACTTATGAAGGTCTCACAATCATCCTTTTTATAGTTGAGTAATATTCCATTATTTTTTTCATCCACTCTATGGTTGAGGGGCATTTCGGTAGTTTCCAAGATTTAGCTATTACAAATTGTGCTGCTATGAACATGGATGCACATATGTCATTGAGACATGAAATTTTCAGTTTTTCTGGGCAAATACCCAGGAGGGGAATAGCTGGATTGAAATGGATCTTCCAAACTTAGCCTTCTGAGAAATCTCCACAGTGATTTTCACAGTGTTTGTACCAGTCTACATTCCCACCAACAGTGGAACAGTGTTCCTTTTTCCCTGCAGCCTCGACAACATTTGTTATCAGTTGATTTCTTGATGGCAGCTATTCTTTCTGGAGGTGAAATCTCAATGCTGTTCTAATTTGCATTTCTCAAATGATCAGTGATGGTGAAGATTTCTTCATTTATTTGTTTTCCATTTGTATATCTTCATCCGAGAACTGTGTATTCATCTCAGATGCCCATTTTTGGAGAGGGTCTTTGAATTTGGGGGGCTTCATGTTTTTCAATTCTTTATATGTTCTAGATATAAGTCCTTTGTCTGAGGGGTTGTTGGCTAATATACTTACCAGTTCTATGGGTTTTCTTTTCACTCTGTTGCTGATTTCTTTTGAAGTGCAGAAAATTTTCAATTATATGAAATCCCAGTTGTTAATGCTTTGAAGCATTTCCCATGCATTTTGCATTTTGTTCATGAATTCTCTGTCTAGCCCTATATCTCCAAGAATTCTACCTACCTTGTCTTTGAGTAGATTTAGTGTTTCTGTTTTAATATTTATATCTTTCACCCATTTTTGCTTTAGTTTGCTGCATGGTGATAGGTATGGGTCAAGTTTTAGTCTTCGGTATGTAGAGAGCCAATTTTCCCAACACTATTTATTAAAGAGGCTATCCTTCTTCCAGTGGACATGTTTAGCCTCTTTGTCAAATATCAGGTGGTTGATTTTTTGTATTTGTATCTGCATCTTCTAATCTGTTCCATTGATCCTCAGGTCTATTTCTTTGCCAGTACCATACTGATTTTTTCACTGTAGCTCAGTAAGTACAGTTTCAAGTCAAGAACAGACATGCCTCCTGCCTTGCCTTTGTTGCCCAGAATTGCCTTTGCTATTTTAAGCTTCTTCTGTTTCCAAATGAATTTTAGGAGTGTTTTCTTTAGATCTGTAAGGTAAGTAAATGTTATTTGGATTGGGATTGCATTAAATCTGTACAATAGTTTTAGGAGTATGGTCATTTTCACAATGTTCCTACTTCCTAGCCAAGAGCAAGGAATATCATTCCATTTTCTAATATCCTCTTCAAACTTCTTTTTTAGCATAGCATAATTGTCAGCATATAGATCTTTCACACTCTTGGTTAGGTTGATTCCTAAGTATTTCATTTTTTTAGATACTAATGTGAAAGGCTATATTTCCATAATTTCTCACTCAGTGAGTTTTTTGTTTGTGTACAAGAATGCTATTGATTTTTTCCATATTTTTTATTTAAAGAGAAAAAAACATGAAAAAGGTAGAAATATTACAAAATTTCAAGAATAGAAGATAAATAGTAAGAAATCACTAGTTGATACATTACATATTGTTCTTTTAGGAATAGTTATGCAAGTTACAGAATTAAAGCACACAAAGTAGGCACTAAAGCAGTGAGAGTGCAAACAGATCTGTTCAAGAATCCAATAAGAACCTAGAAATATGGTCATCAATCCCATACATCTAAACCTACATGCAGCTATGTCTTTTATAGTGCTTCCTATTTCCAATTTTTTTTACAATAGCAATTATACATTTTTAAAATTTAATGCTATTGATTTTTGAGCACTGACTTTGTATCCAGCTGTGCTGCTGAATTTGTTTATTACTTCTGTTAGTCTTTTAATGGAGTTTTTTGGGTCTTCTATATAGAGTATCATGTCATCTGCAAATAGTGATAATTTAATTACTTCATTTCCCATCTTTATTCCTTTTACTTTTCCTCTCTTTTCTGATTTCTCTGGCTAAAATTTCCAGAACTATATTGAATAGGAGTGGTGATAGTGGACATCCTTGTCTTGTTCCTGATTTTAGAATGAAAGTGTTCAGTTTCTGTCCTTTTAGTATACTGTTGGCTGTTTGTTATAAATGGCTTTATGAGATTGAGGTAGACACTGTGTATTATGAGTTATTGAAGGGTTTTTATTATCAACAACTGTCGAACTTTATCGAAAGCTTTTTCTATTGAGATAACCATGTGGCTTTTGTTTTTGGCTCTGTTGATGTGGTATATCACATTTATCTATTTGCATATGTCAAACCATCACTGCATTCCTGGAATGAATCCTACTTAGTCATGATGTATAATCTTCTTGATGATTTGTTGCATTCTATTTGCCAGTATTTTATTGAGAATCTTTGCATCAATGTTCATTAGTGAGTTTGGCCTATGGTTCTCCTTTTTGATTGGGTCTTTGTCTGGTTTTGGTATGAGAGTAATACTTCCCTGCAGGAATGATTTACAGAAGATTGCTTCCTTTTCAACTTTATTGAAGATTTTAAGGAGTATTGCCATCAAATCTTTTCTAAATTTCTCATAGAACTCAGTCGTGAATCCTTCAGGCTCTGGGCTTTTCTTTGCTGGTGAGTTTTTAATTACATTTTCAATTTCAATAGCTGAAAATGGGTTATTTGAAATTGCTATATCTTCTTGGTTGAGCTTTGATAATTCATATGTTTCTAGAAATATGTCTGTTTCCTCTGTGTTTTTCACTCTATGTGAGTAGACATTTTCAAAGTAGGTATTCATGATCTTTTGAATTTCCATGGGATCTCTTGTAATTTCCCCCTTTTCAGTCCTTATTGCCTGAATGTGGGTTTTTTCTCTCTTTTTCTTTATGAGGTTAGCTAGCAGTTTTTCAATTTTGTTTATTATATCAAAAAAGAGCTTTTTGATTCATTCATTCTTTTATTTTTTGTTTCAATCACGTTAATTTCTGCTCTGATCTTTACAATTTCCTTTCTTCTATGAACTTTGTGTTTTACTTGCTTTTCTTTTTCTAGAAGCTTGAGATGAAGCAGTAGGTTAATTTGTGCTCATTCCATTTTCTTGATATGACAATTTATTGCTATACATTTCCCTCTTAATACTGATTTCACAGCATCCCACAGATTACAGTATGTCATTTCTACATTTTCATTGAATTGTAGGTATTGCTTTATTTCTTCTTTAATTTCATCTGTACCCCACTAGTTTTTCAGAAGTTGTTATTTAATTTCCATGTATTTATGCAGGTTTTGAAATTACTTTTGCCACTAATTTCCAATTTCAGTTTTCTATGGTCAGATATTATGCATGGGATGATTTCAATAACTTTACATTTACTTTAGAAGGTTTTATAGGGTAATATATGGTCTATTTTGGAGAATGTCCCATGCACAGCTGAGAGGAATGTGCATTCTGATGTGGTTGGGTGGAACGCTCTGTAAACATCTACTAAGTCCAGTTGCTCACAGGTATGATTCAGTTCTATTATTTCTTTGCTGACTTTTTGTCTAGTTGATCTATCTCTTTGTGACAATGGGCTGTTAAGGTCTCCTGTTATAATTGTGTTCTTGTGTATTTGGTTTTTCATATCCATTAGTATGTGTCTTATACAATTGGGTGTTTCTGTATGTGGTGCATATATATTTATGTTAGTTCTTCCTCTTGAATTTTTCCACTAACGAGTATGTAGTGACCTTCTTTATCTCTTTTAGTCATTTTAGGTCTGAATTTCATGTTGTCTGCTAATAGAATAGTTACTCCTTCTTTTTTCTGGGTTCCTGTTGCATGGAATACTGTTTTCCATCCTTTGACTTTTAATCTATGAGTTTCCTTTTGGGTCAGATATGTTTCTTATATGCAGCATGTAGTTGGATGTTATTTTTTGATCCATTCCACCAGTCTGTTTCCATTGATACATGAATTGAGGCCATGTATATTTATGGATATAACTGATATGTACTTGCTCGACTTTGCCATGCTATGTACCAGTTGTTTGTTTTCTGCTTTTCCCCCTTGTTTAATTGCATGTTCTGCATAGTGGTTTCTTTTTATTATTGTGCTGCAGATTGTGGCCATTTTTATCTCTATGTAGCATGTCTTTCAATACTCTTTCTAGGGGTTGGTTTTGTGAACATGAATTTCTTCAGTTATTCTTTGTCATGGAAGTATCTTGTTTCTCCATTAAAATTGAATGAAAGTTTTTCTAGGTACATCAATCTGGGTTGAAAGTCGTTTTCTTTCAGGGCTTGAAATACCTCACTCCAAACTTGTCTTGACTTGAGGGTTTGTGCTGAAAAGTCTGCTGTGATTCTGATGGCCTTTCCAGTTGTGTCTTTTCTCTAATAGCTTTTAGTATTCTGTTTTTATGCTGCATGTTTGGGATCTTGATTATTATATATCTAGGTGTAGATTTATTGGTTGTGACTGTTTGGCATTCTATATGCCTCACTTATCTGTATATCAGATTTTTCCCCATGTTTGGGAAATTTTCTGCTGTTACTTCTGTGAATAGTTTATGTCATTTGCATTGACTCCTGCAGCTTCACTGATGCTCGTTAATCTCATATTGTTTCTCTTGGCATCTTCTTGAAGCTGGTGGATTGTCATTTTATGCTACTTTATTATTTTTAAAAGTTCTACCCTTTCATGATTGCTAATTGCTTCCCTGTCGTCAAGGTCTGCAGTTCTATCCTCAGCTTCATTTAAATGGTTTTGCCAGATTTCAATAGAATTTTTTTGTTTCTTGCATGTTTCTTTGAGTTTTTTATAGATTCTGCTTGTTTTCTATATCATTCATTCAAGGTTTCAATAAGTTTTCCATGCTTCTATCCTTTTTTATCTATTTCTTCTCTAGCTGAGCTAAGCAACTCCTTTACTAAGGTTGTTATTTTTATCTTTTCATGAGAGATTACTTCTAATTTGATTTTCTCTATCAGTTGATGGATTTTTTTATTTCACTTGCTATCTTTTCAGAGATTTCTGGTGTGTGACTTTTGAAGTCCTCTATTTCAATGTCTCCTTTACTTGCTCCTGGTGCACTAGATGTTTTTTTCAGATTGCATTTTGCTTTTTTTTTGTTTTGCTATTTTCCCCTTTCAAGTTGATATTTGTTTTTTCAATCTCACTAGTCTCAACTCTTGGTAGTGTGTATCTTAGGGTCCTACTGTAAAATTGATATTTGTCCAACTGCTGGGTTCCACAATGAAGAGGTGGGCCAGTCACCTGAATTCCCCTGCAGGGCTTGTTGGGTGAGACCTATATGCTTCCTAGGCTGACAAGCCTAGGAGTATTGTTGGAAATCAACCCTTAATTCCTGCTGTTATTATGTCTTTAGGTTGTTCAGAGTCACCAGATATCCCTGTTTATAATTATAGTGTTTGTCTTGGCTGGGACCCTAGTGCATCTCTAGGTGTCTTATAATTCCTCTTAATTTTCTCCACATTGTGTGAGGCATTATTGGGACCCTCCTCAACCTACCAGATGTTCTCTGTGTGGAGGAAGGACTCACTCACTCTTTTGACAAGCTTTCCAATGCCCTACTTTTGGAGGGGCTTGGCTATTGCCCCTTTTTACCCACTGAAGGTGGCAAACTGTATTCGTATTTATGGGGCAAACTTACATCACTGATGGAAGCCTGCTGAGTTCTTCTGTTTGGATGAGGGGTTACTGAGTTTCCCCTAGATATAGCATGGTTAATCCACTGCAGTCCAAGGTGCTGGGGGAAGTAGTGAGCCAAAGATCAATAGCAATACTAGATCCAGGAAGTGTGGGATCCCCGATGTCAGCAGTGAGACAGCGGGTGCATTGCTGCTGGCTAGAGTTCCTGGGTCCGGAGGTGGGCAGCCAGAACAGTGGAGGCATAGGATTGTCCTTGGTTTGGCCTGGTTCTGTGTGCACCATTGGCTGGAGTACCTGGATGAGGTGGTCAGCCAGAATGGCGGGTTCATGGGAGGTGCCTGGTTCTGGCCCAGCCTCACATGCACCATTGGCTGGAGTTCCTGGATCCAGCAAGGTGGTCAGCCAAGACAGCATGAGTGGTGGGATGGATCCAGGTCTGGCCCGGCCCCGTGCCCTGCTGGCTGGAGTTCAGGGCCTCAGTTTTCTTATTTAGATAATAGAAAAAATAATATTTACTTTGACTATTTAATATGTTGATTATAAAACTCCAGTGAGGTAAATGATGATGTTGTTTTGTACATCATACTTTTAGAGAATTCTTTTACTTTTTGATTGAATTCATGAATCTTTGTTTTTAGCTTTTTACTACTTATATTAAAATGATAGATATTTAGGGATTGTTTAAATTTTAAGTGAATAATTAATACATTTAGGTGTTCTTGGAGAGTTTATAAATGTTTAATTTGCTTTCTGTGAAATACAAGAGGCTATCTGAAGAGAGGACACAGATATCACCATGACTGTTGACTTGTTAGTATACTAACCTTTATATTCAGCTTGGGAGTTCTATTGCTTGGATTTTAGCCACAAAACAGTGAAAGAATTCAGTTACCAAAACATGGAGTTCTCTAGTTACTCTTAAAGAGTCACACACAAATAATCTCTTCTGTTGGAGCATATCTTCTATTGTGAGAAAACCTGATTACTTGCTAAGACATGCAAGTTTTGCTGCAAAGTTGTGTAGGTGACTATTCTTTGTTTGGTTCATGACCCTGTACAAAACAACTTTTATGCAATAATATAAAGTAAAACTCTATTAAATTTATTACAACAAAAAATGTGCAAAGTAATTCATTGTTACATAAGACACCGCATTAGATTACATAGTAATAATTTAAATTCAGTTCTGTTTTGTTATTATTTAAACTATATTAATGATGTGCTGCATATGTAGTTTCTATCACAATGATATAGTTATTTGTATTTACAGTATGATTTTAAAATTTTTGGAGTAGGAGAAAGGAGCTTCATTCTGTGAGAGATAAAATGGTTTCTGGTTTGTCAACTAAATAAAAAGTGAATGAAATGGGGCATGGTGATACATGTCTATAATCTCAGCACTGTGAAAGAGGAGGATTGCAATTTCAATTCCTACCTGTGCAACTGAGCAAATTATTGAGGCCCTGTTCCAAAGTAAAATTTTGAAAAAGGGATTAGGATGTAACTCAGTGCAAAGACACAGTTCAATTCTCAGTTACATATAGAGATACACACACACACACACACACACACACACACACACAAAGTGTTGAGGGTGGATAAAGTCACCTTCCTGTCTTTCTAATTCTGAGACCACTCATACATACAGCTCCTATCAACTCCAAACAAAAAGAAAAAAAAAGATGAGGGCAAGGATGATTTTTCTTTCCAGCTGGTGCAGTTGGGAAATAAATTTACTGAGTTAGCTTCTTTTTATCCATTTTCATGAGGATACTTTATTGTATTTAATTTTGTATAGATCATTTAGAAAGACTGTATTCTTCAAAATAACTGTACAAAAGATTAATAATAGTCATTTTATTTTGTGTCCATTATTCCATGTTTTTTTTCCAAAATGGAAATAAGTATTTTGTACTAAGAATTGTCCCAGTACTCATTTCAAACATACTCCTTTGTTCTCGACACTTTTTTTCACTATGACAGCAATATAATCTTGTGAATTTAAAGAATATAACTTTTGGATATGTCTCATGGGCTCTGTTTACTACTGAACTGCTGTATATACTTCCCATTTTTTTTACCTCATATGAAAATTTTTACCTTCTATTCTCTAGTTACATTACCAATGAAAGTAAATAAAGATTTGATTTATGATCTTATTTTTTTACTCTTAAATATTTTTACCTTTGACTGCACTCAGACTTAGAAATAGAAGCCTGCAGAGAGGATATTCTGTGTTGCTTGGCAGTTTCTTCCTGGCTTTTTTTTTTTTTTGGTGTCCTTCATTCTCTTTTTAAAAATCATAGCATGAATAGATATTAAGAAAAGAAAAAAAATTTTGGCATGATCAGCAGCCTGTTCATTATTTTTCACGGTACATTATTTCTTTGGAACAAGATTGTGACATTTGTTTTCCAGGATATGTGGAGTGTCAACATGCTGTATTTTGGGTGCATTGTTACTGGGTTTCTTACCTTCCTTGTTTAAAAGATTTTTGACACTATATTAGTGGGTATTATTTTCTTCAGAGAGGTTAAAAAGTTTGTCAGTTCTTCTAGTTTTGGGGGGCTCAGGGTGAAAAGGCGCATTATTGTAAATTAATTCAGGAATATTTTCTCTCCTTTCTTTTACAATAAGCAAGTTGGGAACTCTCAGATTGGCATCCATAATGCAACCACAAAAAGATTTTTGCTTTTTTTTTTTCCAGTTCTCCATAGCCTATAACAAGAATTCCCCTTACTCAACAGGAGACATACAAGATCATGGGTCAGAACAGCCTGTTTTGGGGGCCTTTCCCACCACTGACTCAGACCATATAACCATTGCAGTCTTCACCTAGACTGCAACTTCAATGAGCAGTGACCATATGTTTCTCATATGAAATACAAAGTCTACATTCATTGTCCATGCCAATGACTTTCTGGCAACCAGTGGCTAGGAAGGAGCTATTTAAGTTAATCTTGTTCACCTAAGAGGCACACAAAAAAGAGTAGAAGTGGTTTCTCAAATTGTGAGTTACTGAGAACTGATCAGACTCTCAGATACCTGTACATGGAACAACAGCGAATAAAGAAAAACAAAGAGACAATTTTTAGGATACAAAGGGGACCAGGAGGAGTTTATCTCTAGTGGACTTGCTCGGCTACCTCTGTAGTTGACTTGCTTTTATTGGCTACCAAGAAGCACAGATAGTGTGCACTTCATGGAACTGTAACTACAGAATATGGATAAATAAAGATTAAGTTAATGAGATCCAGATATTCTCTAAACTCAAATGCCTGTATTTTAACAACATTCCTAAGCAGATGCTGTCTTTCCTTAGGAGTGCCAGATTATTAGCATTCCACCCATAGCCAAGGGATTTATGGCCTTCCTTGTATCTCCCTGCTCTTGAAGCAAGGTCATACCAACATCAGGACTGGGAAGGTTAAGTCTTGTAGTCAGGACTCTCATAATCTATTACATAGCCTGATCCCCAACAGTGAGCTTTTTTCTCAGCTGCCCACAAATGCAGCATTGCTGAATTCTTAAATCCATAAAACTGTAGAACTTGTAAGAGACCTCTCCAGAGCAGACACAAATAGAAAAGGTTGACCCTTTCATTATGATAACTATGACAACAAGGAACTAAAAAAAATGTGTTTTCTGATATGGCTAGCTCATTTTTCATTGCCTCATGGGAGTTGATTTCTCCACAGATTAGTGATGCCAGATTGGGCAATGACCCTAACATCCCTATAGTATACATGCAGTACCAACTCAACAACAGCATCTCATTCTTGAAGGAGTTTCACATATAATAGAGAATCATGAGTATATTTGCACAAAGCTACCTATCATTTTGTAGAAATGCATTTGTGTCTACATAAAATGTAGAATACATTCTCTAGTGATTTCAAGATAAATTATTATTGCCAAAATTTTCTGTTATAATGAAGGGATATTTATTTATTTATGTAATGATTTCATTTTCCAGACCTAGATATATCATGAATAGCATAAAGTTCCTCAAGAATACACAAGGTCTATAAATCCATATGCATTCATAAGCATACACATATGAATATGTACTAAACAAAAAATGGTAAGAACTTAAATTGCTTATATCACTGGTTCTTAGAATGGATTAATATTTTTGTTTTTATAATTGGTGAAAGTTCCCAAAATCCCCTTTTTTTCTTTTTCACACTTCTGCAGAAGTTGTATCAGCAAAGCATTTTCAATGTGGACAAAATATGCAGATGTATGACTAATGCAGAAACTGTACCTGACAAGTCCTATCCTTCCCAGTGGTATGAATCTGACCTCCACCCCTCTGCTCCATTCACAGCTCAGGAGTCACAATCTTCTACAGTGACAGAGACTGGCTTAAATTCAGACTGTTCCCATGGAAACCATACCAAGTTTGAGGGATGTGGAAAAATGGACAAAGGCCAAAGAAAGCTCCTAAGAACAAAATACCACACCTCTGTAGTCAGATTAAGTGCACATTCCACATTTTAAACTACTTCTTACTGAATTCTAGACAAAATAGTTCTTAAATTTATTTACCTGTGATTTTTTTAAAAAAATATTTCTTTGTAATTTACATAAATATATTTTATAATTTCAAGTATAATTTAGCTATTATTCTTTTAGAATTTTGTACATTTTGTTGTTGTTTGTTTTTGTGGTAGTGCCTCACCATGCAGTTCAGGCTTGCCTTGAACTCACTATGTAGCCCAGACTGGTCTCAAACTCATGGCAATCCTCCTGCATCAGCCTCCCAATGCTGGCCTTAAAGACATTCACCAATCCACCTGGACTCCTCAGACTGAGTCTTATCCACAGTCATAGAATAACTTTTCTTAGGCATATAATTTAGTCTCCATGTTAGTGAGTACTGTAAGAAACTGAAAGAATGCTACACCACAGATTAGCATATTTATTGAAAAGACTCAGTCTTTGAGATTTAAATCTTTTTTCCCTGTTCATAGTAATGAACTTTAAGTCAATAAAATGTGTTTCAGAAGTCAATTTATCAAATTCTCACTACATTAGCCTTCTGCTCATATGACTCTACTGGAATATTTTTCTTCCAAGGATATACACTTTTTTGATATTTTTACCTCAACAACAGTGGAGAAAAGCCATGTTGGGATGGATAAACTACATGAATAAAAACTACAGATGTGAACTTCAGGTCTGCAAAAGATTGACCTTACTGAGGATCTGTGCCAGACCCTGGCAATACCTGATATGTTAAGAGGTGGGTATTTTGGTGTCCGTTGGTGGTGTCTGGTTTATGCATGATGGGATGTGTGTGTGAGTGTGTGTGTGTGTGCTAGAAAGGGTAGAGTTAGATAAAAATCAACTTTCAATAGATTACTTCATTGCATAAGATCATGTAGCTATAAATGTCAGGGTGCATTCTAGATCCAAATTTCTCTGGCTTCTAAAACTATACTTAGAAAGAAGTAAATATCCAAGAGAAAATATTGTGCTCCTCCATTTCCAAAACATGTTTTTCATATATTATATTCAGAAAATGCTTCAGCAACCCTAGGTTACAAAATCTTTTTAAAAAAGCAATAGGTAATTAAGCATTCACTGTAAACACTAAAGAAGGTATCTGTCCAGCTAATGTTGTTGTTTAGTAGTAGAACATTTAGTTAGCTTGCTCACAGTTCTGGACTTGATACAAAGCTTAAATTAATCAATTGGTTGGTTAATTAATCTGTGCTTTGATTTATTTTATTTATTCCACTTTCTATATTTTCCATATATTATATGAACATAAATAAAATTTTCTGGAATAAGGATATTCTTTGTAAGAGTATAATGAAGTCATCAAATTCCAGATATGTTTAATTTGTATAGCCAAATACATCAATGTGAAGTTTATTTTGACTAATCCTAGACCTGTTACTGAGGTTTTAGGACAAAAGCCCCAACTCTTGGAGTAACAAAAGACAAATATTGACCATTAACTCTGAAACACCAAAGACATGAATAGTAGCTAAAGGCAAGAAATAAGTATAGTCAGGAGGAGAGATTAAAAGTTTCAAGATATATCTTCGAAGGCCTGATAGAAACCTTATGTTTTTATAGAAAAAGGGAACAAATGCAAAGGTAAGTTTTGCTAGTTGGGAGGTGATAAATCCTGGTCAAGTCATGGTCTAGTAGGTCATTATTTTAGGATTCTTTCCTCTGAGGTTACTTTAGAGAAGTGCTTATGGGCAGAGGAGACCATACAGTTCCTATACTTTTGCAGTGAGAATACCTCATCATATGGTGATTTATGAGACCCTACTTTTTCTGGAATCTTTAGGTGATTGCAGGTTTGGGACTGGAGACTTCTAAGCACTACTCCTGGGAATCTGCTATAGAATACAGAAATTGATTGTCCCTGTAAATCTTGAAAATTACTTAAGTTACTCTTTCTTCCTTTCTTTTACCTCACATTGTTCCATGTTACATATTCTTGTGTTGGTTACTTTGTCAGTCTTTAAGGAGGAAGAGATAGGCCAGGAAAATATATGGCTAACAAACCTTGTACTACTAGTTTCTAATGAGGAGTTCCTTAAGTGATTAACATGCTTATGTGCAGAGCTAAGCTGGGTTCTGACTCAGAGTTCTTTTTTTAAGCCTCTAGTTTACTTGAGCATTTTAGATATACATAATGATCACATTCATCATAAGGAACTTATATCTATGTATGATCTAACTTAGTTCTTCTCTCCAGTTCCCCTATGTTCCCTTCAACACCTCTTCTCCACCTGATTTGCAAAAAATGTTTCTACTTTTCCTTTTTTCATTTTTTTCTTTTGCATTCCTTCCTTTTCCCTCCCACTCCCTAGTTATCCTTCTCATATTCCTATTTCATATTATGTATTATACATTTTTGTCTGTATTTACACTTTTTAATCATCACATTAAAGATATAATATGATATTTACAAATTCCTGTTTGATTCATTCCACCTAAGAGTATTGTCCAAAGGTTCATCCATTTACCTAGAAATGTTTTAAGTTTATTCTACTTTCTGAGTGAGTTGTACTACATTGGATTTTTTTAAAAAATTAACTTCTTTATCAATTTATCACTTCATGGGAACTTGGGCTGTTTTCAAGATTAAACTGTTACAAGTTGTGCTGCTATAAACATCAGTGTGTATATATCACTGTCTTATGATGCTTTAATTCTTTCAGAAAGATAGCAAGCATGGAACCATGGGTTCAAGTGGAACCTCTAGTTTTACAGTAATCTACCCACAGCTTCCACAGTGGTTGTACCAGATTATACTCCCACCAAAGTGGATAAGGCTTTCTTTTTTCTCACAGCCCCACCAACATTTGTTACTTGATTTCTTGATGATAGCCATTCTTTTTGTAGTGAGATGGTAACATAGCATTGATTTAATATGCATCTGTTAAATCATCAATGACATTTAACATTTTTTCATATATTTTTGACTATTTGTACTTCTTTATCAGAGAAGTGTCCATTCATTTCACATGCCTAGTTTTGGGTTGCTGACCCAAAGTTTTAAAGTATTCAAGTAGATAAATAAGGAAATGAAGGCAAAGAAACCAAGTTTTATCCAGCTTTCAGTTACCCATTGAACATCTGCAAGCCTAGACTCTAAACCCCTTATATAGTCACGTTATAATTAGACATTTTACAAGGCTAAGGAATTAAACTTCCTTTTGCTTTGATAACTTAGAAATGTTAATGGATTCAAATAAACTTTGAGTTTTAAATTTGTTTTTATAACTTGCAAACTTAAAGATTTAAAATTCCTTTATAATATTTGTTAACTTTTAGTTACATTCTTAATATTTTCCATAATCCACTAAATATACTAAAATTATAGGCAATTGTGATATATTGGAAAGTGCTCTTGATATGAAGTCAGAGAATCTCTAATTTGAAAACACTGTTTTGCCCCTTTTACTAACTGTAAATCTGTGCAATGAATTTACTGTTTCAGTGGGTCAGCTTTCTCTGTAATACAAAATAATCTTTATCTCATATAGTGTTTGTGAGAACAATCTGAGATAATAAATGTTAAAGTATCATGCAGACAATAAATTTCCATAGTAATGTGAGAAGTCTAGAAATAAAATGAACAAGAAAGCAATATGATGGTGCCTTGGTTTATGAATTTAATTCATTCCATGATTCTGGAGAAGATGGCCATGATTGTCACCAGATGCAGAGTTTGTAAATGGGAGCAAAATTTTTCTGAAAGCTTCCATTTGCAAACTGAATAGTTATTGAACAGAAACATTCATGAACCAAGGTGTTGCTGTGCTTACTGAGTGCTGGTTGATATGTAGGGATGGGGGCTCCATATACAGAGAAAGCAATAGAATAAAGACCTCATTGATCTCTATTAGGATCATTGAAGAAACTTACTAAAAGTAGTCTCTGCATCTACCACTAAAAACAATTTCTGCATTTACAGGTAGACTGTGCAGTTAGGGCAATTTAAAAGACAAAGGAGGAATAAGACTTGGCAAGAGAACCAAGAAGAAGTTAACCCCTTCCTGTGAGCCAGCAGCAGTTGTGGGCCAGGCCAATCCCTTGTTGTGGGCCAGCAACAGCCATGTGGCCTGGGAAGAGAACCAAGAAGAAACTAACCCCTTCCTGTGAGCCAGCACCAGTCATGGGCCAGGCCAATCCCTTCCTGTGAGCCAATGTCAGCCATGTGGTTCAGGAATAGAACCAAGAAGAAAAAACCTTCCTGTGAGCCAGTGGCAGTTATGGGCTGGGCCAACTCCTTCCTGTGAGCCAACAGCAGTCATGTAGCCTGGAAAGAGAACCAAGAAAATCTTAACCCCTTCCAATGAGCCAGTGGCAGTTGTGGGCTGGGCCACCCCATTCCTGTTAGCCAGCAGTAACCATGTGGCTCAGGAAGAGAACCATGAAGAAGCTAACCCCATCCTGTGAACTGGCAGCAGTTGTGGGCTGCCCAACCTCTTCTTTTGAGCCAGCTGGAATGCAAGCTGAGAGACAGGAAATGCCAAACCTCCCTATTCCCCTGGTAAGCAACTGGCTGATTCAGAGAAACAGGCTGAAATGATAGCTACTGGAATAAAAACAAACAAACAAATTTAATATTGGTATTGTTTGATTGACTTTGGTCCTAAAGCTAGTAGTTTGAGCATCTATTTAGAGGATAACAATATGCACTATAGCAACTATTGGGGATTTTCTTCTGAAGTTGGTAGCCATTGTTAATTCCCTGTTATCTTGTTATTAAGTCCTGCATCATTTTCATTGATTTGTTTGCTTTGGTTTTACTCATTTTTGCTTTGTTTGACTTTATTGTATCTGATGAGATGTGCAGCTATTTCAAAGATAACAATATATATTATGGTAGACATTGTTGATTTCCTACTGTCCTGTTTTGAAGCCCTGAGATCATACTTTTGTTTTCATGAGTTTAATTATGTTCTGTTTTATTTGATGTCATTATGTCTGATGTTATGGGCAGCTATTTTGAAGATAAAAAGAGGCATTATGATAACCATTGTTTATTTCCTATTACCTTGTTTTGAAGACTTGCATCACTTACATTGTTTTGTATTGATTTGCTTTATTCTGTTTTATTTTGTTTGGTTTTATTCCTTTTAAAAAATCACTATAAACAAAATCAATACATTTCTATGTACATTCGTTCTTCAAAAATAAAGGGTTAGATGTATAGATCAAATAAAAGTCAATTTAAAAAATAAAAAATATTCTGTAAGGCAGGCACTTATGCCACTGAGCTAAATCCCCAGCCCCTTACAATATTCTGTAAAAAAAGAGGGAGGAGGGAGAGAGATGAAGAGATAGAGTGAGAGAGAAAAAAACAGAGAAGCTAGACTGAGATAGGTGCCAGATAAAACAGAGAAGCTAGACTGAGATAGATGCCAGATAGCACAAGTATCATAATATATATTTTTACAATTAACATGCAACCATTTCCTTTTTATTTTAAAGAAAAAAGTCATGAAAACAATGATACACACTTTCAAAACAAGATAGAAGGAGAGTAACAATGGTTAATACCTTGCATACTATTATCTTCAAAGTAACTGCTCTGATTGTAAGATATAACCATGAAAATTGATCAAACAGTATAAGCACAAACCTTTCTTTTCACCAGTGAAATGCATAACAGCACAGTGCCTTCCTGGCAAACCCAAGGTCCTGAGTTTAAGTCCAGGTTAAACAAGATGAAACAAAACAAATCTTTCTTTCCAATGAACTGATGGAAGTTAGTAGTATGACTGTCCTACTATGTATATATTTGATTTTCTTTCCTTCTTTTCTCCTTACACCATCCCAGGTTCTCTTTCATTTTGAAGTTTCTTCCAATTTCATATATCTATTGTACATTTTGGATCCTATTTACTCTTTCAGCTTGTCACACTAGGGAGACAGTATAATGTTCACAAGTGAGTGTGATTGATTTCACTTATGAATATGGTCTTGAGTTGCATTCATCTACCCATAAGTCTCCAGTTTATGCCTCTTTTTAAAAACTTTTTATTTAAAAAGCAAAACTGAAAAAAGGATAGAAACAATGCAGAATTTCAAATAATTAGGAAGTTAACACTAGCTAATATATTGCATATTGTCATCTTAGAAGTAGTTGTTCAGGTTGCAAGATATAGGCATGGAAAAAATGATCAAATAATGAAAACCAAAGATTGTTCTCCTTGAAGAACAATCAGAGATTAGTAGTATACTTATCTATTCTGTATATATATATATATATATATACACACACACACATATATTTATGTGCATACCTATATACATATATTTTTCCTTCTTTCTTTTCTCCTTTCCTTATACCAGTTGTTATTTACTTTTGAGCACTTTCTTTCTCTTTCATTATCACAATATCTAATGTATATTTTGGATCTTAATACTCTTTCATTTTTTTTTACACTAGGGAAACAATACAATATTTACAAATGTGAGTTTTATTTATTTCATTTAAGAATGTGGTCTCAAGATGCCTCCCTTTACTAATAAAAGCCTCAAGATTATCCTTCTTTATATCTCAGTATCTTTCATTGTATAAAAAAACCACATCTTCTTTATCCATTCCACGGTTCATGGGCTTTTGGGTAGTTTCCAACGTTTAGCTATTACAAATTGTGCTGCTAAAACATAGGTACACATATACTGCTGTGGCAAGACATTATCAATTTTTCTGGGAAAATACTCAGAAAAACAATATCTGGGTTGAAAAATATTTCCAATCTTAGTTTTCTCAGGAAACTCCACCCTGATATCCACAGTGGTTGTAGCAATCTAGACTCCCACCAACAGTGAGGAAGCACTCTTTTATCCACACAGCCCTGCCAATATTTGTTATCAGTTATTTCATGGTGGTAGCCATGTTTATCTGGGGTGAGAGGTACTGTCAATGTTGTTTGAAATTTCATTTCTCATATGATCAGCAATGTTGAACATTTCCTTATGTATTTACTTGCTATTTGTATTTTTTAATCTGCGAAGTGTGTATTCATGGATTACATTTATTGATTTGTGTGTGTTGAACCATCCCTGCATTCCTGGGATGAATGCCACTTGATTGTGGTGTGTAATCTTCTTGATGATTTGCTGCATTCTGTTTGCCAATATTTTATTGAGAATTTTTGCATCTATATTCATTAGCAAGATTGGCCTGTAGTTCTCTTTTTTGGTTGGGTTGTAGTTCTCTTCTCAGGTTTTGGTATTACAGTAATATTTGCTTCAAGGAATGAGTTATTGAAAATTGCTTTCCTCTCAACCCCATTGAAGAATCTATGGAGTGTCTGCATAAGTCTTCTTTGAATAGCTTGTAGAATTCCACAGTTAATCCGTCTGGACATGGGTTTTAATTTGTTGGTAAAGATTTAATTACATTTTCAATTTTGTTGATTCAGATTGCATTATTCAGTAGTTTTACATCTTCTTGACCCAGCTTACATAGTTTATGTTTCTAAGAATATGTCCATTTCTTCTGTTATCAAGTCTATGAGAGTAGAGGTTTTCAAAGTAGGTATTGATGATCTGTATTTCAACAGGGTCTGTAGTTACTTCAACCTTATCATTCCTTATTGAATGAATTTGAGTTATATTTTTTCCATTTTTTAATATGGTTCACTAGGGGATTATTAATTTTATTTATTGTTTCAAAGAACCAACTGTTTGATTCATTGATTCTTTGTATTTTTTTTAGTCTCTATTGCATTGATTTCTGCTCTAATCTTTATAATTTCTTTCCTTCTTTTGGCTTTGGGCTTGAATTTTTCTTTTTTTTTTTCTAGATGTTTGAGGTGTATTATCAGGTTGTGTATTTGTGTTCTTTCTGTTTTCCTGATGTGGGAATTCACCACAATGAATTTTCCTCTGAGGACTGCTTTTATTTCATGCCACAGGTTCCAGTGAGTTATATATGTATTTTCTTTTTTTTATTTTTTATTTAAAGGGATAAAACAGAAAAAGGAGAGAAATATTACAGAATTTCAAAAAAAAACATAAACAGAAATCACTAGCTGATAAATTACATATTGCTCTTTTAAAAATAGTTGTTCAAATTACAAAATTAAAGCACACAAAATGGACACTCAAGCAGTGAGACTGCAAACAAACCTGTTCAACAATCAAAAAAGAACTAAGAAATATGGATAACAATCCTGCACACATAAATATACATGCAGTTATATATTTTATGGCACTTCCTATTTTCTCTTTTTTACAATAGCAATTATACTTTTTTTAATTAAAGAGAGGAAAAAACAGGAAAATGGTAGAAATATTACAGAATTTCTAGAAAAGAAGATAAACAGTAAGAAATCACTAGTTGACATATTACATATTGTTCTTTTAGAAATAGTTATTCAAGTTACAGAATTTAAACACACAAAGTGGACACTAAAGCAAGGAAAAGGATCTGTTCAACAATCCAAAAAGAACCTGGAAATATGGTCATCAATCCCACACATCTAAACATACATGGGGCTATATCTTTTATAGTGCTTCCTATTTCCACTTTTTTTACAATAGCAATTATACATTTTTAAAATTTTATTTAAAGAGAAGGAAAACAAAACAAAACAAAACAGAAAAAGGGTAGCAACAATACAGAATTCTAGAAGAAAGGAAGAAAAAGGAGAATGAGAAAAAGCCTCACTAAGAAATCAGTAATTTATAAACTACGTACTGTCATCCTGGATGTAGTTGTTCAAGTTACAAAGTTAAAGGGTACATAGTAAATATTCAAACAGTCACACTACAAACAGTTTTGCTCAAACATCTCACAAAGATTCAGCAATATGGTCATCTATTTTACACACGCAAAATTATATGTAGTTATATCCCTTAGAGTACTTTCTTTTCCTCGCTTTCTTACAATAGCATTTACACATTTTGGTTTTATTACATTTGTAGTTCTTATTTATTTTACACTACAGACACAATATAATATTTATACATATGATTCTTATTTATTTTACTAATGAGGATAGTCTCAAGTTGTCTTCATTTGCCTATAAAGGCCTCAAGATCATCCTTTTTATAGCTGAGTAATATTCCATTGTATAAAAATGCCACAACTTTTTCATCCCCTCTGCAGTTGATGGGCATCGTGGTTGGTTCCAGGATTTAGCTATCACAAATTGTGCAGCTATGAACATGGGTGCACATATATCACTGTGGTATGAACTTTTCAGTTCATTGGGGAAAATACCCAGGAGGGGAATAGCTGGATTGAATGGAACTTCCAATCCTAGTCTTCTGAGAATTCTCCATATGGATTTCCATAATGGTTCCACCACTATACATTCCGACCGACAATGGAGCAGTGTTCCTTTTTCCCCACAGCCTCGCCAACATTTGTTATCAGTTGGTTTCTTGATGGCAGCTATTCTTTCCGGAGTAAGGTGGAATGTCAATGCTGTTTTAATTTGCATCTCTCAAATGACCAGTGATGGCGAACATTTCTTCATGTATTTATTTGCCATTTGCATATCTTTCTCTGAGAACTGTGTGTTCATCTCAGATGCCTATTTTTGGAGAGGGTCTTTGAATTTAGGCGGCTTGATGTTTTTCAGTTCTTTATATATTCTGGACACAAGTCCTTTGTGTGAGGGGTTGCTAGTTGAAATTCTTTCCCACTCTATTGCTTTTATTTTCACTGTGTTGGTGATTTCCTTTGAAGTGCAGAAACTTTTCAATAATGTGAGATCCCATTTGTTGATTCTTTGAAGTGTTTCCCAAGCACTTTCAGTTTGGTTCATGAAATCTCTGTCTGCCCCTATGTCTCCAAGACTTCTACCTACTTTGCTTCCAGTAGATTTAGTGTTTCTGTTTTAATATTGAGGTCTTTGATCCATTTAGACTTTAGTTTTGTGCATGGTGATGATATGCATGGATCTAGTTTCAGTCTTCAGCATGTAGAGAGCCAATTTTTCCAACACCATATATTAAAGAGACTATCCTTCTTCCAGTAGACATATTTAGCCCCTTTGTCAAATATCAGGTGGCTGAGTGGCTTTGTACTTGGGCTTGCATCTTCTAATCTGTTCCATTGATCCTCAGGTCTATTTCTTTGCCAGTACCAAGCTGATTTTATCACTGTGGCTTTATACCACTGTTTCAAGTGAGGAATTGATATGCCTCCTGCCTTGCTTTTGTTACCTAGAATTGCCTTTGCTATTCTAGGTTTTTTCTGTTTCCAAATGAATTTTAGGAGTGTTTTCTCTAGATCTGTGAGGTATGTCAATGATATTTTGATTGGGATTGCATTAAATCTGTATAAAAGTTTTGGGAGTATAACCATTTTCACAATGTTGGTTCTTCCTAACCAAGACCAATGAATGTCCTTCCATTTTTTAATATCCTCTTCAATCTCCTTTTTCATCATAGTATAATTTTCAGCATATAGGTCCTTTACATTTTTAGTTAGGTTGATTCCTAATTATTTCATTTTTTAGATGTTATTGTAAAGGGCAATATTTGCATAATTTCTCTCTCAGTGAGTTTTTTGTTTGTGTATGGGAATGCTCTTGATTTTTGAGCACTGACTTTGTATCCAGCTACACTGCTGAACTTATTACCTCTAGAAGTCTTTTAATGGAGTTTTTTGGGTTTTCTATATAGAGTATTATATCATCTGCAAATAGTGATAATTTAACTTCTTCATTTCCTATCGTTACTCCTGTGATTTCTCTCTCTTGTTTGATTGCCCTGGCTAGTTTTTCCAGATCCATGTTGAAAAGGAGTGGTGAGAGTGGACATCCTTGTCTTGCTCCTGATTTGAAAATGAAAGCTTTCAGTTTTTGTCCATTTAGTATAGTGTTGGCTGTAGGTTTGCAATAGATGGCTGTTATAAGGTTGAGATAGACGCCTTGTATTCCGAGTTTCTGAAGGATTTTTATCATGAACATGTGTTGGACTTTGTTGAAAGCTTTTTCTGCATCTATTGAGATGACCATGTGGTTTTTGTTTTTGGCTCTGTTGATGTGGTGTATTGCATTTATTGATTTGCGTATGTTAAACCATCCCTGCATTCTTGGAATGAACCCCACTTGGTCATTATGTATAATCCTCTTGATGATTTGCTGCATTCTATTTGCCAGTATTTTGTTGAGAATCTTTGCATCAATGTTCATTAGTGAGATTGACCTATAGTTCTCTTTTTGGGTTGCATCTTTCTCTGGTTTTGGTATCAGAGTAATAATTGCCTCCAGGAATGATTTAGGGAGGATTTCTTTTTTCTCAATTTCATTGAAGAGTTTTAGGAGTACTGGCATCAAATCTTCTCTAAATTTCTTGTGGAATTCAGCTGTGAATCCATCAGGACCTGGACTTTTCTTTGTTGGTAAGTTTTTCATTACATTTTCAATTTCAATAGTTCATATTGGGTTGTTCAAAATTGCTATATATTCTTGGTTGAACTTTGGTAGTTCATATATTTCTAGAAATCTGTCCATTTCCTCTGTGTTTTCCACTCTATGTGAGTAGAGATTTTCAAAGTAGGTATTCATGATCTTTTCAATTTCCATGGGATCTATAGTAATTTCTCCCTTTTCAGTTCTTATTGCATGAATTTGGGTTTTTTCTTTCTTTCTCTTGAAAAGTTTAGCTAGGGGTTTGTCACTTTTGTTGATTCTCTCAAAAAACAAGCTTTTTGATTCATTAATTCTTTGTATTTTTTTAGCTTCAATTGCATTGATTTCTGCTCTAATCTTTACAATTTCCTCTCTTCTATGAGCTTTGGGTTTAACTTGCTCTTCTTTTTCTAGAAGCTTGAGATTTAGCATTAGGTTGTTTATTTGTGCTCGTTCTGTTTTCTTCATATGGCACTTTATTGCTATATATTTGCCTCTTAAGACTGCTTTCATTGCATCCCACAGATTACAGTATGTTGTTTTTATATTTTCATTGAATTGTAGGTATTGTTTTATTTCTTCTTTAATTTCATCTGCAGTCCACTGGTTGTTCAAAAGGCTGTTATTTAATTTCCATGTATTTATGTCGGTTTTACAATTCTTTTGCCATTAATTTCCACTTTCATTGCACTATGGTCAGATATTATGCATGGTATGATTTCAATACCTTTGCATTTACTTAAGAATGTTTTATGGGATAATATGTGGTCTATTTTGGAGAATGTCCCATGTGCAGCTGAGAAGAATGTGTATTATGATGCAGTATTGTGGAACACTCTGTAAACATCTACTAAGTCCAATTGCTCACAGGTATGATTCAGTTCTGTTATTTCTTTGCTGACTTTTTGTCTAGTTGATCTATCTCTTTGTGTCAATGGGCTGTTAGAATCTCCTGTTATAATTGTGTTGTTGTGTATTTGTTTTTTCATGTCCATTAGTATCTATCTTATATAGTTGTTTGCTGTATATTTGATGCATATATATTTATAATTGTTAGTTCTTCCTCTTGAATTTTACCACTAACAAGTAGGTAGTGACCGTATCTATCTCTTTTAATCATTTTAGGTTTAAAGTTCACATTGTCTGCAAATAGAATAGCTACCCCTGCTTTTTTCTGGGTTCCTGTTGCATGGAATACTATTTTCCATCCTCTGACTTTTAATCTATGAGTTTCCTTTTGGGTCACATGTGTTTCTTGCATACAGCATATTGTGGGGTCCTGTTTCTTGATCCATTCTGTCAATCTATTTCTTTTTATAGGTGAATTGAGGCCATTTATATTTATGTATAGCACTGAAACGTACTGGCTCGACTTTGCCATGTTATGTTCCAGTTGTTTCTTTCTGCTTTTCCTCTTATTTAATTGCTTATCCTACCTGGACGTTTCTTTCTGTTGTTGTTTTGGGGACTGTAGTCATTTTTTTCTCTGTCTAGTATGTCCTTCAGTACTCTTTCTAGGGTTGGTTTGGTGGACATGAATTTCCTTTGTTGCTCTTTGTCATGGAAGCATCTTGTTTCTCCATTAAATTTGAATGAAAGTTTTGCTGGGTACATCAGTCTGGGCTGAAGATTGTTTTCTTTCAGGGCTTGAAATACCTCACTCTAAGCTCTTCTTGACTTGATGGTTTGTGCTGAAAAGTCTGCTGTGCTTCTAATGGGCTTTCCCTGATAGGTGAGTTGTGTCTTTTCTCTGACAACTTTTTACATTCTGTTTTTATGCTGTATGTCTGTGATCTTAATTATTATGTGTCTGTGTGTGGATTTATGTTGATTGTGACTGTTTGGTGTTCTACATGCTTCACTTATCTGCATATCAGATTCTTTCCCCATGTTTGGGAAATTTTCTGCTATTATTTCTGTAAATAATTTATGTATGTCATGTGCCTGCACTCCTGTATATTTGCTAATGGCCATTATTCTTATGTTGTTGCTCTTGGCATCATCATGAAGCTTCTGGATTGTCATTTCATGCTGCTTTGTTATTTTTAAAAGTTCTATCCTTTCTTGATCACTATTTGTGATCCTGTCCTCAAGGTCCAAAATCCTATCCTCAGCTTTCTTTAGGTAGTTTTGCACACTTTCAATAGAATTTTTTGTTTCTTGGATGTCTCTTTGAGTTTGTTTTATGAATTCTGCTTGTTTTCTATATTGTTCATTCAAAGTTTCAATCAGTTTCCCATGCTCATTTACTTTTTTCTCTAGTTCTTCTTTAGCTGCATTGAATAACTCCTTTACTAAAGTTGTTATTTCTGTCTTTACATGGGAGACTACTTCTCATTTGATTTCCTCTATAGCCTGATGCAGTTGTTTTTTTTTATTTCACTGGCTATCTTTTCTTAGATTCCTCGTGTGTTACTTTTGGGGTCCTCTATTTCAATGTCTCCTATACTTGCTTCTGGTGAGCTAAATGTTTGAGACTGCATTTTGCTTTTCCGTTTTGTCAGTTTCACTGGGCCTGGTGTTTTCTATGTGTAGGATGGTATCACACAATCTTTTCAGACACACCAAAGTCTTACAGTTAGTTGGAGGGTGTTTTACTACTGGCCCTATTTATCCCCTGTACACCACTAATTTAGGGGTATACTCACCACATTGGTACAGTCAATCTGGTTTAGTCCAAAGTTCACCACCTGGGAGAAAAGTTCAAAATTTTCTCACTCTAAGTTGATACTGCTGAGGTCTTCTGCTGTTCCAGGTGGGAGGGCAGGCCCATCTGTAGAAGTCCAGGGAAGTTTCTCATCTTGGGTGGGCCTCCTCGATGTTCCTGGTGGCACGGCAGGCCCACAGGGGACGTTCAGGGTAGCCTACCCCTGAGGTGGGCTTTTACTGAGTTCCTGGTGGCAGGGTAGGCCCACGGTGGTGGTTTTGGGCAGCTTACCCCTGATGCAGGCCTCTGCTAAGTTCCCAGTGGCAGGGCGCACCCACAGTGGAGGTTCCAGGCAGCTTACCCCTGATGTAGTCTTCCGCTAAGTTCCCAGTGGCAGGGCTGGCCCACGATGGAGGTCCTGGGCAGCTGACATCTGATGCAGGTTTTAACTCAGTTCCTGGAGGCAAGGCGGGCCCATGGTTGAGATCCTGGGCAGCCTAAGCCTGATGCAGGCTTCAGCCAAGTTCCTGGTGGCAGGGCGGGCCCACAGTGGATGTTCTGGTCAGCCTATCCTGATGCAGGCTTCTGCTCTGTTCCCAGAGGCAGGGCGGGCCCAAGGTAGAGGTTCTGGGCAGCTTACCCCTGATGCAGGCTTCTGCTCAGTTCCCGGATGCAGGGCGGGCTCGTGAAGGAGGTCCTGGGCAGCCTAAGCCTGCTGCAGGCTTCTGCTCATTTCCAGGAGGCAGGGTGGGCCCATGGTGGAGGTTCTGGGCAGCTTACCCCTGATGCTGTATATGTATTTTCATTTGCTTGTAGATATTGCTTAATTTCTTCTCTGACACACTGATTGCTCAGGAGTGTATTTTTCAATTTCTGCATGTTTGTGGGGTTTTTGCACTTTCTTTTGTCATTAGTTTCTAGTTTGGCACTATGATCTGATAACATGCAAGGGATAATTTCAATTCTTTTGCATTTACTTAAGGATGTTCAGTGGGCTATATTGTGGCATATTTTAGAGAATGTCCATCTGCTGCTGAGAAGAATGTATATTTTGATGTGTGGAACATGCTGTGTATGTCAACCAAGTCTACTTTTTCACAAGTGTGATTTGTTTCTGTTATTTCTTTGCTGATTTTCTGTCTAGTTAATCTGTCCCTTTTGTCAATAGTGTGTTAAGTTCTCCTGTTATTATTGTGTTATTGCTTATTTGATATTTTATTTCTGTTAATTTTTTTGTTTAGCTCAGTGCTCCTGAATTTGGTGCATAGATATTTAAGGTTGTTATCTCTCCTTGGAGTTTTCCCCTAACTAGTATGTAGTGACCTTCTTTATCTCTTTTAATCATTCTTGATTTGAATTCCACATCATCTGCAAACAGAGTAGATACTCCTGCTTTTTGGGGGCTTCCTGTTGCATGGAGTATTGTTTTCCATTTTTGACTTTCAGTTTATGAGTTTCCATTTTGGTTAGACGGGTTTCTTGTATACAGCATATGTTTGGATGTTGTTTCTTGATCCATTCTACCAGTCTGTCTCTTGTATTGAATTGAGGACATTTACATTAATGGTTATAACTGATTTATATTGGTTTATTTTTGACATGTTGTCTTTCTGCTATTGATTCTTTACCTCTCCAGTCTGTTTAATTGTTTGCCTTGCTTAGTGGTTTTTCCTATGTCTATCTAGAATGCCTTTCAGTATTCTTTGCAGGATTGCTTTGGTGATCATGAAGTTCTTCATCTGTTCTTTGTTGTGGAAGTATCTTATTTCTCCATCCATTTTGAAGGACAGTTTTGCAGGGTACATCAGTCTGGGTTGGAAGTCATTTTCCCTTAGGATCTGAAATACTTTACTCCATGCTCTTCTTGACTTCCTTCTTTTTGTTGAGAAGTCTGCTGTGATTCTGGTAGGCTTTCCTTTACAGGTGATCTGTCTCCTCTCTCTAACAGCTTATAATATTCTGTTCTTATATTGGATTTCTGGGATGTTGATTATTATATGTCTTTGTGTAGTTTTATTTTGGTCATGGGTATTTGGAGGTCTATGTGCTTCACTGATCTATATGTCAGTTTCCATTCTCATGTTTGGGAAATTTTCAGCTATTACTTGTGTAAAGAACCTCTTGATATCATTTGTATTGTCACCTTCTTTTTCATTTATACCTATCCGTCTTATGTTGCTCTGTTTTGCATCATATTGTAGCTGTTGGATTGTTATTTCCTGATTCCTTATTATTTTTAAAAGATCTTTCCTTTCCTGTTCACTAACTGCAATCTTGTCTTTGAGGTCTGAAAGTCTGACTTCACTTTCAGTGAGGTGGTTTTGCCAACTTTCGATGCAATTTTTGATTTCTTGTGTATTTCTTTGAAATTGCTTCATGCATTCTGTTTGTTTCTTATATTGTTCATTAAAGGTTTCCATCCTTTTTCATTGTTCCTCTAATTTTTAAACATTGTCTTCTTTAGATATGTTCAGCATTTTTTTCACTGTATTTATCACTTCTTATTTTACCTGGGAGATTATTTCTGATCTGAGTTCTTTTATAGCTTCCTGGAGTTGTTCCTTAACTTCAGTTGCTTACAATTTCTTCTATGTCCATGTCACCTAGGCTTTCTTGGGATGGGCTGGAGGTTTGAGATTGCATTTTTCTCTTTCACTTTGTCATTTTCTTAACTTTCCAGGCTCTGAGCAATGTTCCAAGGCTTTCCCATGCACAGGAAATCACCTCATGTTCTTTCAACTTGCATAGTGATATGGAGACAGCAATCTGTAATCCAGGGGTCACTGGGTGTGGCCCACTTAGGCCTGCAAGGACCTATGGTATGGACTCTTTTGATTTGGGAGGCTGATTGAGGTTTTCTGGCTTGGAGCTACATCCCAAAGTTTCCATGTGCTGAAATCACCTCATGCAGGAGGCAGCTGTCTACACCCAGTGTCCACTGGGCATGGCCTAGTTAGTCCAGCAGGGACTTCCCATGTGGCCTCCAATGACTTGGGAGACAGAACATTGTCTTTCCAGCTTGGAGCAATGTCCCAAAACTTCCCTGTGCACTGGAAATCACCTCATGCAGGCAAATGAATGTAGACCTCTGGTAGGTTTTGATTTCATAAACTTTTCAAATTTTTAAATTGTTTATTTCTTTGTTTGAGACAGGGTCTCCCTATGCAATTCAGGGTGGCCATAAACTCACTATGTATCCCAGTCTGGCCTTGAATTTATGAAGATTCTCCTGCCTCAGCCTCCCAATTGCTTGGATTTTATGTGTCTCCCAACACACCAGCTGAATTCATGCACTCTTAATTATCTTCTACTATCTTCTGACATACACTAGCAAGTAATAAGGAAAACACTTAACTGCAAGAATATGATGAGAATGAAGAATATCTATGTCTAAAAATGTTTTTTAGGATTCATTTAATTTGAAGAGGGAAAAAAACAAAACAAAACACACACAAAAAAAGAAAATCAAGAAACAAAAGAAATAAATAAACCACAATAACATAAATCCTAAGGGAATAACAATTACAGGCTTTCAAAACAAGGTGGTAGGAACTTAACAAAGGTTTTTGTTTTGCATTTCTGTATTCAAAAGAATTAGTCAGGTTAGGAAATAAAGACATGAAAAATTGATCTAATCCTATGAGTGTTAACTTGTTTGTTCCAAGCACTAATACAATTAATAGTACAATCATCTAAGCTATCAAGTGTATATATGCAAATTTATATCTTTTTCTTCTCCCTTCCTTCTTTTCTCCTTTTCCCTGCATGAGTTATTTTTCTCCTCTGAGTAGTTTATTATCTTCCAGAATATTAATTGAGGATTTGAGATCTTATTTACTCTTTCAGTTTCTTACATTAAGTATACAATATGGAATTTACACATGTGAGTTTGGTTTATTTCACTTATGAGTATGGTCTCCAGTCACATCCATTTACCTATAAAAGCCTCAATGCAATCCTTATTTATAGCTGAGTAGTACTCCATTGTATAAAAATGCCACATCTTCTTCACCCATTCTTGAGTTAATGGGCATGTGGGTTATTTACAAGATTTTTCTGTTACAATTGTACAGGTATAAACATGGGTGGACATAATATATCTGTGATATGATGTTTTCACTTCTTCTAGGAAGATACCAACAAGGGGGATAGCTGGGTCAGATGGGCCTTCCAATCCCACGTTTTTGATGAACCTCTAGACTTATTTCCACAATGGTTGTGACAGTCTACACTCCCAAAAACAGTGCAGAAAAGTTCCTCTTTCCCCATAGCCTCTCTTCATTGGCTACTATTGGTTTTCTCAATTCTGGCCATACTTTCTGGAGTTAGATGGAATCTCAGGGTTTTTTTCAATATTAAAAAGACAGAAAAAGGAAAAACAGAAAGCAATACAGACAGACAAAGAACAACAATAAACCAAATACAATAACAGTATAGTTTTACAAAACAAGATGATAGGAATTTGACAATGGTTGTAATATCGCATATTGTTATCTTCAACAGGATTGCTTAGATAAACAGATATAGACATGTAAAATGGATCTAAACATATGAGTATTAATATTTCTTTTCCAATAACTAATACAATTAGTAGTAAAATCAATTTAGATACTGTATATTAGGTACTAATATATAATTAGGTACTATATATAATATATTAGGTACTATATATGTATATATAAATTTATGTCTTTTCCCTTATCTCTTCCTTCTTTCCTCCTTTCCCTTATTCCAATTACTTTTCCTGTTTGAATAGTTTCTTACTCTTACAGTATTTATTGTACATTTTGGAACATATATAGTTTTTCACTTTCTTACACTAAAGAGAAAATATATTATTTACACATGTGAGTTTAATTTATTTCACTTATGAATATGGTCCCCAGTCACATATACTTACTTATAAAAGTCTCCATGCAATCTTTCTTTGTAGCTGAGTAGTACTCCATTCTTTAAAAATATCACCTCATTTTAATCCATTTCTTGATTGATGGCAACTGGGCTGTTTCCAAAATTTGGTTATTACAAATTGTGCTGCTATGATATGGGTGTACATATATCATTCTGGAATGATGTTTAAAATTCTTCTGGGAAAATGCTCAGGAGTATGATAGCCAGGTCAAATGGAATTTCTAATGCTATCTTTTTGAGGAATCTCCACACTGATTTCCTCAGTAGTTGCACCAGTCCACACTCCTATCAACAGTGGAGAAGGGTTCCTTTATCCCACAGCCCCCCCCCCAGAATTTGTTTTTGGTTGCTAGCTTGAACTTGACTACTCTTCTGGGAGTGAGAAGGAATCACAGTGTTATTTTAATTTGCATTTTCTCAAAGACCATTGATGTTGAGCATTTTTTCATATATATATGTATTTGTCATTTTTATCTCTTCTTCTGAGAAATGTGTATTCATCTCAGATGCCCAGATTTGGATTAGTTCCATGAATGTTGGGGGCCTCAATTTTAAAATTCTTTATAAGTTCTAGATAGAAGTCCTTTTTCTGAAGGACAGTTGGCTAAGATATTTTCCCAAATCACAGGTTTTCTTTTCACTCTGTTGGAGATTTCTTTTGAGATGCAAAAACTATTTTAAAAGACCAGAGCCCAGTTGCAGATTTTGGGTAGTGTTTCCCATGTAGTTTGATTTTTGACTCTCTGCTTACTCCTGTGTTGTCAAGATATCTCCCTAATTTGTCTTCCAGTAGATTTAGAATTTCTATTTTAATATTTGGATTTTTGATCCTCTTTGATTTTAGTTTAGTTCATGGTGATAGAAAAGGTTCTACTTTTAGTGTTTGAAATAGGGAGAGCCAGTTTTTCCCAGTACAATTTATTAAAGATACTACCTTTCTTCCACTGTACATATTTGGCCCCTTTTCCAAAGATTAGGTGACTGAGGATGCTTGTAGTTGTGGCTGTATCTTCTAATCTACTACATTGATATTTAGGACTGTTTTTACTCCATACCATACTGATTTTATCATAGTAGTTTATAATATCATTTCAAGTCAGGTATTGTGATGCCTCATGCCTTAGCTTTGTTGCCCAGAATTTCCTTTACTATTCTAGGTATCTCCTGGTTTCAGATTAATTTTAGAAATGATTTTTCTGGTACTGTGAGGTATAAAACTGGTATTTTTATTTGGATTACATTGAATCTGCATAAAAATTTTGAGGGAATGGCTATTTTCACAGTGTTTGCTATTCCTATGAACAAAAAACATATCTTCCCATTTTCTTTTTTTTAAAGAAGAAAAAAACAAAACAGAAAGAGAGTAGAAATAATACATAATTTGAAAAGAAAATAAAAAGTAAGAAATCACTAGTTGATAGTTACATACTGTCCTCTTAGTAGTAGTTTTTCAAGTTACAAAAGTAAACCATACACAGTGCACATTCAAACAGTGAGACAGCAAATAACTCTGTTCACCTATCCAACAAAACCTTAGTAATATGGTTATCAATCCTACAAACTTAAACATACATGTGGTTATGTACTTTAGAGTACTTCCTGTTCGTCTCTTTCTTACAATAACATATACTCCTACAATTCTTATTACTTTTACACTAGAGACACAATGTGAGATATATATATATATATATATATATATATATATATATATAAAATGCTTATTTATTTCACTAATGAGGTAAGCCTCAAGTTGTCTCCATTTGCCTATGAAGACCTCAAGATCATTTTTTATAGCTGAGTAATATCCATTATATAAAAATACCACATCTTTTTCATCCACTCTGCAGTTGATGGGCATCTTGGTTGTTTCCAAGATTTAGCTATTACAAATTGTACTGCTATGAAGATGGGTGCACATATATCACTTTGATATGATCTTTAATAGCTGGCTTGAATGGAACTTCCAATCCTAGTCTTCTGAGAATTCTCCATACTGATTTCTATAGTGGTTCCTCCAATCTACACTCCCACCAACAGTGGAACAGTGTTCCTTTTCCTCCACAGCCTCACCAACATTTGTTATCATTTGATTTCTTGATGGCAGCTATGCTTTCCAGAGTGAGATGAAATCTCAATGCTGTTTTAATTTGCATTTCTCAAATGACCAGTGATGGTGAACATTTCTTCATATATTTATTTGCCATTTGTTTATCTTCATCTGAGAACTCTGTGTTCATCTCAGATGCCCATTTTTGTAGAGGGTCTTTGAATTTGATGTTTTTCAGTTCTTTATGTATTTTGGATATAAGTCCTTTGAGCAGTTGTTAGCTAATATATTTTCCAATTATGTGGGTTTTCTTTTCACTCTGTTGGTGATTTCTTTTGAAGTGCAGAAACTTTTCAATAATATGAGACACCAGTTGTTAATTCTTTGAAGCATTTTCTGTGCAGGTTGAATTTTATTCATGAATTCTCTGCCTACCAGTGTGTCTCCAAAACTTTTACCTACATTGTCTTTGAGTAGACTTAGTGTTTCTGTTTTAATATTTAGGTCTTTCATCCATGTAGACTTTAGTTTTCTGCACAGTGATAGGCATGGATCTAGTTTCAGTCTTTGGCATGTGGAGTGCCAATTTTTCCAACACAATTTATTACAGAGGCTATCTTTCCAGTGAATGTGTTTAGCCCCTTTGTGAAATATCAGGTGGTTGAGTGTCTTTGTATTTATATCTGCATCCTCTAATCTGTTCCACTGATCTCCATGTGTTTCTTTGCCAGTACCATACTAATTTTATCACTGTAGCTATGTAGTACAGTTTCAAGTTAAGAATTGAGATGCCTCCTGCCTTGTATTTGTTATCCAGAGCTGCTTTTGCTATTCTAGGTTTTTCTGTTTCCAGATGAATTTTAGGAGTGTTTTCTCTAGATCTGTGAAGTATGTTAGTGGTATTTTGATTGGGAATGCTTTAAATCTGTATAAGAGTTTTGAGAGTATTTTCACAATGTTCATTCTTCCTAGCCAAGAGCAAGGAATATTCTTCCATTTTCTAATATCATCTTCAATCTCTTGTTTTATAATAGTACAATTCTCAGCATATAGGTCTTTCACACTCATGGTTAAGCTGATTCCTAAGTATTTCATTTTTTATACATGCTATTGTGAAAGGTGATATTTCCATAATTTCTCTCTAGGTGAGTTTTTTGTTTGTGTACAGGAATGCTATTGACTTTTGAATGTGGACTTTGTATACAGCTATAATGCTGAATTTGTTTATTACTTATAGTAGTCTTTAAAGGTATTTTTTAGTTTTCTATATAGACTATCATGTCAGCTACAAACAGTGACATTTTAACTTCTTCCTTTCCTGTCTCTATTCCTTTTATTTCTCTTGTCTGATTGCCCTGATTAGTGTTTCCAGAACTATATTGAATAGGAGTGGTGATAGTAGACATCCTCATCTTGTTCCTGATTTTAAAGCAAAAGTCTTCAGTTTTTATTTTGTATCATGTTTGCTGTTGGTTTGTCATAGATGGTTTTTATAAGGTTGAGGTAGGATCTAAACATGGCTGATGAGTGAGCAACAAAATACAAAGCCTCCCAGGAGAAACAACTCATATGCCAGAATAAAAAATTCTGAAGAGATCCAGACAGAGGGAGATGGATCCTCTTGACACAGGTGGAAATTAAAACAAAAAAAGCTCATCAAACATGCAGTCTTGGTGGCTACCATTGGAACAGCTAAAATTACCGGAAATGGCACTTTCACTACAACCTGCCAAGTTTGCACCAACCTGAATTCATGCCGGCCTGAATTTGCACCAGCTGGCAGAGCTGCCCAAACTTGTTCTTGCCACTCACAGGAGCCACAGCTGCACTGAAGTCAGGGGTTGGTGAGCCCAAAGGAGAATGGAGGTGGTGAAGTGACCTTCATTAATCCATGGTCAGTGCTGGGAATAAGATCCCCACACTAAGAAAGGGTGCAACCAAATGGGTGAATGTTGGAATCAGGCAAGAGGAGGCTGAACTAGGAATATCAGTGAATTCAGTTGGTTGATCCCTTCCCAGAGCAGATTCATGGGATTTGCTTGGACTGGGTCATGCCCCTGGCCAGGACCCCATAAGCCATCCCAAATCAATTCCCTACACCTAGCACACACTAACCTTGGGAGGGATCCTGGAATTTGCCTGCCCCAGTGGGGAGGGGCCAGCACCCATAGCCCCTGTGTACACCTCAGTGACAAGAGCAAATAGGAGAGGGCAGGAATCCCTCACCAGCATGCTTCAGAAGAACCAAAACCAACAAGGAAAGGGGCTGAGACCTCCACTATACACCTATATGGAAGAAGCCAAAACCATAATGAGAGAAAAATCAAGACAAAGCCTCCAACCCAAAACTCTGAGAACACTGATCCAGGACAGGGAAAAACAAAAGAGACTGAGGGCAGCAAAAATGCAACATCAGAAATGGTTTCAATGGACATTAAGGGATATCTTCAGGACCTTGTAGACAAGCTCAAAACTGAAATATTAAACAAGGTAAAGCAAGATACAAGTAGATTACTAAGAAAATGCTAAGAATCTCTCAGGAAGACACAGAAGTAAGGGAGGAACACAAAAAAAGGAGAGAAACATTCAATAAAGATATAAAGAAAATATAGAATACATGCAGCAGATTCAAAGACATTACCAGGAAATTAAAAATTCCATTGAAACCTGGCAAAACTCCTTGAAAGAAACTAAGAATAGACTATCAAATCTTGAAGACAAGTTTACAATGTGTAATCATGAAAGGAAAGATCTCTTAAAAATAACAAGGAAACAGGCAGTAGCAATACAAAGGCAAGAAGATGACAAGAGAATCTATAATTTAAGAATAAGAAATGTGAACAAAGAAGCAGGAATACAAACAGGTCAATTACAAAGGCTATTCATGGAAACAATTAAGGAAAACTTCCCAAGCATAGGAAAAGAAAATGACAGTTGGTTATGTGAGGCATACAGAACTCCAGCCACCTACAACCAAAACAGAGCTACACCCAGATATATAATAATCAAGATACCAGAAATTCAATATAAAAACAATATTAAAAGCCATCAGAGAAAAGAAGCAGATTACCTATAAAGGAAAGCCCATAAAGATCATAGCAGAATAATTGATACAGACCATCAGATCAAGAAGAGCTTGGAGTGAAGTATTCCAAGCCCTGGAAGAAAATAGCCTCCATCCCAGATTGGTGTACCCTCTAAAGCTTTCACTAGAAATTAATGGAGAAACAAGATGCTTCCATGACAAAGAGGAACTGGGGGAATTTGTGACCACCAATCCAACCCTACAGAGAATACTGAAGGACATGCTAGAGAGAGAGAGGAAAAAAAATACCAAGATTTTAGGAACAGTGGTGGAGAGGCCTCAATGAATTGGGTGGGCAGTGGAATGAAGGAGAAAAGTAAACAAACAAAGGCAGAAAAATAACATAGCAGAAATGAGGCAGAGAGGGATGGCTAGAATCTCTAACATAGATGGCCTTGATACACTATATTGTTAATAGTGTGCCAAGATTTAAAACCCACATTACCCACACCACTCTGCTTAGATATATTATTTTCTGTCCCAGTCATTCTACTTGTATTAGATTTGAGGGCACAGTTATCCCAAAAATAGCAGGATATAGTATGGTAATCAACCTTAATTTCCTATTAACTTAATTGAAAGCTCTGTATAACATACACTGCCTTACCAGGACTTATTGTAATCAAATCTGGTTTGTTAGATTGTTGTTTTGTGTTCATAGATTTTATTCAAAGTTGTTATGATTGATAGTATCTAATCTGGGAGTATAGGCAACTACACTGAAGATGACAAGATTCACTAGAACATCCACTCTGGTTTTATTATTACCTGCCTTGAAGTTTTATACTGTCTACAATGTTTTATTTTTACTAATATTGTTATGTACTGCTATATTCAATTATGCCTAATGATATAGACAATTCTATTGAAGATAATAAGAGACAACACAGTAATCACTGTAGATCACCTTGTACTGTGGATTTATATGACTTTTTGTTTTCATGTTTTTATAGGAATTTGTTTTGTTTTTCCCTCTAATACAGAAAAGATAGAAATACACATAGAGACTCATGCATGCGTAGCTGTTTACAGTCTCACTGTTTGAATATCTACTTTGTATGCTTTAATTTTGTAACTTGAACATCTATTTCTAAGAGGAAAATATGTAATTTATCAACTAGTGATTTCTTTTTATCTTTTTTTGAAATTCTGTATTATCTCTACCCTTTACATGTTTTTTATCTTTTTATTTTAAAATGTCAAACTAAAAAAATAGTTTGAGGTAGACACGTTGTATTCAGAGTTTCTGAAGGTTTTTTTTATCATGAACATGTGTTGGAGATTATCAAAAGATTTTTCTGCATCTATTGGGAAGACCATGTGCTTTTTGTTTTTGGCTCTACTGATGTGGTGTATTACAATAACTGATTTGCCTATGTTAAACCAACCCTGTATTCCTGGAATGAATCCCACTTGGTCATGATGTATAATCTTCTTGATGATTTCCTGCATTCTATTTGGTGGTATTTTATTGAGATTCTTTGCATCCATGTTCATTAGTGAGACTGGCCTACATTTCTCCTTCTTGGTTGGGTCTTTCTCTGGTTTTGGTATCAGAGTATTACTTGCCTCCAAGAATGATTTAGGGAGAATGCTTTCTTTTCAATTTCATTGAAGAGTTTAAGGAGTATTGGCATCAAATCTTTAAATTTCTCCTATAATTCAGCCTTGAATCCATCAGGACCTGGGCTTTTCTTTGTTGGTTAGTTTTTAATTAAATTCTGAATTTCAGTAGCTGATATTGGATTATTCAAAATTGCTGTATCGCCTTGGTTGAGCTTTGGTAGTTCATATGTTTCTAGAAATCTGTCCATTTCCTCTGTGTTTTCCAATCTATGTGAGTTGAGATTTTCTAAGTAGGTATTCATGATCTTTTGAATTTCCATGGGATCTGTAGTAATTTCCCCCATTTCAGTTCTTATTACATGAATCTGGGTTTTTTCTTCTTTTTCTTCATAAGTTTATCTAAAAGATTGTCAGTTTTGTTTATTCTCACAAAAAACCCAAGCTCTTTGATTCATTAATTCTTTCTATTGTTTCTTTAGTTTCAATTGCATTGATTTCTGCTCTAATAATTACAATTTCCACTCTTCTGTGAGCTTTGCATTTAACTTGTTCTTCTTCTAGAAGCTTGAGATCAAGCAGTAGGTTGTTTATTTGTGCTCATTCTGTTTTTTGATGTGGCAATTTATTGCTCTACATTTCCCTCTTAAGACCACCTTCCTTGCATCCCCCAGATTACAGTATGTTGTTTCTGCATCTTCATTAAATTGCTGTTATTGCTTTCTTTCTTGTTTAATTTTATCTGTAGCTCACTGTGCAAAAGGTTGTTATTTAATTTCTCTGTACTTATGCAGTTTTGCAATTTCTTTTCCATTAATTTCCAATTTCAGTGAGCTATGGTCAGATATTGTGCATGGGATAATTTCAATACCTTTGCAATTACTTAAGAATGTTTTATGGGATAATAAATGGTCTATTTTCGAGAATGTCCCATGTGCAGCTGAGAAGAATGTGTATTCTGATGTGGCTGGGTGGAATACTCCATAAACATCTAGTAAGTCCAATTGCTCACAGGTATGATTCAGCTCTGTTATTTCTTTGCTGACTTTTTGTCTAGTTGATCTATCTCTTTGTGACAATGGGCTGTAAAGGTCTCCTGTTATCGTGTTCTTGTGTATTTGGTTTTTTATTTCCATTATTATCTGTCTTATATCAGACAGTGCTCCTGTATTTGGTGCGTATATATTTATAACTTTTAGTTCTTCCTCTTGAATTTTTCCACTATTGAGTTTATAGTGATCTTTTCATACCTTTTAATCTTTTTAGGTCTGAAGTTCACATTGTCTGCAAATAGAACAGTTGCATGGAATGCTGTTTTCCACCCTTCGATTTTTAATCTATGAGTTTCCTTTTGGGTCAGATGTGTCTCTTATATAAAGCATATTGTGAGATTCTGTTTTTTGATCCATTCTGTCAACCTATTTCTTTCGATAGGTGAATTGAGGCCATTATATTTATGGATATCACTGATATGTACTCACTCAACTTTGCCATGTTATGTTCCAGTTGTTTGCTTTCTGCTTTTTCTCCTGGTTTAATTGCATGTCCTACTGGTAGTTTCTTTCTGTTGTTATTCTGGGGATTGTGGTCATCTTTGTCTCTATCTAGTATGTCTTTCAATACTCGTTCAAGAGTTGACTTGGTGGATGTAAATTTCTTCAGTTGTTCTTCTCATGGAAGTATCTTGTTTCTCCATTAAATTTGAATGAAAGTTTTTCTGGGTACATCAGTCTGGGTTGAAAGTTGTTTTCTTTCAGGGCTTGAAATACCTCACTCCAAGCGCTTCTTGACTTGAGGGTTTGTGCTGAAACGTCTGCCATGATTCTAATGTGCTTTGTTTGATAGGTGAGTTGTGTTTTTTTCTCTGCCAACTTTTAGTATTCCTTTTTTATGCTATATGTCTGAGATCTTAATTATTATATATTTGGGTGTAGATTTATGTTGGTTGTGACTGTTGAGTATGCTATATGCCTCATTTTATCTGCATATCAGTTTTTCCTCATGTTTGGGAAATTTTCTATTATTTCTGTGAATATTTTTGTTATGTCATTTGCATTAACTCCTGCATCTTTACTGATGCCTATTAATCTTATATTGTTGCCCTTGGCATCATTTTGAAGCTGCTGGATTGTCATTTCATGCTGCTTTGTTGTTTTTAAAAATTCTGTCCTTTCATGGTCACTAATTGTGATCCTGTCTTCAAGGTCTGAAATCCTATCCTCAGCCTCATTTAAACAGTTTTGCACACTTTAAACAGAGTTTTTTGTTTCTTGGATGTCTCTTTGAGTTTTTTGCATGAACTTTGCTTGTTTTCTATATTGTTCATTCAAGGTTTTAGTCAGCTCCCCCATGGTCCTGTAATTTTTTCTCTATTTCTTCTTTAGCTGTGCTCAGCAAATCCTTTGTTATTTCTATCTTTACATGGGAGAGTACTTCTAATTTGATTTCCTTTATAGCCTCATGGAGTTATCTTATATTTCACTTTCTATCTTTTCAGAGATTTCCAGTGTGTTACTTTTGAAGTCCTCTATTTCATTCTCTCCTGTACTTGCTTCTGGTGGACTAGATGTTGGAGATTGCCTTTTGTTTTTTGCTTTTGCCATTTTCCCCTCTTGAGTTAATATTTGGTCCTTCAATCTCACTAGTGTCCACTGCTCCTAGTGTTTATCTTGGGGTTTTAATGTAAGGTTGATATTTGTCTAATTGCTAGGTCACATAATGAACAGGTGTGCCAGTCACCTGACTTCCCACTGCAGGGCCTGTTGGGTGAGGCCTATATTCTTCTGGGGCTGTCAAGCCTAGTAGTATTGATGTAGGTCAACTTTTAGTTCCTGATATAACTTTATCTTCAGGTTATTCAAGGTCACCAAATCTCCCTCTCTATAGTGTTTGTGTTGGCTGAGTCCCTACTGTGTCCCTATTGTGTGCCTGTGTGTCTCATAAGCCCTTTTGATTTTCTCCAGGTTAGGGGAGTCCTTACTGGCACCCTCCTCACCCTGCCTGATGTTTTCTGTGTGCAGGAAGGAGTCACCCACACTCTTGTCAGACTCGAAAATGTCTTACAGTTAGTTTGAGAGAGCTTTACTACTGGCCCTGTTTACCCATTGTACACCTCTATTTTTTGGGCATACTCACCAAACTGACTGGAGCCTGCTGAGATCTGTTTGGGTGAGGCAGTTACTGAATCTCACTTCAAGTTAGCACAGCTAATCCACTGTTGTTCAACATTCTGGGATTTTAGGGTGGGAGTGCCTGGGAGCAAAGTTCCAAGTTTCCCCATGTGCTGGAATTCAGCCTGTGTGCACATGGTCACAGCCTGGGACTGGATTTTGGGCTCTGCTTGCTGCTTGGAGTTCACTGGGCATGGCCCAGTTAGGCCAGAGTGTACCTCTTCTGTGTCTTAGGGTGATTTCAGAAACAAGGCATGGTCTTACCTCCTGGGAGCAAAGTTCCAAGTTTCCCCATGTGCTGGAATTCAGCCTGTGCACGGGTGGTCAGGGCCTTGGTCTTTTCATTTTCTGAAATCCTCTTCAATTTCCTTTTTCAATGTAAAGTAGTTTTCACTGTATATATCTTTTACTTCCTGTGTTAAATTAATTCTTGAGTATTTCATTTTTTTGGATGCTAAAGTGAAGGATGTACACCTCTATTATTTCTCTATCAGTGAGTTTGTTATTTGTATACAGGAAGGTTGTAGATTTGTGAGTCTTGATCTTGTATCCAGCTTCATTAGTGAATTTGCTTATTATGTCTAGGTCTTTCTATTTTTTTTTCTATCTGGAGCTATTTATTGATTCAGATACTGACTCCACCACACCACCAAGTCAGGGCACACAGCTACATCACCTGGTGAAGATCCACATGTCTGCCACAGAAGTGCAAGCAGCAAATGGCACTTCCAACAGGGCCACCACAGGGGAGGGACAGTGAACTTGCATGACACAGGCAGGGACCATGGTGAGGCTCCCGGGTGGAAATGGAGTTTTGAAGGTCTTCTATACAGAGTATCATATCATCCCCAAATAATGACAATTTAACTTCTTCCTTTCCTATTCTTAGTTGTTTTATTTCTCTTTCCTGTTTAATTGCTCTGGTTAATGTTTCCAGAACTATGTTGAATAGGAGTGGTGATAATGGACATCCTTGTTTTGTTCCTGTTTTGAAATTAAAAGTTTTCTTGTTTTATTTATTTAGTTAGATGTTTGCTGTTCATTTGTCGTAGATGGCTTTTATCAGATTTAGGTAGAGACCAGCTATTCCAATTTTCTATAGAGGTTTTATCATGAATGAATGTTGGATTTTGTCAAAAGCTTTTTATGCATCTATTGAGATGACCATGTGGTTCTTGTCCTTGGTTCTGTTGATATGGTGCATTACATTTATTGATTTACCTATGTTGAACCATCCTTACATTCCTGGAATGAATCCAACTTGATCATGGTGTATAATCTTCCTGATAACTGATTGCATTCTATTTGCCAATATTTTATTGAGAATTTTTACATCTATGTTCATTAGACAGATTGGCCTATAATTTACTTTTTTGGTTGGGTCTTTCTCTGGTTTTGGTATTAGGTTAATACTTGCTTCCAGAAATGCATTAGGGAGAATTGCTTCCCTTTTAATTTCATTGAAGTGTTTGAGGAGTGTTTCCATTAAGTGTTTCTTGAATTTCTTGTACAATTCTGCAGTGAATCCATCAAGACCTGGGCTTTTCTTTGTTGGTAGGGTTTTAATTACATTTTCAAGTTTATTAGCTGAAACTGGGTTATTCAACTGTTGTACACTTTTTGATCCAGCTTTTGCAATACATATATTTCTAGGAATCTTTCCATTTCTTCTGTGTTATTGAACCTATGAGACCAAAGTTTTCCAAGTAGTTATTGATGATCTTCTGTATTTCTGCAGGATTTATAATGATTTCACACTTTTCCTTTCTTATTGCATGGATTTGAGCTTATTTTTTCCCCTTTTTAATAATGTTGGCTAGGGTGTTAACAACTTTATTTATTTTTTCAAAGAAAAACTATTAAATTAATTAATTCTTTGTGTTGTTTTCTTCCTTTCAATTGCATTCATTTCTACTCTGATATTTATAATTTCCTGCCTTCTTTGGGCTTTTGCTTGATTTTCTCTCTTTTTCTAGAAGTTTGAGGTGCACTATTAAGCTGTTTATGTGTGTTCTTTTTCTTTTATTTATGTGAGAATTTAATGCTATAAATTTCCCTCTGAGGACAACTTTTATTATGTACCATAGGATCTGGTAATTTATATTTGCATTTTTGTTCCATTTTAGATATTGTTTAATTTGTTCTTTAATTTCTTCTCCTGTCCATTGGTTGTTTAGGAGAGTGTTATTTAGTTTCCATGTGTTTATGGTGCTCTTGTGGGGTCTTTTGCCATTAATTTCCTATTTTATGCTTCTATGGTCAGATAACACACATAGAATTATTTCAATTCTTTGCATTTACTTAAGCAAGTTCTGTGAGTTAGTATATGATCTAGTTTAGAGAATAACCCATGTGCAACTCAGAAGAATTTGTATCCTGATGTTGTTGAGTGGAACACTCTGTACAAATTTACTAGTTCCATTTATTCATAAGTTTGATTCAATATTGTTATTTCTTTGCTGATTTTTTGTTTCATTGATCTGTATTTTTATGACAATGGGATGTTAAGTTTCTCTGTTAAATGTGCATTATTGCTTATTTAATTTTTCATGTCTATTAAGGTTTGTCTTACATAGGTGAGTGTTCATGATTGTAATCTCTTCCTCTTCAATTTTTTTCCCTAACAAGTATGTAGTGACCTTCTTTATCTCTTTTGATCATTCTTGGTTTGAAGTTCACATTGTCTACAAAGAGAATATCTACCCATGTTTTTTTCTGGGTTCCTGCTGCATGGAGTATTGCTGTCCATCCTTTTATTTTTAGTCTGTCAATTTCCTTTTGAGTTAGATGTGTTTCTTGTACATGGCATATTGTTGTATTTTCTTAATCCACTCTACCAGTCTTTTTGTTTTTATTGGTGAGCTGAGAGCATTTAAATTGATGGATATAACAGATAAGTACTAACTTATCTGTATCATGTAATCTTCTGTTTTTGGTTTTCTGCTTTTTCTGTTCAATTGTTTGCCCTGCTTAGTGGTTTCCTTTTGTTGTTGTTATTGAGATTGTAGTTATCATTGTGTCTTTCTAGAGCATCTTTCAGTACTCTTTGTATGTTGGTTTTGTGATCATGAATTTCTTCTTTGTTATGGAAGTATCTTGTTTCTCCATCTATTTTCAAAGATATTTTTTCAGGCTACATCAATATAGGTTCAAAGTTTTTTCTTTCAGGTCCTGAAATACTTCACTCCAAGCACTTCTTGACTTGAGGGTTTATACTGGGAAAACTGCTGTGATTCTGAAAGGTTTTCCTTCATAGGTGATACGTCATTTCTCCAACAACTTTTATTATTCTGTTCTTGTTCTGAATTTCTGATGTCTTAATTCTTATAGGTCTGGGTGATGATTTATTTTAGTTATGGTTAATTGGGCTTTTGTATTCCTCACTTCTCTACATATCAGATTCTCTTCCCATATTTGGAAAATTTTTGTTATTATTTCTGCAAATAGTCATTGTAGATAATTTGTGTTAACCTCTGCTTTTTATTGACACCTGTCAATTTTATATTGTTTCTCTTTAAATCATCTTCCAGCTGTTGAATTTTTGCTTTCTGGTTCCTCTTTATTTTTAAGAGATCTCTTTTTCATGGTCATAATCTTTCATCCTGCCTGAGTCTATCTTCAGCTTCATTCAAGTGGTTTTGCCAGCTTTCAATGGAATCTTTAATTTCTTGAATATCCCTGTATATCTGTTTCATGCATTCTAATTCTGTCTTATATTGTTCATTCAAGGATTCCATCATTTTCTTATGTTCTTCTATTTTTTTATTTAGATATTCTTGCATACACATGCATTTCTTTCATAATGTTTGTCATTTCATTTTTTACCTGGGAGAATATTTCTGACTTGATTTCCTCTATAACTTCATGGAGTTGTTTGTTTACTTCATTTGCTGTCATTTCAGGAAGTTCAGTTTTGCAATTTTCAGTGTCTTACATTTCAGTGTATCTTGGGTTTGTTCTCAGTGGACTGGAGGATTGAGACTTCCTCTGGCTCATTCATTTTGTCATTTTCCTCTGAGACCCATGTGGCTGGTCAGGCACACTCCTGATGGATCACACTGGAGCAATCCATTGGGAAGAGTATCAATCCTCTTATATCCTCATGGCTAGGTAAGGTACACCATGACATAGAGCACCAGATCCTTGTGCTCTGTGTCCTATAACAACAGCCAGGTGTTCCCCCGATGTACTGCACTGGGTTGCTTTGCAATGCTGGGCTGAGCAGAGGTTGGATACTCTTGCTGCTAACAGGGACAGACTCCAGAAGTGTGTTTCAGGGGCCTAAAACCTGTTTGAGTGGAGCTGAGAACCGCTGGCACCCAAGTTGTTAGTAGGGACACAGCCTCAATGTGTCACCAGGGACTAGCACCTGGCTGTGTGGAGTTCAAAGTCTTTGGGACCCAAGCAGTTAGGCAGGGCATGACCCAAAGTGTGGCACTGCCTGATCTTGCCCCGGCTAGGAGGAGATCACAGCCTCTGGAGCATGTAGTTAGCCACAGTGCATCCCCGGATACAGTGTGGAGAACTTTCTCCTGGCTGGGTGGAGTTTGGAACCTCTGGGACCTGCCACATGACTATCTGGGCTGCACCACTGAACTACTGAGATGGGAACTTGTGTAGGTCAGAGCTCATTTTCTCCAGGACCCATTATAGCTCCCTCACGGGCAGCTCTGGGGCTTGCCTGGGCTGGGTTTGGTACCTCTGTGAGCAGTGAGGCTGGCTGGTCATTCCCCTGATGGATTGTTGCACTAGGTTGTTGGGCTGGGCAGAGTTCAGATCTTCTGTGCAGCTAACAAGAATGCACCTCTGGAATGCAGCACTGAGGCCAGGGCCTTTTGCCTGGATGGGTGTTGTTAAAAACCTCCAGGACCCATGTGAATATGTTGAGCATGACACCAAGTGTGACTCTGCCAAGTCCTTGCCTCTAGCTCTCTCAGGGTTATTTTAATTTGCATTTATCTAATGACCAAGGATGCTGAATATTTTTTCATGTATTTATTTGTCATTTGTATTTCTTCACTAAGAAGTGTGTATTCATCTAAGAAACCCATTTTTGGATAGGGACTTTGAATTTGGGGGGGGCAGGATTTTTTTTTAATTTTTTCTGGATACAAGTCCTTTGTCTGAAGGACTGTTGACTGAGACTTTTTCCCAATTCGTGCATTTTCTTTTCAGAATGTTGGGGATTTCTTTTGACATGCAAAAACTTTTTAATAAGATTAGATCCCAGTTTGGGATTCTAGGAAGTATTTCTCATGCAGTTTGATTTTATGAATTCTTTACCCTTGTGTCTTCAAGGTTTCTACTTACTTTGTCTTCCAACAGATTTAGTTTTCTGTTTTAATATTTAGAACTTTGATTCATATTGACTTTAGTGCATGGTAATAGGCACGGGTGTGATTTTACTCTTCAGCTTGTGGAAAGCCAGTTTTACCAGCACCACTTATCAAAGAGGTTATCTTTCTTCCAGTGAACTTGTTTGGCCCCTTTGTCAAAGATAAGGTGGCTGAGTGTGTTTGTAGTTTTGGTTGTATCTCCTAATCTATTCCATACATCTTCAAGTCTGTTTTTGTTTGAGTACCATACTGATTTTATAACAGTAGTTTTGTAGTATAATTTTAAATCAGGAATTTTCATGCCTCCTGCCTTGCTTTGTTGCCCAGAATTGCCCTTTCTACTCTAGCTCTCTTCTGCTTCAAGATGTATTTCAGGAGTGATTTCTCTAGATCTGTGAAATGTGGTAATGATATTTTTATTGGAATTACATGAAATCTATATAACAATTTTAGGTGAATAGCCATTTTCACAATGATTGTTATTCCTGTCCATGAACAAGGAATGTCTTTGAATTTCCAGAAATCCTGCTCAATTTCTTTTTTTGAAGTACTGTAATTTTCACTGAATAGATCTTTTACTTCCTTTTTAAAATTTATTCCTTTGTTAGATTTATTCATAAGTATTTTATTTTTAGATGCCATTGTGAAGGGTGTGTTTTTTCTTGTTTCTCTCTGTAAATTTGTTGTTGGTGTATGGGAATAGTATTGATTTTTGAATGTTGACTTTGTATCCAGCTGTGTTACTAAATTTTCTTTTTACATCTAGAAGTTTTTCAATGGAGTTTTGGTGGTCCTCTATGTAGAGTATCATGTCATCTGCAAGTAATGATGATTTGACTTCTTCCTTTCCTATTCTTATTCCTTTTATTTCTCTCTCTTGTCTAATTGCTTTTGCTAATGTTTCCAGCACTATATTGAATAGTAATGGTGATAGTGGAGAGCCTTGTCTTTTTTCATAATTTTAGAGTAAAAGCATTCAGTTTCTGATGATGTAACATGATGCTGGCTGTTGGTTTCTCATGGATGTCTTTTATCAGATTGAGGTCGTTATGGATTAAAAACTAGTGGGCAACTTAACACCAGCTGGATTACATCAGCATGGTGCTGAGCATAGATGTTTCACCCGAGGGAAGTTGCCAGCATAAACGGAGACATGGAGAAGGAGAAGCTATCACATTAGTGCGTTTAGGCATTAATGCACTGAGGCATTGTGGTTTTTTCATACAAGTAGCTGTTTGAGTCATTAGGTTCTCCTGGAGAAGTTCTGGTCCTCACATCAAGCATTGCTTCCTGACTCTGGAGGGGAAGACGTGTGCCACTTGGTCTCCAGGATGAACTCATCACACTGGCTTCCTGACATGTACTTGTTGTCAGAGGAGCTCGGGGCCTCCATGTTACTGAGGATGGCTGTGATGCTTTTCAGAATAGCCCTGGTCTTTTTTGTGAATGTGACTTCTTGGAGCCAGTGTAGAACCCGCAACCTACCAGCACAGCATAGACTTCCTGGTTTCCATGGCTGACCTTTGGGCCTTCCTAGCACAGATCTGTAAGAGACTGGTGTGAGTCCTTCTTGTGGGCTATAGACCTCCAGTTGGACTTGTGGGAGGCATTGTCTTGAGCTCTGGGTCTTCATCTGGACTCATGTGGGACATTGTTGTGGGACTCAGGCCCTTGGCTAAATATTCTGTGTCTTTGATATTGTGGATAGATTTCCTGCATTTTCTTGTGTTAACTCTGGGTGACCATCATAAAACAATATAAACTTCAGTTTTACACCTTCTTGACCCAGCTTTTGCAATTTATATGTTTCTAGGAATCTATTCCATTTCTTCTGTGTTATTGAACCTATGAGAATAAAGGTTTTTGAAGTAGTTACTGATGATATTCTGTATTTCCACAGGCTCTCTGATGATTTCACTCTTTATTCCTTATTGCATGAATTTCAGTTTTTTAAAATAACATTGACTAGGGTTTTATCAGTTTTATTTATCCTTTCAAAGTACCAATTCCTCAATTCATTAATTCTCTGTTGTTTTCTTAGCCTCAATTACATTAATTTCTGCTCTGATCTTTATAATTTCCTCCCTTCTTTTCAATTTGGGCTTGACTTGGCCTCTTTTTTTGTAGATGTGTGTGTTGTGGTGTCAGCTTGTTTATTTAGCTTCCTTCTGTTTTCCTGATCTGGGAATTGACTGCCACATATTTCCCTCTGCAGACTGCTTTCATTTACTTCCACATGTTCTGGTAAGTTGTATTTACTTTTTCATTTGCTTGCAGATATTGTTTAATTTTCCTTTAATTTCCTATGTGACCTATTGATTATTCAGGACTGTATTATTTAAATTCCATGTTTTTATGGAGTTTCTTCAGGTACTTTGTCATTAATTTCCCATTTCAGACATTATGATCAAATAATATGCATGGGATAATTTTGATTCTTTTTCATTCAATGAAGCATGATTTATGGCTAGTACATGGTCCATTTTAGAGAATGTGCCATGTGAGGTTGAGAAGAATATGTATTCTGGTGGCTTTAGGAGGGACACTCTGTATACATTTACTGAGTCCATTTGTTCAGAAGATTGATTTAGTTCTGTTGTTCCTTTGCTGATTTTTCATCTAGTTGATCTGTTTGTGTCAATCTGGTGTTAATGTCTCCCATTATAATTGCATTAATGCCCATGTGATTTTTTCATATCTATTTACATTTGTTTTGCATAGCTGTGTGATGCCATATTTTGTGCATATATATTTAAGATTGTTATCTCTTCCTGTTGAAATTTTCCACTCACCAGTATGTAGTGACCTTCTTTATCTCTTTTGATCATTATTGTTTAGACGTTCACATTATCTGCAAACAGAATAAGTACTCTTGATTTTTTTTTATTTCTGTTGCACAACAAATTTTTTTCATTATTTGACTTTCAGTCTATGTATTTCCTTTTGGGTTTGATGGGTTTGTTTTATACAGCATATGGTTGGATGTTGTTTCTTGATCCATTCTGCCAGTCTGTGTGTTTTGACTGGTGAATTCAGACCATTTACATTAATGGTTATATCTGATTTGGATCATTTTTGATATGTTGTCTTTCTGCTATTTATTCTGTACCTTTCCCCTCTGTTTAATTGTTTGCCCTGCTTGTTGGTTTTATTCTGTGGTTTTTCTTAAAGTCATAATTATTATGTCTATCTAGAATACCTTTCAGTATGCTTTGTTTGTATGGTTTGTTTGGTGGGCATTAAGTTCTTCAGCTGTTCTTTGATGTGGAAGTAGCTTATTTCTCCATCGGTTTTTGAAGGATACTTTTGCACTATGCATCAATCTCAGTTGGAAGTCATTTGCCCTTAGGATTTTACATATTTCACTTCATGCTCTTCTTGACTTGATTGTTTGTGTTGAGAAGTCTGCTATGATTCTTATGGACTTTTTTACAGGTGATTTGCTTAGTTTCTCTAACAGATATTACTATTCCCTTCATATGTTGAATTTCTGGGAGGTTTATTATTATCTGGGTGTAGATTTATTCCGATTATGGCAAATTAGAGTTCTATGTGCTTCACTTATCTGTGTGTCAGTTATGTTTGCTGTAACATAACCATTTCAATTTTTCTAGGAAAATACCCTGGAGGGGAATAGGTATTTCCTAGATTGAATGGAACTTCCAATCCTAATTTTTTGAAGAATCCACATACTGATTTTCAAGTGGCTGGACCAGTCTACATTCCCACTGACAGTGGAGAAATGTTTTTCCCCACAGCCTCACCAATATTTGTTATCAGTTGATTTCTTGATGGAAGCCATTTTTTATGGAGTGAAGTGAAATCTCAATGCTATCTTAATTTGCATTCCTTGAGTGATCAGTGATGGTGAACATTTCTTCATGTAGTTATTTGCCATTTGTATGTCTTCATCTGAGAAATGTGTGTTCATCTCAGATGCCCATTTTTGAGGGGGTCTTTGAATTTGAGAGGCTTAATATTTTTCAATTGTTTATATGACCTGTATATAAATCCTTTGTCGGAAGGATTGCTGGCTAAAATTCTTTCCTCTTCTGTGGGTTTTCTTTTCACTTTGTTGGTGATTTCTTTTGAAGTGCAAAAACTTTTAATAATATGACATCCCAGTTGTTGATTCTTTGAAGTATTTCCTGGGCAATTTCCTTTTGTTCATGAATTATCTACCTACCCTTGTGTCTTCAAGATTTCTACCTACTTTGTCTTCCAACAGATTTAGTGTTTCTGTTTTAATATTTAGATCTTTGATCCATTTAGACTTTAGTTTAGTACCTGGTGATAGGCATGTGTCTAGTTTTAGTTTTCAGCATATGGAGAGCCAATTTTTCCAGCACCATTTATTAAAGAGGCTATAATTCTCCCAGTGGACATATTTAGCCCCTTTGTCAAATATCAGGTGGCTGAGTGTCTTTGTAGTTGTGCTTGCATCTTCTAATCTGTTCCAGTGATCCACAGGTCTATTTCTTTGCCAGTACTATGCTGATTTTATCATGTAGCTTTGTAGTATAGTTTCAAGTCAGGAATGGAGATGCCTCCTGCCTTGCCTTTGTTGCCCAGAATTACCTTAGTATTCTAGGTTTCTTCTGATTCTGAATAAATTTTAGACATGTTGTCTCTAGGTCTGCAAGGTATGTTAATGTTATTTTGATTGGGATTGCATTAAATCTGTGTAACAGTTTTGGTAGTGTGGCCATTTTCACAATGTTGGTTCTTCCTAACCAAGAGCAAGGAATATTCTTCCATTATCTAAGATCCTCTTCAATCTCCTTTTTTAATCTCCTTTTTTAGGCTAGTATAATTTTCAGCATGTAGGTCTTTCACATTTTTGGTTAGGTTAATTCTCAAATATTTCATTTTTTAGTGACAATTGTGAAAAACAATATTTCTATATTTGCTCTCTCAGTGAAGTTTTTGTTTGTATACAGGAATACAATTGATTTTTGAGTGCTGACTTTTTTCCAGCTTCACTGCTGAATTTGCGGATTACCTCTAGTAGTCTTTCAATGGAGTTTTTTGGGTCTTCTATATAGAGTATCATGTCAACTGCAAATAGTGTTAATTTAACTACTTAATTTTCTATTTTTATTCCTTTTATATCTCTCTCTTGTCTGATTGCTCTAGCTACTACTTCCAGCACTATATTGAATAGGAATGGTGATAGTGCTCACCCTTGTCTTATTCCTGATTTTAGAGTGAAAGCTTTTAGTTTTTGTCCATTTTATGTATGAATGGTTGTTGGTTTGTCATAGATTGCTTTTATGATATTGAGGTAGATACCATCTATTCTGATTTTTGTAGGGCTTTTATCGTGAAGAAGTGTTAAACTTTATCAAAGCTTTTTCTGAATCTATTGAGATGATCATGTGTTTATTATCTTTGGCTCTATTGATATGTCTTACTTACATTTTTTGATATGCATATGTTGAACCATCTCTGTTTTCCTGAAATAAATCCCACTTGGTCACTGCATTTTTCCATGAACACTTTCTATTCTATTTGATAGTATTTTACTGAGAATTTTTGCACCAAAGTTCATTATGGCTATTGACCTTTTTGACTGGGTCTTTCTCTGGTTTTGGTATCAGAATAATACTTGGCTCCAGGAATAGTTAAAGAAGCATTGCTTTGCTTTCAATTTCATTGAAGAGATTGAGGAGTACTGCCATTAAATCTTCTGTAAATTTCTTCTACAATTTAGATGTAAATCCATCAGGACCTGGGCTTTTCAGTTAGTAAATTTTTCATTACATTTTCAGTAATTGATACTGTTTTATTCAAAATTATTGTACAAAATTGATTTTAAAGAGTATAAATCAAAAGAGAGCAGGACAAAGCAAATCACAACAGAACAATAAAAGCAACACAGCACTTCACAGCAAGACAACTGGATATAAACAGTAGCTACCACAATATCTCTTTTCTTTGAAATAGTTGAACATACCTTCAACACTCAACAGTATCAAACATAACGAAATAGTATAAAACCATTCAAGAGAATGAAAGTATTATAGGACATTGAAAACCAAATAGCAGAAATTGAACATTGGCTACTATAGTATCTCATTTTCCTTAAAAATTTGTTTATACTGTCACACATATTAAAATCCAATAAGACACAACAGGATAGAACCAATGGAAAGAGAAGAACAAAAGCATGATAGGACTTCAAAGCAAGATGATATTAAATCAGCAATGACTGCCACAATGTCTTGTTTTCTTCAAAGTAGCTGTTCATTACCATCACATAAAATGAACAAACCAGAATAAAACCATTCCAACCAATGAATGAAAACATTATAAGACTTCAAAGCAATATAAAGGGAATCCAAGCTTACCATAAAATCTTATGTACTCTTGCCATTTCTTATGCTAAGGAGACTATATGGTATTTATACATATGAATTTAATTCATTTCACTTATAGTATGGTCTCAAGTTGTATCCATTTATTTATAAATATCTCAATGTGGTCATTCTTTATAGCTGAGTAGTATTCCATTGTATAAAAATACCATATCTGTTTTATCCATTCCTCAGTTGATGGGCACTTAGGTTGTTTCCAATATCTGAATATTACAAATTGTGCTGCTATAAACATGGGTGTACATATATCACTGTGGTATGATGTTTTCAGTTCTTCTTAGAATATGCCCAGAAGTTGAATAGCTGGGTAATATGGGGCTTCAAATCCCAGCTTTTTGAGGAATCTCCAGACTGATCTCTACTAGTTGCACCAGTCCACACTCCCACCAACAGTGCAGAAGAGTTCTTTTACCCCACAGCCTCTCCAGCATTTGTTGTTGGTAGTTCTCTTGATCCTGGCCATTCTTTCTGGAGTGAAATGGAATCTCAGTGTGGTTTTAATTTGCATTTCACTAATGACTTATGATGATGAGCATTTTTTCATGTATTTATTTTCCATTTGTATTTCTTCATCTGAGAATTTTGTGTTCATCTCAGGTTCCTATTTTTGGATTGGGTCTTTGAATTTCGGTGATCTGATTTTTTAAAATTCTGTATAAGTTCTAGACAGAAGTTCTTTGAGGGACAGTTTACTAAGATTTTTTCCCAGTTTGTGGGTTTCCCTTTCACTATACTGGATATTTCTTTCGATATCCAGAAACTCTTTAATAAGACATGCTCTGAGTTATTGATTCTGGGGAGTATTTCCATGAAGTTTGATTCTTGTTCATGAATTATCTACCTACCCATGTGTCTTCAAGATTTCTACCTACTTTGTCTTCCAACAGATTTAGTGTTTTTGTTTTAATATTTAGATCTTTGATCCATTTAGACTTCAGCTTAGGACCTGGTGATAGGAATGTGTCTAGTTTTAGTTTTTGGCATATGGAGAGCCAATTTTTCCAGCACCATTAATTAAAGAGACTATCTTTCTTCCAGTGAATGTGTTTGTCCCCTTTATCAAAGATAAGTTGGCTGAGTGTGTTTGTAGTTGTAGTTGTATTTTCCAATCTATTCCATTGATCTTCATATCTGTTTTATTTCAGTACCATGTTGATGTTATTATAGTAGTTTTGTAATATAACTTCAAGTCAGGGATTGTGATGCCTCCTGTCTTGCTTTTGTTGCTTAGAACTTTCTTTGCTATTCTAGGTCTCTACTGGTTCCAGATTGTTGTAGTCAGGGGTTGTGCAAAGAACAGTTAGAATCAGGACATGAAGTTTGTAATGTTGTTTTTATGATAGTCACCCATAGCTAACACAAGAAAATGCAGGAAATCTATCCACACACAAAGACATAGAATATTTAGCCAAGGGCCTGAATCCAACAGCAATGTCCCACATGAGTCCAGATGAAGACCCAGAGCTCATGACAATGCCTCCCGTAAGCCCAACTGGAGGTCTATAGCGCACAAAGACTCACACCAGTCTCTTTTAAGGATCTGTGCTGGGGAGGCCCAAAGACCAGCCATGGAAACTAGGAAGTCTATGCCAGCAGGGTGAAGGAGCTGTACTGATAGGTTGAGGGTTCTACACTGGATCCAAGAAGTGACACTCACAGCAAAGACCAGGGCTCTCATGAAAAGCACCATAGCCACCACCAATTTTTAATTCATAACACAGATGAATTTTAAGAGTGATTTATGTAGATCTATGAGGTATGCTGGTAGTATTTTGATTGTGATTGCACTGAATTATGTATAACAGTTTTGGTAGAATGGCCATTTTTACAATATTTATTCTTCCTATCCATGAACAAGGGATGTCTTTCCATTTTCTGAAGTTCTATTTGATTTTGTTTTTTAGGGTATTATAATTTTCTCTGAATAGATCACTTACTTTTTTTCAGAATGATTCCTAAGTATTTCATTTTTTTGAATGCTATTGTGAAAAGTGTGGCTTCTCTTGTTTCTCTCTCACTGATTTTGTTTTTAGTGTATAGGAATGCTATTGATTTTTGAGTGTTGACTTTGTATCCAGCTACATTACTGAATGTATTTATTATACCTACTAGTCTTTAAGTGGGTGTCTTCTATGTACAGTATCATGTTGTTTGCAAATAATGATAATTTAACTTCCTCTTTCCTATCCTTTCTCTTTTTATTTCTCTCTCTTGTCTAAATGCTCTGGCTAGTATTTCCAGCACTATGTTGAATAGGAGTGACAATAATGGATATCCCTGTCTTGTGCCTGATTTTAGGGTAAAGGCTTTCAGTTTTTGGCCACTTAATATGATGCTAGCTATTGGTTTGTAGTAGATGGTCTTTATCATATTGAGGTAAAGACCATCTATTCCAATTCTCTGTAAAGTTCTCATCATGAATATGTGTTGGACCTTATCAAAAGCTTTTTCTGCATCTATAGACATTATCATGTGATTCTTATTTTTGGCTCTATTGATATGGTGAATTACATTTATTGATTTGCTTATGTTGGACCATCCCTACATTCCTGGGATGAATCCCATTTGGTCATGGTGTATAATCTTCTTGATGAATTGCTGCATTCTGTTTGCCAATATTTTAGTGAGAATTTTTGCATCTATGTTCAATAGGGAGATTGGCCTGTAGTTCTCTTTATAGTTAGGTCTTTCTCAGGTTTTGGTACTAGAGTAATATTTGCTTTCAGGAATGAGTTAGGAAGAATTGCTTCCCTTTCAATTTCATTGAAGATTTTGAGTAGTATAGGCATTAAGTATTCTTTGAATTTCTTGTAGAATTTCACAGTGAATCCATCTTGGCCTGGGCTTTTCTTTGTTGGTAAGGATTTAATTGCATTTTCAATTTCATTAATATAAATTGGGTTATTCAGCAGTTTTACATCTTTTTGACCCAGCTTTGGTAGTTCATATGTTTCTAGGAATCTGTCCATTTCTTCTGTGTTATCGAACCTATGAGAATAGAAATCTTCAAAATAGGTGTTTAGGCTCTTCTGTATGCTCATAGAATATATAATGATTTTACTCTTTTAATTCCTTATTGAATGAATTTGGGGTTTTTCTTTACTTTTTAAAGTAATTTTGGCTAAGGGCTTATCAGTTTTATTTATTCTTTCAAGGAACCAATTCTTTGATTCATTGATTCTTTGTATTGTTTTCTTAGTGTCTATTACATTGATTTCTTCTCTGACATGTATAATTTCCTCCCTTCATTTGGCTTTGGACTTGATTTGCTCTTCTTTTTCTAGATGTTTGAGGTATAGCATCAGGTTGTTTATTTGTGTTTGTTCTGCTTTCCTGATGTGGGAATTCACTGAAATAAATTTTCATTTGAGGACTAATTTCATTGCATCCCACAGATTCCAGTGATTTGTATTTGTATTTTGGTTTGCTTGTGTTTAATTTCTTTTTTAATTTCCTGTGTGACCTACTGATAGCTCAGTTGTGTATTTTTCAATTTCCATGTGTTTGTGTGTTTTTTGCAGTTTTCTTTCTCACTAATTTCTAGTTTCATGGCACTATGATCCAATAGCATGCATGGGATAATTTCAATTCTTTTGCATTTGCTTAAGTATGTTCTATGGGCTCTTATATGGACTATTTTAGAATATTTTCCCATGTACTGCTGAGAAGAAAATATTCTGATCAGTGGAATACTCTATATGTCTATCAAGTCCATTGGTTCACAGGTGGATTTAGTTCTGTTACATCTTTGCTGAGTTTCCATCTGGTTTATCTGTTCCTTTCTGTCAATGGCATGTTAAAGTCTCCTGTTATAATTGTTTTATTGCTTATTCGATTTTTCATTTCTGTTAATACTTGTTTTATATAGCTGGGTACTCCAAAATTTGGTGCATAGATATTTAAGATTGTTTTCTCTTCCTCTTGAAGTTTTCACATAACTAGTATGTAGTGACCTTCTTTATCTCTTTGGATCATTCTTGTTTTGAAGTTCACATTGTCTGCAAACAGAATAGCTACACTTGCTTTTTTTTGAGTTCCTGTTGCATGGAGTATTGTTTTCCATCCTTTGAATTTCAGTCTATGAGTTTTCTTTTGGGTTAGATGGGATTCTTTCATACAGCATATGGTTGGATGTTGTTTCTTGATCCATTCTGCCACTCTGTTTCTTTTAATTGGTGAATTGAGGCCATGTACATTAATGGTTATAAGTGTTACAGGTTGGTTTATTTTTTACACATTGGCTTTCTGCTGTTGCTTCTTTCCATTCTGTTTAATTCTTTGCCTTGCATAGTGGTTTTTTCCTATTTTTATCTAGAATGTCTTTCAGTATTCTTTGCCGGGTTTGTTTGGTGATCATGAAGTTCTTCAGTTGTTCTGTCATGGAAGTATCTTATTTCTCCATCCATTTTGAAGGACAGTTATGCAGGTTACTTCAGTCTGGGTTGGAAGTCGTTTTCCTTAAGAATCTGAAATACTTCACTCCATGCTCTTCTTGACTTCCTTGTTTGTGTTGAGAAGTCTGCTGTGGTTCTGATAGGTTTCCTTCATAGATGATCTGTATTTTCTAACAGCTTTTAATATTCTGTTCTTATGTTGGATTTCTGGGATGTTGATTATTATATGCCTTTGTGTAGTTTTATTTTGGTTATGGGTATTTGGATTTCTGTATGCCTTACTGATCCATACGTCAGTTTCCATTCTCATTTTGGGGAGATTTTCAGCTATTATTTCTATAAATAGCCTCTTGATATCATTTGTGTTGTCCCCTTCTTTTTTATTTATCCCTATCAATCTTATGTTGTTTTTCTTTGCATCATCTCGCAAATGTTGAATTGTTATCTCCTGATTCCTTATTATTTTTAAAAGATTTTTTCTTTCCTGTTTACTAGTTGCAATCTTGTCTTTGAAGTCTGAAATTCTATGTTCAATTTCCTTGATGTGGTTTGCCAACTTTAATGGAATTTTTGAATTCCTGTATATGTCTTTGAATGTGCTTCATGCATTCTGTTTGTTTCTTATATTGTTTATTCAGGGTTTCCATGTTTTTGCATTCTTCCTCTAATTTTTAAATTGTGTCTTTTTTTAGATGTATTCATCATTTCTTTCATTACATTCATCATTTCTTCTTTTATCTGGGAGATTATTTCTGATTTGCATTCTTTTATAGATTCCCAGATTTTGTTCTTTATTTCAGTTGTTATCATTTCAGGCATTTCAGGTGTATGGTCTATATTTTCTTCCATTTACATGTTTCCTAGCCTTGCTTGGGATGGGCTACATGTTTGAGATTGCATTTTGGTCTTTCGTCTTGTCACTTTCCTATATTTCTGTGTTTCTAGTGATGTTCCAAAGCTTCCCCTGGGTGTGCTGGAAATCACCCATCCCCAGACCATGTTACTGAATGGAGGTTGCTGGGCATAGCCCAGTCAGGCCCGCTGGGACCTCCTATGCATCCTTTGGTATTATAGGATGCTGGGTGGGGTCCTAACTGCTGGGAATGATGGTCCAAAGCTTTCCTGTAGTCCAAGAGTGCTGGAGCTCACCTCACACAGACTCAGCTCTTGGGACTGATTGGAGGTCACTGCATGTGGCCCAGTCAGTCCTGAGGGACCTCCCATGCCTCCTGGGGTAAGTTCAGGAAGCTGGGTGGGGTCCTAACCACAGGGAGCGATAATGACCCAAAGCTCTCCCAGAGTGCAAGTGAGCTGGAACTCACTTCACGTGCCCTCAGCTCTCAGGACTGAATGGAGGTGACTAGGCATGGCTCAATCAGGCCCATAGGACCTCTCAAGCCTCCTCTGGTGGTTCAGGAAGCTGGGTGGGGTCCTGACCACAGGGAGCAATTGTCCAAAGCTCTCCCCAAGCATAGGCATGATGGAAATCTGAATTTCACCTTTTTTAAATATTCTTTTTGCATCAATTTGATTTTTTCTTTCTTTTTCTTAATAAATTTGGCCATCGGTTAATCAATTTTGTTTATTCTTTCAAAGAACTAATTATTTTATTCATTAATTCTTTATGTTGTTTTCTTAATCTCAATTACATTAGTTTCTGTTCTGATCTTATAATTTCCCACTTCTATGAACTTTGGTTATGACTTGCTTTTCTTTTTCTAGAAACTTGAGGTGCAACATGAAGTTGTTTGTTTGTGATCTTTCTTTTTTCCTGATGTGACAATTCATTCCTATATATTTTCCTCTTAGTACTGTTTTCATTGCATCCCATAGGTTTTTGTATGTTGTATCTGCATTTGATTAGATTATATATTGTTTAATTTCTTCTTTAATTTCATTTGTAACCCATTGATTGTTCAGGAGGGTGTTATTGAATTTTCATGTGTTTATGTAGGCTTTTCAGTTTCTTTGGCCACTAATTTCCAATTTCATTGCAGTATGGTCAGACAATATGCATGTGATAAATTCAGTTCCTTTGCATTTACTTAAGCATGTTCTATGGGCTGATATACAATCTATTTTATTGAATGTTCCACATGCAGCTGTGAAGAATGTATATTCTGATGTAGTTGGGTGGAAAACTCTGTAAACATCTAGTAAGTCCATTTGTTTACATATTTGATTCTATTCTGTTATTTCTTTGCTATTTGTCTAGTTGATCTCTCTTAGTGACAATGGGGTGTTAAATTGCTCTGTTATAATTGTGTTATTGCACTTTTTCATGTGTATTAGTATACTTTTCATAGTTCTGTGTTCCTGTATTTGATGCATATATATTTATAACTGTTGTCTTTTACTCTTCAATTTTTCCCTAACAAATATGTAGTGAGCTTTTTTATCTCTTTTGATCATTTTTTATTTGATCTTCACATTTTCTACGAACAGAATAGCTATCTTTGATATTTTCTGAGTTCCAGTCACATGGAATATTATTTTTCATTCTTTAAATTTCAATCTCTGAGTTTCCTCTTGAGTCAGATGCATTTCTTGTATATAGCACATTGTTGTACCCCATTTATTGATCCATTCTATTTTTTTTTAATTGGTGAGTTTATACCATTTACACTGTTGGTTATAAATGATATGTACTGGCTTAATTTTATCATGTTATTTTCCTCTTGTTGGTACCTTGATTTTACTCCTTCTTTAATTGCTTGTCCTGCCTGTTGGTTTGTTTCTATTGTTCTGGGAATTGTAGTCATTTTGTCTCTCTCTAGTATGTCTTTCAGTATTCTTTCTAGGGTTGGTTTGGTGGACATGAATTTCTTCGGTTGTTCTTTGTCATGGAGGTGTTTTGTTCATCCATTAAATTTCAAAGAAAACTTTGTAGGTACATCTATCTAGGTTGAAAGATGTTTTCTGTTAGCCCTTGAAATACTTCACTCTAATCTCATCTTGACTTGAGGGTTTGTGTTCATAAGTATTTTGTGATTCTGATGGGCCTTCCTCATAGGCCAGTTGTGTCTTTTCCCTAACAGCTTTTAGCATTCTGTTTTTATACTGAATTTCTGTGATCTTGATTATTATATATGTGGGTATAAATTTACTTTGGTTGACTTTTGATTTCTTCACTTATTTGTATATCAGAATCTTTTCCCATGTTTGGGAAATTTTCTGCTATTACTGCTGCAAATAGTTTTTCTATATAATTTGCATTGATCCTGCATTTTTATTGACACCTATCAGTTATATTTTTTCTTTGAACCACTTTGAAACTGTTAAACTGTAATTTTATGATCCTTTATTATTTTTAAATGTTCTTACCTTTCATGATCACTAGCTGCAATCCAGTCTTCAAGGTCTGAATGTCTGTCTTCAGTTTCATTCAAGTTATTCCATCAGCTTTCAGTGGAAATTTTAATTTTCTGAATATCTCTTTGAATTTGTTTCATGCATTCCTATATCTTTCCTGTATTGTTCATTAAAGGTTTCCATCATTTTCCTATGCTCCTGTACTATTTTCTGTCTTCTCTAGCTATGCTGAGCAACTCCTTCATAAAAACTGTCATTTTTTCTTTACTGGAGAGGTTATTTCTCATATACTTTCTTCTATAGCCTTATGTATTTGTTTCTTAATTTCACTTGCTATCTTTTCAAAAATTTCATGCATATGACTTCCAATGTCCTCTATTCCTTACTTATTCCTGATTGACTGGGTATTTGAGATTGCATTTTGCTTTTTCTTTTTGTTATTTTCATCTGATTAATATTTTAGTATTTTCAATACCACTTATCTCACCTGTTCATCACGTGTGTCTTAGAGTTCTACTGAGTGGCTGACGTGTTTGCAGTTACTAGGTCCTACAATGTAGGGGAGGGGCCAGTCACCTGAATTTCTCCTGCAAGGTCTTTTTGGGTGAAACCTATTTTGTTCCTCAGTTGACTAGCCTAGGAGTATCAATGTAAGCCAACCCTTAAGTCCTGTTGTTACTGTGACTATAGGCTGTTTCAGGTCACCAGATCTATCTGTCCATAGTTTTTGCCCCAACTAGGAATCTCCTGTGTCCCTGGGGGCCTCATAGGTCCTTTCATGTTTCTTTGCATAGGAAGAGGCCTCACTGGTACTCTCACCAACCCACTAAGTGTTCTCTGTATGATTGAAGGACTCACATACTTGCCAGTTTTCCAAGTTCAACTGGGGGAGGATACACTGAGGCTCCTGTTGACTCTCTGAGGTTCTGTGCATCAAAGAGAAACTCACCACATGGTCACTGGCCAGAAAAGATCCTCTCTGTAGGGGAGGGTTGTCCAAGGCTCCCACCAGCCCACAAAGATACTGCAGGTGGTGGAAGGGGTTTTTGACCATCTGTGGGCTGCTGAGGTCTTTTTAGGTGTGGGAAAAGGGCATTCAATGATCCCATCAGCTGCTGAGACATCTCAGGTGCCAAGTTTATACTTCTTTATGACTGAATAGTACTGTATTGTATAAAAAGACAACATCATTTTTATCCATTCCTCATTTAATGGGTACTTGGATTGTTTCAAAGATCTAGCTATTACAAAGTGTGCTGCTATAAACATAGGTGCACATATATCACTGTGGTATGTTTTTTAATTCCTCTAGAAAGATACCCAGCAGAGAAATAGCTGGATTGCATGGAATATCTGTTCTTAGTTTATTCAGCACTATCTACACTGATTTCCATGGTGGTTGCACCAGTTTACATTGCCACCAATAGTGGAGAAGTGTTCCTTTTTCTTTACAGCTCCACCATCATTTGTTTTTGGTTGATTTCCACTCTTTATATGGGAAGTAATAACCAACATAATGAAAATGGCCATAATTCCAAAATTGTTATACAGATTTAATGCAACACCAATCAAAATATCATTAGTATACCTCACACAAATGGAGAAAATATTCCCAAAATTCACTGGAACCATAGAAGACCTATCATAGCAAAGGTAATTCTGGGAAACAAAGACAAGGCAGGAAGCATCACAATCCCTCATTTAAAATTATACTACAAAACTACTGTAATAGAATCAGCATGGTGTTGGAAAAAACTTGAGGATCAGTAGAACAGACTAGAAGATGCAGACACAAATGCAAACACACTCAGCTGCCTTGTCTTTGACAAAGGGACCAAACATGTTCACTGGAAAAAATAGCCTCTTTGATAAACTGTGCCTGAAAATTGGCTTTCCACACACTGAAGAGCAAAACTAGACTTATGTTTATCACATTGTACTAAACTAAATTCAAAATAGATCAAATTTCTGAATATTAGAACAGAAACATTAAATCTACTGGAAGACAAATTAGGTAGAAATCTTGAAGACATTGGTGTAGGGAGAGAGTTCATAAACAAAACCCAAACTGGATGGGAAATACTTCATAGAATCAACAATTGGTATCTCCTCTTATGGAAAAATTTTTACACATCAAAAGAAAGTACTGAGTGAAAAGGCAACTCATAAAGCCAATTGTCCCTCAGACAATTGACTTATATATAGATCATATAAAGAGCTGAAAGAAATCAGACTTCCTCAATTTCAAAAACCCAATTCAAAAATGGGCATCTGAGAAAAATACCAGAATTTGTCAAGAAGAGTTTATACTGAGGGACTTAGAAATTGAAAGCCATTTCCTCACATCCACCTGACATAAGTTAAGGGAGATAAGGCATACCCACTGAAGAACTTTTATTTAAAACACAAAACAGGCACACACACACATGAATACACCTCCATTTATGTACATGTTCTCACTATAACTTCAGTATATTACTCATGAATGTACATGTCCTCTTTACTTAATCTTTGTCATGACTGCCTTCCTATCAGCCCTGCCCCTATACTTATTTTTTACAAAAGAACTGGAAGAAACTAAAAGGACAGGCAGAAGGATTGCCTAGATTAGATTCAAAGACAGCAAAGAGAACATGTTGGATATCCATATATTCACAAACAAACACCTTGGAGGGCAGGAAAACCTTACACTATCTAAACAAAAGGAGCTTGTGGTAAAGCTTGAGGGCTTTCGTCTCTGATACCCCTTACCACTTCATAGTATCTGTTTATGCTCTTTCTTTTCCATCTTTTCAAACTTAAGTCAACTGTCTTTTGTTATACTAAACTTTGCCTTTGGGTCAGGGATTTAGCTCAGTGGCTGAAGCACTGGCCTGGTAAGTGTGAAGTCATGAGTTTGATCCCCGGTACAAAGAAAAAAGTTTAAATTTTGCCATTTTTGGTTCCTTGTTGTTTCCAGGTTTAGTATCTCAGGGAGCTGCATTTTCAGTAGAGCAGTGGTATGGCATAACATGACATGGCAAGCTATCTACACCTGGAGATAACAATTGTGATAGCTGGTAACTTATTTTCTCTCTGTTGCTCTCAACAAGATGAAGTCATGAATATTCCTAAGAAAGGGGAATACCTTACAACTTTGAGTATTATTTCCTGACTCTCCTACCTATTGTTTCAGGAACCATATAATAATTGACAACATAGTAGCAGAAAAGTAAAAAATGTATGGAAGAATCACCTTCTAGGTCATTCTCTTTGAGTCAATGTGTCAAGTTCTCTCTCAAGGACAAGACTGTTCAACGATTCATATCAATATCTTAACAGCATGAAGGGACACTTAGGGATGTGTCACCAGGAAGCCAGGTCCTAACACCACAAGAAACCAGAAACACTCCTTAGTTATTTGTGTTTTGGGGAAAATAATTCAGACATGTAGGAAGTTGTACAGATTATAGGCAGAATTTATTGCAATTTATAGATCTTAGAGTGGTACATAAAGAGAATAAACCTTTAAACATGAAGGTGGAGAAGCATGAAGATGGCACTGGCCTCTAAGGATTATGTTACATTTATATAATTAAATGAATCTTTAAGAAATATCATTCTCCTCTGTCAAACCATTTTTTTTTTGTATAAGGAAAAGGCTATTTTGACCAACTTTAGAGGGAAACATGGTATCATTTACTCCCTAGGGGAGACATTTTTGTTTAATCTGTTTGTATACCTTGAAATTTTTCAAATGTCTTTATGCATGCTTTGGATATTGTAAAGACCCTGGACCTGACCAGCATGCTCAGAGGAAGTTATATTCTCCTGGACTACATCTTGAAATCCTTAGCTTGTTTGAATTTTATTTGAAGCTAATGATTAAGAAAACAAAGTGAGAAAAATTATGGTGTTTTGGCTTTTCATGTAGCCTTCAGTTGCCTGTTTCCAGGTCTTCTAATGTTTAACCTTTTGCTAAGAGATGGACAATAGTTTTAAAATGAAATACAAAAGAACTATTGAGTTAAGGGATTATGGTAGAGTAAGAGAATCTCCAAACTGGAAAAAGGTGAGCCAGAATTCTCATACTAATTTTACTACAGATTAATTCTACAACTTAAAGAAAGTCCCTTTTCCTTATAGCCTCAAGGTTTGCCTCTGTAAAGTGATGTAAATGGAAATAGATTATCTCCAAGGTCTATTCCAAAAGTGATACAATGTGAGTCTAATTTAACTATAACAGAAAGGTTTTTAAAACTTAGAACAGAGGAATTTATAGCTTTATTAAGCACTGACTGGTTTCCTCAAAGCCACAAATAAAAAAGCACTAAAAAACCTATATTTTCCTGTGTAACTTAAAATACATTTTATCATAGCTACACATTTATACTTCAATAAGTCTTAATCTGTAAAATATTTTTATAGCTTTTGGTCAGAAAATCTATAAAAGAGTTTAATTTTATTGTACTTCACAACTTATTACTGTTATTATAGACAGCCAAATTAGACAGAAATGTAATAGGCAGCCAGAACTTTGAGGGATATGCTTTGGAGGGTTTTAGTGGAGAGGATGAGTAAACATAACTGTGGCTGGAGTCATATATGCTGAAGTTCATGACTCAAGATAAAGATTAAATGATTAGGCCTACATGCCTCCTGAAGGATAACCAATAATTTGTAAATTATACTCATCTGTTCCAATAAAATCTAGATAGACAACAATCACCCAAGTGGGTGACCAAGACCTTCCTAAAAAGATTTTTGTTATTTTCATGTACACTTGCTATGTGACCTTCTTTCCCATTGGATCAGTGCTACATAAGCAGCTATACTTGTAATCTCATTGGATGATCATAGCTTTGACCCATATGGTACTCATCTCATGGTTTTTGCTCTATAAAACATCCTCTGAGATGTGATCTTCCTTGGAAAGCCACTTTCAAGTCTCTTGCTGTCTTTCAGGGACTTTCTCAATAAACTTTTTCTATTGTTAGCCTCCCTTATTCCTTAGAATTCATTTTTCAATTTTGAGGAACATGTCTGACATCTAGCAGGCTGGGTGTTTTACTATTGCCCCTATATTATTTGTAGGTCTACAGCAAGATAATTGGAAGGAGGTGAAAATCTCACTGTCAAATTGTCTTACTTCTTTGGAGTAAGCACTAGAAATTGTTCCATCCTCACATATTGAGAAAGTGCCCTTTAATATGTTTATGCACCCATGCATGACCTGCCTACCCCCAGAGGCAAATGGAATGGAGAGAGAAATATTGATTATGATACTGTTTCAACCCTATAACCGTACTATAAGAGAGAGGGAAAATGGTCAGTATTATCTTATGTTCAGACTTTCTTTGCATTAAGAGATAATCTCCAAGACAACCTTAAAGCCTCATCCACTACCATTGAGCCTGATATTTCCTTCACTTGCCCTCTAGACTCTAATAATGAAGCTTCCAAGCCAACCTTAACTGAAGCATCTACTAAGTTATATCCAATTATATCTGATTTTGTTCAAGTTCCTTATGGACAGTATGCCTTACAGGAGGATGGAAAATTTGCCCTACCTCTGTTCATATGTCTTTTTAATCTCAGTGACCTCAAACATAAAAAAAGACCTGAGAAAGTTTTCAGATGACACTGATAATTACACGGAGGTCTTTAGGAGACTTACCCAGATGTATGAACTATACTGGAAAGATATAATGCTACTCTTAAACATTGATTTATTTTACTTCATTTTTTAAAGACAATAAAACCAAGCAAAATCAGAGTAAAGCCAATCAAAACAAACCAGTTTAAGTCACACAGGACTTCAAAACAATAGGAAATCAACCATGGTTACCATAATGCCTCTTGTTGTCTTCAGAATAATTGCCCATACCTTCAGACATAGTAAGAATAAAAAAAGAGAAAAGAATAGAATGAATAAAAACAAAACAATGAATTCAGTAAAGGACTTCAAAACAAGACAATAGTAAATCCAAAATGGCTACCACAATATATCTTGTTATCTTTGAAATAGCTGCCCATCCATCAGATATAACAAAATCAAACAAAACAAAACAAAACAAAACCCAACCCGAAAGCACAATGAAAATGGTACATTACTTCAAAACAAAATAATAGGGAATTAACAATGGCTACCACTTTCAGAAGGAGATCCCTCATAGATGCTATACTGCATACAATTTTCCTCTGAATAGGTGATCAGGTCACCAGCCATAGATCTGCAAATCAATCAAACACCAAACACAACAAGAATTAAATTGCACTTCACCTCCATACCTATCATCACAACCTGTGTTTCTCCAAATCATCTGGTTGCTCATGGGAGGGGTGTGGTGTTGGCTCTTTTTGCTTCCCAGCCCTCTGGGGTGTGGCTCTCTCCCTGGGAGCCCACACATGGCACTGATTCACAGGGAGGGCTTGCTTCTTGGTGATTTCTAATGAAATACAAGCAGCATTACAAGCTGCTGTTATATTTGGAAATGAATATCATATTGTGATCAATTTAAGGATACAAGGATTACTTACACTGTTTAACTGCCTCTGCTACACTCCAATCATGGGTGTTCAAAAATCCAATGGATGTTAAACAGATCTGTTTGCACTCTCACTGCTTGAGTGTTCACTTTGTGTGCTTTAATTTTGTAACTTGAATAACTATTTCTAAAAGAACAATATGGAATTTATCAATTAGTAATTTCTTACTGTTTATCTTCTTTTCTTGAAATTCTGTAATATTTCTATCTTTTTTCTGTTTTTTTTTTCTCTTTAAATAAAAAAACTACGAAAAAATTCCAATGGAGAGTAGAGGTTGGCATATGACCTTAGATTGGGAAATGAAGCAGTAGTGCCATTCCACTCAGTGGCTCCTAACTCATACACTCTGCTTTATCAAATCCTAGAAGATGATGAATATTTTTCAGTGTTAGATTTAAAAGATGCTTTCATCTGTCCTTTATATATGGATTCCAGAATTCTCTTTGCCTTTGAAAATCCTTAGGACCAAGCCTCCCAATTGACATGGACTGAGTTTCCTCAAGCATTCAGAGAGTCATCATGTGCTTGGACAATGATTTGGAACATTTTAAATTTTCCCATCACAATCCTGCAATATGTAGATGATATACTATTATGTGCCCCCTCAGAAGAGCTTTTAGCTGAGGCACTCATGTTCTGTTGAATTTTATAGCAGAGGTTGCAATGTCTCTAGGCCTAAGGCACAACTTTGCAGCCCTGATGAATAATATTTAGGCCTTATTATATCTAAGAGAATCTAAATGTGGGGGAAAGAGAGAATTAAACTAATTATTTCCTTCCCATAACCCAAGACTCTGAAACAGCAAAGGAGATTCCTAATAATTACAAATTTTGCCTCCTTTGGATAGCAGTGCATGGTGAGATCAGACAACCCCTCTATCAACTTAAGAATAAAGCCAAAAAGTAAGATACCCATATTTTAAGCTAGAACCTGATTCCCAAATTGCATTCCAGAAGCTTAAACATGCACTTCTGGATGCCCCAGCACTGAACTTCCTGACAGGAAGTTGATAAAAGACAGGGCATGGCTTTGGGAGTGCTTTTGAAGGACTGAGGATCTGCTCAACAACCTGTAGGTTATCAGAATCATGGATTAAACATTATAGCAAAGTGATGGCTTGTGTGCCTTTGAGCTGTGGCTGCCATAGCTCCCCTAGTATCAGAGGCATCCAAGATGATTTAGCCAAAGTTCTCAGTATATACACCTCACAATGTGATGAACTTCCTTATTTCCAAAGGGAGCCTATGATTACTATACAACTCATTTTTTTTAAATTCCAGGCTCTACTTCTATAAGGACAAGACTTTCAAATAAAGATATATTCCTCCTTAAACCCTGTGACCCTTCTACCAGAAAAACAGGAAATTGAGGCTGAGGAACATGACTGTGAACAGGTAATTCTCCACATATTCCCAACCAGAGAAGAATCCAGAGGGAATACCTATTATCAAGAAATCAACCAGTAACAAATGCTGGTAAGGCTGTGGGAAAAAGGAATACTTCTCCATTATTGATTAAACTGTAGACTGGTGCAACCACCATGGTAAGCAGTGTGGAGATTCCTCAAAAACTAAAATTTGAACCACTATTTGACTCAGATACTCTCCTTCTTTGTATCTTTCTGAAATAATCAAAAACATCATGCATCAGTGATATATGAACACCTATGTTTATAATGCCATGGTTTATAATAGCTAAATCTTGGAAAAAGCTCAAATGCCCATCAACTGATGAATGGATAAAGAAGGTGCATGTGTGAATTTTTTAATATAAAATGGAGTACTACTCCAGTATGTAGAAATATAAGATTGACACATTTCTAGCTAAGTGGATCTACTTTGAGACCATACTCTTAAGTGAAATAAATAGGACACAAAATTTTAAATACCACATTGTTCCTCTGGTATGAGAAACTATCAGTGTAACTATATACCAAAATGTGTAATAGGTGATGGGAAATTGGAACAAAATATTCAAATGAGAAAGGGAATACAAAGAGTGGAAGGGGAATGGAAGAAAGATATAATAAAAAGAGAAAGAAAACTGGAAGCAAAGTTTTGGTAAATAAGGAAGGAAAGAAATGTTGAAGAGAGGCAAAGGGAATGGGAATAAAGAAGCAAGATATGTGATGTACAGGTACAAATTCCCTATAATGAATGTTAACATAATGTATATTTAAAATGTACCAATACAAAAGACGAAAAGAGGCCCATTCAAATTTCACCTGCCACTTTAAAATTTCATCCATCAACTTAGATTTTTTATTCACATAGCTCATTTTTCATGTGATAATTTTGTTTTAAAAAACTTTTTCTCATAATCAAAGTTTTCATTGGTTATAATGAATGCCACCAACAGTAAGTGACATTCTCAGCCAAGGAATATATAATTACACTACTATAAGCATTACTTTAATACAATTTTTAAATTTTATTTAAAGAGAAAAAACAGAAAAGGGGTAGAAATAATACAGAATTTCAAAAAAGAGATAAACAGTAAGAGATCACTAGTTGATAAATTACATATTGTCCTTTTAGAAATAGTTGTTCAAGTTCTAAAATTAAAGCATACAAAGAGGATATTCAAGCCATGACACTACAAACAGATCTGTTCAACAACCCAACAAGAATTTTGAAATATGATTATCAGTCTTACACACTTAAATATACATGCAGCTATATCTTTTATAGCACTTCCTATTTCCTCTATCTTTTACAATAGCAATTACACATTTTTAAAATTTTATTTAAAGAGAAAAAAAAGCAAAACAAGAAGGGTAGCAACAATACAGAATTTTAAAAGAAAAAAGGAGAAAAAAACACTAAGAAACCACTAGGTGATAAATTACATATTGTCATCTTGGATATAGTTGTTCAAGTTACAAAATTAAAAGATACGTAGTAGACATTCAAACAGTGAGACTGCAAACAGTTCTATTCAACAATCCAACAAAGATTCAGCAATATGGTCATCTATTTTACATAATCAAACATATATGCAGTTATATCCATTAGAGTCCTTTCTTTTCCTCTCTTTTTTACAATAGCAATAACATATTTGGGGTTTTGTTACTCTTATAGTTCTTATTACTTTTTTGCACTAGAGACAAAGTGTGATATTTATAAAAATGATTCGTATTTATTTCACTAATGAGGATAGTCTCAAGTTGTCTCCATTTGCCTATGAAGGCCTCAAAATCATCCCTTTTATAGCTGAGTAATATTCCATTGTATAAAAATACCACATCTTTTTCATCCACTCTGTTGTTGATGGGCATCTTGGTTGTTTCCAGGATTTAGCTATTACAAATTGTGCTTCTATGAACATAGGTGCACATACATCACTGTGATTTGAACTTTTCAGTTCTTCTAGGAAAATACCCAGGAGGGGAATAGCTAGGTTGAATGGAACTTCCAATCCTACTCTTCTGAGAATTCTCCATATGGATTTCCATAGTGGTTGCACCACTCTACATTCACACCAACAGTAGAGCAGTGTTTCTTTCTCCCCGCAGCCTTGCCAGCATTTATCATTTGATTTCTTGATGGAAGCTATTTTTTCCAGAGTGATGTGAAATCTCAATGTTGTTTCAGTTTGCATTTCTCAAATGACCAGTGATGGTAAACATTTCTTCATGTATTTATTTGCCATTTGTATATCTTCATCTAAGAACTGTGTGTTCATCTCAGATGCCCATTTTTTGGAGAGGGTCCTGTGTCAGCTATTGAAATTGAAAACATAATTAAAAACTTACCAACAAAGAAAAGCCCAGGTCCTGATGGATCAAAGCTGAATTCTACAAGAAATTTAGAGAAGATTTGATGCCAATACTCCTTAAACTCTTCAATGAAATTGAGAAAAAAGCAATCCTCCCTAAGTCATTCCTGGAGGCAAGTATTACTCTGATATCAACACCAGAGAAAGACCCAGCCAAAAAGGAGAACTATAGGCCAATCTCCCTAATGAACATTGCTGCAGAGATTCTCAATAAAATACTGGCAAATAGAATGCAGCAAATCATCAAGAAGATTAAACATCATGACCAAGTGGGGTTCATTCCAGGAATGCAGGGATGGTTTAGCATATGCAAATCAATAAATTTGATACACCACATCAACAGAACCAAAAACAAAAAACACATGGTCATTTTAATAAAATTTTTAAAAAATATTTTAAGACTAAAAATTTTAAAGATAACTCAATCAGTTCTCATAGTTCATAAACTCATTAGTAACTTATTTGTGTATTTTTAAAATAGAACCGTCTATTGAACCTCACATGTAGGTACAACTTCACTGATAGTATAGATTGTTTGGTTTTTAAAATATTTATAAACCTTAACAATGTGACAAATTATGTGTTGGACTTAAAGAATTCTGGATAACACCTTGGCACTAGAGCAAAAGCTTATGAGAACTCCAGATGCGAGCTTTCCTGGGAACTCTTTCATGGAAAAGATGTTAACTACAAGAAATAGCTTAGATAGCATGATTTACAGTGAAAGAAATGCCTATATATTTATGGAGGGTTACAGCATCTAGCACAATGCCTGTTGGTAGGAAATATTTGACATTAAGTGCATGGCTGCTTTAGCATGGTGCTCAAAACTTTTGTGGTGAAGGAATAAAAATAACAAAACTGATACCTGTTGCCCAGCTGTAAGTCTATTTTCTGTCTTTAATAAAGTTAAAGGCTATATAATAGTAAAATACAAGTTCATGTTTCTTTTCCCAAAGCCCAAGACAATTACTTTATGATTACATTTGTGTTTCAACACTGTCATTAACTTAAAATTCTCAGGGTTATGAATACAACCTTCAAAATTTTACAACTGTTAATTGTTTAAACTCTCTGATTTTTAATGAAACATGGGAAAACTATTATTAGTGATATTGCCCCAAATGCAAGAGAATGTGCAGTTTTTTATTTTTCCTGCATGAAGATGGCAGCATTTAGATAAATTGATATAATTCACTGCTTACACCAAAGTCTTGTACATCTTCCTTAATCTAGATGTCCCATTCGCTTTTTGCATTTTTACCATCACTTTTTTTTACCAGAGATCATTATGTTTGCTTGTTTTATTTTAAAGCTTTTAGGCATCTTTCATCTTCTACTTTCTCAAATGTGTTTTTCAATCAGGTCAAAGAAAATAGAATGATAAAGTTTAAAAGCATTTCTAACTGATTTGATTTTCAGACTTTATAATTGATTTTTGCCTTTTAAAATACTAGTAAATGTTTCCATAAGAACAGTATTTCCATGATTAACACAAAAATAAGGCATTTGTGTAAAAAACAAACTTATAAGAAAAAACTAAGGAAACTTCATTTTTGGCAAAAAATATAAATTTCATAGGTATATTTAGACATTAACACCTGATAAAAATTTCAGTTTCTTGGCAGATATAGCACCATTTCTTTCAAGATAAAATAATAATGAAGATTTTTTAAACTTTCAGAAGGTTTTCTGACTGCCAATAGGAAAAAATAACATATTCTATATTATTTTAATTTTTGTCTTAATGTAAGAATAAAAACAGAGGAAAGCTGATGCTGTTTTTGTGGGTTCTTAACTTTTCACAATATTCATTTTTTTCAGCATTGTGTCTTCATATCTAAAAAATTTGAGGATTGATTATAAAATTTGCCACATTCAAGACATTCATAAGGCTCCACCCTAGTATGGATTCTCCAATCATTATGAGTCTAGAATTCTGGCTAAAGACTTCCTCACATTCAATATGTTTTTAAGATTTTCTCAGTATGAATTCTTTTGCACTGCACACGAATGGAACTTCTATTGAACACTTTTTTTAACTCCATACATCAGTCAGATTTCTTCCCACTTGTGGATTCTTTGATGAAAAATAAGGCTCAAGTCTTCACTCAAGCATTATCCACATTCTTTCCATATAGTGTTCTGTGTCCCTCAAGAGGCATCTCTCTTCATTCAAAACGTGCCCTATGGGAAAAGATTTCTCTGTATTTAAAAATTTGAGGAATACCTATATCAAGAGTTCTCAGAACTGCATGAGATTCTACTGTAATAAGTTTCCTGCTTTTGTGCTAGTGCTCCATCTTTAGTCCTAGTATCACCACCAAAAGTTCCTTGAATAATGAAGTTTCCAGGATGCCTACTTGAGCTGGTTCTTCACAGCATCAGGCTTGGTTCTTGGTAATCCCTGAATCTCCTGTTCAGAAACTATCTCTTCTACTAGTACTTTCTTTTTCTTTCGATGGAGCAAAACTAGCTGTCCAGTGTCTTTAGTTTATTCTCAAAATCCTGCAGTGCTTTCACTGCTTCATCTCCATCCTCTGTAAAAGGCCCTTGAGCTACAGTCTATACCCTCTTGTGTCAGATGGAAACAAACTGCTCCAACACCATGAGCCCCAAGATTTGTTCTTTTGTATGTATTTCTGATCTGAGATATCACCTACAAAGTTTTCTGGAGATAGTTCACAATCTCCCAAGGGTCCTGGTGAATGCTGGTAACAAAATTGTATGGATCTGTGTCAAAAAAACCTTATTCTTTGGGAAAAAATGATTTTATTACTCCTATTTTAAATGCTATAGAATTCTACACTGGAAATAATTTCCTGTTAAAAATTTTAATGAAAGAATAAGAGAATAACAATAGTGAATACACTGTGTATAATTATCTTCAAAGCAGTAACTCAGAGTACAAGACATAAAACAAAAAATATTCTTACAAAAAAAAGCAGGACATGGTGGCATGTGCCTGTAATCTTAGCACTGGGAAGCTGAGGCATGAGGATTGCCATGAGTTTGAGGTCAGTCTGGGCTACAAAAGCAAGTTCAAGACCAGTCTGCACTACACAGTAAGACTTTGTCTCAAGAAAAAGTAAATAAAAGAAACAAAGATTTGTGTTATTATTCCTTTCAAATTCTGAAACTCTTACTCCACTATTTTCTAGCTTCTCGTGTTGCTGTTGAAACTATTCCATTTATTGACTCTTTGTAAATATTTGATTTTTTTAATTTCTGGAAATATTTTGTGAACTTATTTCTTCTATATTCCAAGTTTTCAGGATTTTGTGCTCAAAGTGATTTTTTTTAATTGTTTCCATCTGGAAAATGTTGTCTTTCAACTTTAGGGAAAGTCATGTGTGTGTGTGTGGTCTCTATGTCTCTGAAATTGTTCTAACTTATTGAACCACTTTAATTTCTTATCTTTCTTCTTCTCTGTTCCATCTTTTCTCTTTCCATTTTATTTCTGGAGAAAATATAGACTTTTACTCAAATTTATCTTCCATTTTTCTAATGAGATTTTAATGAAAAATAAATCTATCATCTTATTTTCAGTTTCTAAATGTGTCTTATTCTCTGCATTTGGGTTTTTGTTTCTTTTAAATGAGATCTGCTTTTTATCTCTTTGAGGACACACACAATAGGTTTATGGATGTTTTACACCCCAATGTAGTCCTTTTCTGCCCACGTTGTTTTTGTAATTTTTCAATTTTCTGTGTCATTTATACTAGAATGTTAACTCAAACATCTGTTTATGTTTAAAAATAGAGCACTGGAAAGTTAAAAGTTGATGAAAGCTCTGCACTTGTTTTATTTGGAAGATGATCTGAATGGATCAGTTTCAGAAAACCTGTTCCCTCCATTTGTACCAACTTCTTGAGACTTTTTCATTAGGGTCAGAGAAATTCTTTCTATTGAAACATCTTCTGACCAATTCCCCTCAGGTAAGAAGCGAATTGAAAGGTCTCAGTATTTATTGTGCAAATGCCCATTTGTGAATACCATTTTCAACATCCTGTTTGTGGAGAACTCTAGACCAGAGATAATGCACTTTATCCTGCTGCCATCAAGAAGGAGTTCAGTCACCCAGGCCACTGAAAAGCTTAGGGTCTACTCGCTACTTAGATAAAATGTAATCCTGCCTTAATCTTTAATTAACTTTGCATTTGCCTCCAGAGGTAAATCATGCTCTCAATACTGGTACCTTGGGAGAACCTGGTTGCTTTTCCATTTCTGGTTTAGGATTTAGCATTCTTGGGTATGCTGTCAGGTATGTCGTACTTTCTGCTTTCTAACTTCCTAAATACTTCAACTATGGCTTCTCTCTTTCTTATCCTTATGAGTTTATGTATTAAAAATCATCTCATGTTATTTTACTGTATTTTATTAGTACATGTTTGTAGTATGTGATACATTTATCTTAGGAAATAGATGTATGTACTTAGGATATTTTAATTCTTATTGTTCCACTTCCCCTCCAATTGTGTCTCCCTCCACCTCTAGATCTTTCTTCTGATTTTTTGTTTGCTTTTCAGTTCATATTTTTAGTTTAACTTCACCATCAAGATCTCTCACTCCAGTTTCACTTTCAGTATTTTTTTTCATCCACCATTGGGATTGTAATTATTGAATCTTCTTCCACTGACTCTACAGACATCCTGAGTTATAATACTTCAAGAAAAGGCAATCTAAGCAGGATGCAGCTTCAGAGAAATAGTATGTTTTCTTCACAGGTACTCCTGTAGCTCAGAGACTATAGAAACTTCACTATCCAAGGCAGATGCCAAAAAGTGGCTCACAAGCTGCTTCCCAGAAGCCCCTAGTACAGGTTTTTAAAAATATTTAAATTTATAGGCTTTAGGAATAGATTTCATACTTCAAAAAATTAAACAAATCATTTCCACATCATGAGTTCTAATAAACACACATTTACATAAATACCTTTGTAAAATTAGCATAATCATTTACATTTTCAAAATGTTTTAAAGATCTAGCATATCATTTGAGTCTCACATTAATAACAGTATTTTGTTATTCAAACTTACATAGTAATCTAAGAATTGACACTAAAGGAAATCAAAAGGTTTGTACAGAATCAAATAGTATATAATAAAGTCTGAAATCCTACTACAATTTATCTCTAATTTCATGGTTTTTCCACAACATTAAAATATCTTTATCCAAACTCAGAATAAGTGGGACTTACATACACAGTTAATTAAGAAAGAAGTCACTACATTTTTATATTTTTAAAAGTAAACATGAAGACAATTTTAAAATATTTCCTTGAATCCATGAACCATATAAAGCAAGTACAAAAATAAAATATATAAAAGTGTTTTTTCAGAACCCTAGAGATTATAGTAGCTCAAATAAATAGTATTTGTAAGGCACTTTGAGATCACTTAAAGAAACTGATTATTTAATATTTAAAGCTATAACCTTCATGCATACAATTGAAAGGCAAATAATACATAATGACATAATAAAAAGTCTATTTATTTAATCATACTCTATCACACACTTTATGTTAGTACATAATTTTTGGTAACTGCTAAACTGTATTTTTCTTTATTCATGCTTCTTTCTTTACTGTCCATCCAAAAAGAATTACAAGCTTTAAGGATTTTGAATGGTTATCAATTGGCACAGTGACTACTTGTTATTATAATAGTAAAACCAGTCACCAATGAAAAGTTCATGTATAAATTTTTTATTAATAACAATTCCAAAAAATGTATATTTTTAGGAGCTTATATATTAAAAAATATTTTTCTATGACAAATAAATACTCTGGAGTCATAGAAGGTTACCATTTGCTTATTCACATGTTAAAATATTATACAGATTCAACATATATGTTAGAAAATTTGGGCATATTATATTCAAAGACAGTGGAAAATAGAATTATGTGGTGAGACTATGTGGAAATGATAAACGTATATGAGGATTTAATATCACAAAAACATACATTTCAAGTATTTCCAATCCATGGAAATTTAAGTATCAAATAATGTACTCTAAATCCAATTCTGGGTGAGAAGCAATAATGTTTCAAGATAATATTGCTCATGTGTGATTGCAGTCTAATTAGGTACATAGAAATATAATTTATGTTCATTAAAGCAATGCTAACTTGGGAAGTAGGGAATGTTATCCTCATTTCACAGATGGGGACTTGAGGTTTAGATAACTTTGGTAAATTGCTTTGCTTGTAGATTGTGTGATTGACATTCAAGCTCACTGATTATAAAAGTATTTTTTCTTTATATGGTGCTGCATTGCAACATTCAGGAAAAAAATATAAAAAAATATAACATTTGAGTAGTAAAATATATAGAACTGACTTTAAGTGTGATAGAAATTCAGCAAAATGTGAACTGAATTCAAGTTAGATTTTAATCACTCCATGTGTTATTCACCAAAGATCTAGTTCATAAAGTGGGCCTTGTAGACTATTTTAACAGAGAAAAGGCAAAGTGAAAGGAATAAGTTCTCTGAAGAGAGTCTGTTCAGTACTTTGAAAATTACACAAAAGTGTTAATGTAATTTTTTGTTATTACTTGATGAAGTATAAAAGTAGGAATGTATAATAAGATGTGCGTACATAAAGCTGACTGCTAGGAACTGGTTTAATGGTAAGCAACTCAATTATCACCAAATCTGAGAATTATAAAATATTTGAGGAGAAAGTGACCTCAAATATTATCTAATATTATCCCCACTAAGTGCCTCTTGAAAATGTCTGCTGTCCTTTAAGGAAAACTACCTGTATCTTGGTGTAGTGGTTCCCCTCCCACAGTTAATTATTTTTTAAATTTTTTAAAATTTTATTTTAAAGAGGATAAAACAGAATAAAATCAATAATACCAAACCAGTGTGATACAGGACTTCAAACCATTAAAATCAACAGTAGTTAACATAATGCCTTTTTGTTGTCTTCAAAATAGCTGCAGATATGTTCATACATAGTAAAGATCAAACAGAATAGAATAGAAACAAAAAAAGCAAAACAACAAATGCAATAAAGGACTTCAAAACAAGACAATAGAAAATCCAAAATTGCTACCATAATATATCTTGCTATCTTTAAAATAGCTGCTCATGCCATCAGATTTAACATAATAAAGCAAAAGAGAATAAAATCCAACCCAACAAAACAATGAAATAATATAGGACTTTATAACAAGACAATAGAGAATCAACAATGGCTACCACTCTCAGAAGGAGATCCCCCTTAGATGCTACACTGTGTAGCACTATCTTCTGGACCTATGTTCAGACCTGAAAGGTAAGTGAAGCAGCAAAGTACCACAGGTGTCCAGTTGCATTTCACCTCCATAGCTACCATCAAAGCCTGTGTTTCTCTGGATAAACCAGGTGCTTATTGGGTGGGAAGGATTGGTACTTCTTGTTTGCCGGCCTGCATGCTGGAAGGGTTGAGGTCTGGTTGTCTTCAGACCAGTGGCAATCTCCTCATGGCACTGGTCCCCAGATGAGACTTGCTTCCTGTTGTGGCCTTGTTCTCTCCTGCCACAGTCCATGAATGGGACTAACTCACAGAGAAAGGCTTGGGTCTGGCTGTCCCCAGTCCAATGGTGGTCCACACATGGCACTGGTTCCCAGACCCACACTGTTAATTATTGACAGTAGTAATACGAATTTTTCATCAGTCTTATACATGAAATGACTAAAACCTTTACTTGAATTCACTTTTACATTTAAAAATTTTGATGCAAACAGAAGTGAAAGTGTTATATTTATTTCAGTGCAGAACATTTTGTTATTTTGACTATCTCTTCCAAAAATATGAGAACTGCAAGACAGAAAGGAAATCTGCTTAGTTGTCATAGTTTTTGAATTGTTCCTGAATGCAGTATCCACGGACTTGAACTCTGAAATAACAACCTTGATTCCTTGGGAAGATGTTCTAACACAAAACAAAGAAGAGAGATTTCAACCCACAGCTTCATGTTTTGGGAGATTTTTCTAGCACAAAACACAGAAAAGAGACATTTCAACCCACAACTTCATGTTTTAGCTCACTTAATCTGGATATGAATCTGCATAGATGGTGAGTCATCTCAAAGAAAACCGTGCTGTTAATTGAACTTTATATTAAGTAATAATTTTAAATCAATATTCAATATAAAATTAATTACAGAGGTAATGCCAGTCATTTTTCTATGGTTCCAAATATGCTTTCTAAGGAACAACAAAATTACAAATGTTAATGAACCAAAACATTAAGGGCCTTTAAACTAGTAGAACATAAGTGACATTAATTTTCTTCCTATTTTTTTCTGCTTTCCAATTTTTCTGTAGTAAGTATGTATTTCTTATGTTTCTTAAAATAGCTTACTAAGGTGAAATTCACAAACTATATATATATTTTTTTTTCTTTGTGCCAGGGATCGAAATTATGACCTCTCCTTTTCCAGGCCCCACATAACATAAAGTTCGATGTTTATTTTTTGTTGGTTTTGTTTTGTTTTGTTTTGTTTTTGCAGTACCCTGGCCTGCACTCAGGGCTTTTGTACTGAATTACATTCACAATCTTTTTTTCATTTTGAAACACGGTCTTGCTAAATTGCCTAGGCTGGGCCCAAACTTGTGATCCTCCTGCCTCAGTCTCCCAGATTAAAAATAACCATTTCAAAGTGAACATATTATACAGCCATTTTCATCTAGTTCAAAATATTGCTACCCTCCAAAACAAAACCCTTTATCCACTAGACAGCTCCAGTTGGTCTTCACTGCCCTTAGGCCCTAGGAACCACGATTCTGTATGGATTTATCTCCCTTGAATATTTACTGTAGGTAGACTCATACAATATGTGACCTTTTGTGACTGACTTCCCTAATTTACCATAAATTTTCAAGATTCTTCTATCATATCGCATTTATTTGTACTTTATTCCTTTTTATATCTAAATAATATTTATTTGTTTATCTAATCACACTGATGAGCATTCTGGTAGTTTCTCCTCTTCAGATGTAAATAATACTGCATTGAACATATTTATACATGTACTTGTTTGACAACAAATTTTCAGTTCTTTCAGCTTATATAACTAATACCAAAATTATAAAGTTATATGGTAACTCTATTGTTTATTTTTTGAGTAACTATGTTTTCCACATTAACTGAGACATTTTGCATTCCCACCCTTAATGCATGAGGATTTCAATATCTCTATTTTCTTACAAATACTTGATATTTTCTGGAGTATTTTCCTAAAGAGTGTAAAGTGGTATGTCATTAAGATTTTCATTTAAATTTCCCTAATGATTAACAATAGTAAACATCCTCTCATATACATATTGGCCTTTATATGTCTTTTTTTAAACAAATATCTGATAAATCTTTTGTCTATTTTTTAAAACCAGGTTTTCTTTTTGTTATATAGTTGTAAATATTCTTTATATTCTGGATATTAATCTCTTATCAGATACATCATTTGAAAATATTTCTTTCATTCTGTAGATTGTCTTCACTTTTTTGATCATGTCCATTGATTCATAAAATAATTAATTTTCATGAAGTCAAATTAATCTATTTTGCTCTTGTTACTTTTAGTGTTATATCTAAGAATTTGTTGCCAAATTCAAAGTCATGAAAACTTACCCCATATTTTGTTCTAAAAGCTTTATGATTTTCAGTTTATATATAGGTCATTAAATCATCTTAATTTTTGTATATAATGTGAAGGAAGAAGTCACACATTGTTTTCATTTTTCACACTATGTTGCATTTCCTAATAGTATTTGTTGAAGGGACTACTGTTTTTCAGTCAGTAGGCTCAGTACCCAAGTCAAAAAACTGGCCACAAATGTTTGTGTATATTTCTTAATTCTCAATTATATTGACCAACATGCTCACCTTATGCTACTATCAAATGTATTTCTTTTTGCAGCCTTGAACTAATATTTGAAATCAGGAATGTTAAGTCTTGCAATTTTCATATTCCAGCAGTGATGTCTTTCATTCTAAAGTGCATCTCTTGTAGACCACATACAGCTTAATCATTTATTTTTGCCTAATATGCCAATATCTTATTTTGATTGGGTAGTTTGATACAATTAAATAATTAGTGATAAGGAGGAACTTTTGTCACTTTAGCTTTTTTTCATATATCTGATTACTTTCTGCACCTCATTGAATACTAAATTGCCTCCTTTTACATTTAGTTGGTTTTTTAATAGTGTATAATTTTGATGTAGTTCTCATTTTTGTTTTTGTATTTTTGCTGAAAAATCTGTTATACATGTTGAAACTCCCTTACATGTGATTTGCCTCCTTTTCTTCTTGTATTTGAAGTTTTTCAGTTTAATTATGTCATGTGACACCTTTATTTGGATTTAATCTGACTGAGCACCATTAAACTTCCTGTACTTGAATATTTATATTTTTCTCCAGATTTTGAAAGCTTTCTGTTATTAATTCCATATATATATATATAGTTATTAATTCCATAAATATATATGTATATATTACACTGATATCTGTGAAATCTATTTGTATTTTCTTGAAGTTGACTGAGCTTTCTTAAAATGGCTCTTTTAAATTTGTTATCAATTCATACACCTACATCCCATTATTTTCTTTGTGTGACTATAAAACAAAATTTCTTAACATATAATAGCTATCATCATTCTCTTCAAAGTAGTTACTGAAAGCATGACAAATATACATTACTGTCTTTTACAAAAAGTAAACAGATTAAAAACATAAAAATTTGTCTTCCATGAACTGAAACTAGTTGCATAAATGAAATATATTACCATGTATATTAAAATAATTTTCAGGGTCATGGATATGACTCAGCAGCACAATCACTTGCCTGGCAAGCACAAGGTCCTGAGTTTGATTCCCAGTAAAAAAAAGGTTTTGAAATATGAAAATAGGTAATTTAGAGAATTATTTGAACTCATTCCTATTATTTATTTATTTTTTGTTTTGGTGGAGATTAGAAAGATAGATGATAGATAGATAGATAGATAGATAGATAGATAATGTGTGTATATATCTATATGTAGTATAATGTATATAATCTCTTATAAGAGAAATCATGTGATTTTTAAATCTGTGTGTCTGACTTATTTGACATAATATTATGATCACATATTTTATATATTTACCTACAAAGGACTCAAGTTTATTTTTCTTTATAGCACAGTAGTGCTCCACTGTGTATAAATACCATGTTTTCCTTGCCATTCATTTGTTGATGGACATGTACAGTTTCCAAGATCTAGTTATTATAAAGTGTGCTTTGGGAGCTAAAGATGGCTGATCAGTGAGCAACAAAATACAAAGCCTCCCAGGAGAAACAACTCATATGCCAGAATAAGACATCCTGGAGAGATCCAGACAGAGGGAGATGGATCCTCTTGACACAGGAAGAAATTAAAACAGAAAAAAAGCTCATCAAACATGCAATCTCAGGGCTACAATTGGAAAAGCTAAGGTTACTGGACACAGCATTCTCACTGTGGCCCACCAAGTCTGCCGGCCTGAATTCACAAATTTATGCCAGCCAGCATAGCTGCTCAAATTCGTTCTCACCACCACTCACAGGAGCCACAGCTGCACCCAAGTCAGGGGTTGCTGAGCCCAATGGAGAGTGGAGCCTGTGAAGGGACTTTCATTAATCCATGGTAAGTGCTGGGAATGAGACTCCCACATGGGAAGGGCATGACCAAATGGGTGACATGTTGGGATTGGGCAGGAGGAGCCTGAACTGGGAGTGACAGTGACTTCAGTTGGTTGCTCCTTCCCTAGAGTGGATTCATGGGATTTGCTTGGACTGGGTCATGCCCATGGTAGGGACACAATAAGCCATGTCAAATTGATTCCCTGCGCCTAGCATACACTAACCTGGTGGAGGTTCCTGAAGTTTGGCTGGCCCATTGGGGAGGAGCAGGCATACACAGCCCCTGCTTACACCTCAGTGACAAGAGCAGGCAGGAGAGGGCAGAGGTCCCACACCACCATGCTTCAAAGGAACCGTGTCCTACAGGGAAGGGGGCTGGGACCTCCACTGTATGCCTGTATGGAGTAGGCAGGGACCATAACAGGAGAGAGAGGCAAGAGGAGGCCCCCAGCCCAGAACCCTGAGAGCCCTGATCCGGGAAAGGGAAAAACAAGGGAGTCTGAGGGTGGTAAACATGCAATACCAGACATGGCTTCAATAGACATTAAGAGATATCTTCAGGACCTTGTAGATGAGCTCAAAACTGAAATATTAAATCAGTTAAAGCAAGATATGAGTAGAGTAATAAAAGAAATGCTAAGCATCTCTCAGGAAGACATAGATGGAAGAAGGGAGGAACACAAAAAAAGAAGAGAAACATTGAATAAAGAATATAAAGAAAATATAGAATAAATGAAACATATTTAAAGAGATTACCAGGAAATTAAAAACACCATTGAAAGCTGGCAAAACTCCTTAAAAAAAACTAAGGATAGACTATAAAATCTTGAAGACAAGTTTGCAATGTGTGATCATGAAAGGAAAGATCTCTTAAAAATAACAAGGAAACAGGCAGTAACAATACAAAAGCTAGAAGACAACAAGAGAAACTAATTTAAGAATAAAAAATGTGAACAAAGATGCAGGAATAAAAATAGGCCAATTATGAAAGCTATTCGTGGAAATAATTAAGGAAAACTTCCCAAGCATGGGAAAAGAAAATGACATTCAGTTGCATGAGGCATACAGAACTCCAGCCACCTACAACCAAAACAGAGCTATACCCAGACATAATAATCAAGGTACCAGAAATTCAATATAAAAACAGAATATTAAAAGCTGTCAGAGAAAAGAAACAGATTACCATCAGATCAAGAAGAGTTTGGAGCTAAGTATTCCAAGCCATGAAAGAAAATAACCTCCAGCCCAGATTGATGTACCCTCTAAAGCTGTCACTAGAAACTAATGGAGAAACAAGATGCTTCCATGACAAAGAGGAACGGAGGGAGTTTTTGACCACCAGTCCAACCCTACAGAGAATACTAAAGGACATTCTAGAGAGAGAAAAAAATACCAGGATTTTAGGAACAGTGGCAGAAAGGCCTCAATGAGTGGGGCAGGCAATAGAATGAAGGAGAAAAGTAGACAAACAAACACAGAAAAATAGCATAGCAGAAATGAGGCAGAGAAGGATGGCTAGAATCTCTAACAAAGAAGGCCTCGATACACTATATTGTTAATAGTGTACCAGGATTTAAAACCCACATTACTCACACCACTCTGCTTAGATGTATTTTATTCTGTTCCAGTCATTCTACCTGTACTAGATTTGAGGGTACAGTTATCCTGAATATAACAGGATATAGTATGGTAATCATCTTTAATTTCCTATTAACTTAATTTAACACTCTGTATAACCTACAGTTTTACCTTGACCGAACATAATAGAACCTGGTTTGTTAGATTGCTGTTTTGTATTGATACATTTTATTCAAAATTGTTATGATTGATAGGATCTAGTCTGAGAGTATAGGCAACTGCACTGAAGATGACAAGATTCACTAGAATATCCACTATGGTTTGATTATTACCTGCCTTTGAAGTTTTATACTGTCTACAATGTTTTATTTTTACTAATATTGTTATGTACTGCTATATTCAATTATACTGTTATACTCAATTATGCCTGATGATATAGACAATTCTATTGAATATAATAAGCAACAACACAGCAATAATTGTAGATCACCTTGTACTGTGGTTTTATATGACTTTTTGGTTTCATGTCTTTATGGGAATATGATTTGTTTTGTCTTTCTGTATTTTGTTTTTCCCTCTAATACAGAAAGGATAGAAATACATCTAGAGACTCATGCATGCATAGCTGTTTACAGTCTCACTGTTTGAATATCTACTTTGTATGCTTTAATTTTGTAACTTGAGCAAGTATTTCTAAGAGGACAATATGTAATTTATCAAATAGTGATTTCTTACTGTTTATCTTTTTCTTAAAAATTCTGTATTATCTCTACACTTTACATGTTTTTTCTCTTTAAATAAAAAAAGAGTATAAGGTGTGCTTTAAAAAGTGTATATGCACTCTTTATATGATGACCTCTTTATGATATGATGATTTTAACTATTTTGGGAAGGTAACTGGACTAGGGATAACTGGGACAGGTGGAATTCCTATTTTTAATTTTTTGAGGAATACCCACACTGATTTTCATAATGACTTTACTAGTTTAATGTCCCTCCAAAAATGTAGAAATGTTCTTTTTCTCCACATCCTTGCCAGCATTTTTATCACCATGTTAGATTTTTAGATGATAGTTACTCTCTGTGTAGTAAGATGGCACCTCAGTATAGTTCTATTTTACACTTGTCTGATGGCTAGTGATAATGAACATTTTAAAATGTATTTATTGAACATTTGTACTTCTGAAAATTGTCTATTCAGTTCAGTTACCTATTTTGATTGGATATTTTATTTTGGAGAATCTGTTTTTCTAGTTATTCATATATTGTTGAATTAATTCTTTTGTTATCATTCTGTTAATATATTTATTGAACAGTTGTACTTCTGAGAATTGTCTATTCACTTCAATTACCTATTTTGATTAGATATTTTATTTTGAAGATTCTATTTTTTTAGTTCTTCATATATTGTTGATGTAATTCTTTTTTCCACATTCTGTAAGTGCTCTGTTCACTCTCTTGACTTTTTCCTTTGTTGTGCAAAAGCATTTTAACTTGAGAAGATCCTATTTGCTGATTCTTGATATTATTTCTTTTGCTATCATTCTGTTCAGAAATGTCTTGCATACACATATGTCTTCAAGAATTGTACCTATTTTGTTTTCCAGTAGATTAAGTGTTTCTCTTTTTACATTTAGGTCTTTGACTCATCTTGATTTTAGTTTAATACATGGTGAGATATATGGGTCCAGACTCAGTCTTCTGCATATGAATATCTAATTATTCAGCCATGTTTATTAAGGAGGTTATGTTTTCTACAGTGTGTATTGTTTGTCCTTTTGCAAAAAATCAAATAGCTGTATGTGCCTGGGTCTGTTCTTGCTTCTTCTATTCTGTTTCCTTGATGCACGTGTCTGCATTTGTGACAATAGCATGCTGTTTTAATCAGGGTGGCTTTATATTATAGCTTTAAGTCTGAGATTGTGATGCCACCTGCTTTTTTTGATATCCAGGACTGCTTTTGCTATTCTGTATCTCTTGTGGTTCCATATAAATTTTAAAATTATTTTCTCTAGATCTGTGAGAAATAATGTTGGTAGTTTTATTGGGACTGCATCAAATCTGCATTTCAGTTTTGTAAGTATGGTTATTTTTATTACATTGGTTCTGCCTACCAGGAACAGAGGATATTTTTGCATTCTAAGATGGCTTCCTCAATTTCCTTTTCCAGAGTAATTTAACCTTCTTTGTAGGTATCTTTCACTTCTTTAGTTAGGTTAATACCTAAGTATTTTTTTCATGCTATTATGAGTGGTATCGTTTTCCTAATTTCTTTTTCAGTAAGTTCATTATTAGTGTATAGGAATTCTGTTGGTTTTTGTGTATTTATTTTGTATCCTGATACATAGCTGAATTTGGTCATAATTCTAGGAGTCTTTTAGTGGAACTTTGTGTGTCTTATAGTTAAAGAATCATGTCATCTGTAAAATCTCTCTAGAGTCAATCACTGACACTGTTTTATCTGTCTGGTGATATCATGTTTTCTTAATTGTTCTTGATTCTCCTGGTCTGGTATCAATGTTGTGCAATGAAACAGAAGTGTTAATTTCCCTTGGTAAGCTGCTTTATTTGTTGACAGTCTTCAACATTACATACCAGAAATTCTTGGCATGTCTTCTGTTGTACTTCCTGTGCCCATGGTCACTATAGCAATAGAAATGCTGGAGGTGACTTAAACTCAGAGCCAACACAACAGATATTGTGCTGCCAATATGGATTACCTTAGATGTAAGGGCTAGCACCTGGTTATAATGGAATCTAAGCCCCTAGCTACTGAGATCTTTCTCTCACTGTGGGTCATTTTAAGCTCAAGTCCAATGTAGTCAGCTACTGGTAATGTGTGCCAGAACTTGTGTGCATCTCACTGTGCCTACAAGTTTCTATTTATAGTATCTTGGTGAGTCTAGAAACTCTGTGAGTATTATCCTGGAGTCAGAATCCTCAGGAGTTTTTTCAGAGCTGAGTTTCACTATGGTGGACTTGACACTGAGTTTTGATACAAAATTCTGTGCATATATCCTTCCATTTCTTCCAAGAGGATTATATCCCTCTCCACACTGTGCTGCCTGAGATTACAAGAAGGCATACAGATAATGTAAAACTGTCCTTCCCACCCCCCCTCATTTGTCATTTCTTATTGTACTATAACCAGGCATTGTGAACTATCACCTGTTTCCCTTAGTTCCAGGACAGTTGTGTTCAAGTGGGAATAGTTGTTTAAATTGATTGTGTTGCAGGAAGCATATTTCCTGGGGAGTGTTATTCTGCTATCTTCTTCCACTTTCACTAAAGTATTATAATATTTTCTTCAACAATTACAATTTTAATATGCTAAATTTCAATTATCTGGTTTGAATTGATAGGAATTCAATGCTTCTACTGAATTCCTAACTGGTCTGCTTTCTGTTCACAATTATTTGATAGAAATTTAGTGTTTATACATTATTCATCCAATATTTTAAGCTTTTGGTTATTTTGTGTTTTAAAATCATTTAGAAAATAAATTGCAGAATTACAAACAAATATTGTAATAATACTTTACTGGATGTTATGATTTATTTATATGGTTTGAAGTTACTACCTAGTTCTTTTCATTTCAACCTAAATGATTCCCTTTATCTACTGGTGAGGACCTCACTCAAATTTTCTTTTATCTGGAAAGTTTTCACCTCATCTTCAATTTAAAAGGAGAGTTTTGAAGCACAAAGACTTCATTGAAAATTTTCTCCAGTGCTTTTTATATCTTCTGATTTCCATGAATTCTGACTAGAAATCAGCTATTAATGTTTCTGAGGCTTTCTTGTATGTGACAAATTAAACTGTATGACTTTCATTTTTCTTTTTCAAGATTCTTTCTTTCCCCAATTCTTGGATTATAATGTATTTCATTGTTTATCTCTTCCAGTTTATTCTACTTAGAGTTTATTGAGCTTCTTTCATGTTTAGTTTCATCATCAAATTTGGAAATATTTGAAACATTAATATGAGAAAACATGCTTTCTACTCCATGGCATTTTTTTCCCTTTCTAAGATTTCTGTCATCTATATGTGGCCCACTTGATGGTGTCCCATACATCTCTTAGACTATCTTCAATTTTCTTTATTCTTTTTCCTTCTGATTTTAGAAATAGTTTTAATATTCCTACCTTTAAATTCTCCTGTTCTTTCTTATCCCTGTTCACATGTGCTTAAACCATGCTAATGAATTATTCTGTCAGTTATTTTATTTTTCAGCTCTAGATTTTATGGTTGCTTCTTTTTTAATGATTACTATTTATATATTGACATTTTCATTTTATACATTACTTTCTTCTCTTTACTTATTTGTACATAGTTTCTTTTAGCTCTTTGGATATAATACAGAAAACTTTAAATCCTTGTCTACTAATTCTTATGTCTAAGTTTCCTAAAAAATGGTGTCTGTTCATTTTTTCCAGTGAACAACCAATTTTTTGTGTTTATTTGTATATCTTGTGAGGAGTTTTTTTTTTTGCTAGAAGTGCCTTTTGAATAGTATGATATGCCACATTGGAACTCTAACAAACAATATGTCAGTTGTGATTATTGAATGCTTGTTTAGTTAATTTTTAAAACTTCTTGAAAATTCTGTATTCTTTATCATGCATCACATCTGTATTATATGTAACTTTCACTTATGCACATGTAGCTTTTTTGTTTTAAAGAGAATAAAACCAAACCAAACTTAATAGAACAAAGCCAATCAAAAAATCCAGTGTAAGTCACACAGAAATTAAAAACAATAGGGAATCAACAATGGTTATCATAATGCCTCTTACTGTCTTCAAAATAGCTGCAGATACCTTGAAGCATAGTAAAAATCAAACAAAACAGAACAGAATAGAACAAAAAAATAAAACAATGAATGCAATAAAGGAATTCAAAACAGGGTAAGAGTAAATCCAAAATGGCTACCATAAATATATCTTTTTATCCTTGAAATAGCTGCCCATGCCATCTGGTAGATTAAAATCAAACAGAACAAAACAAAACCCAACCCAACAAAACAATGAAAATGATACAGTACTTTAAAACAAGATAATAAGGAATCAATAATGACCACTACCCTCAGAAGGAGATCCCGCATAGATACTACTCTGTGTATTGCTACCCTCTGAATAGATGATCAGACCACCAGCTCTAGCTCTGCAAAGTCAGCGAAACACCAAACACTATAAGCATTAAATTGCATTCCACCTCAATATGCTCATGTAGCTTATTAAGAATTTCAAACTCAAAGTGTTAAAAATTGAAAAGTAAAAAATTCTTCCAGTCTTTCCATCAGTCTTTCAGGTGGCCCTTGGAAAGATTAGGACAGACTATCATAATAATTTAGATTGAGGCCTGCTGATCTCCTTCTAGAATAAGGGACCAATGTCCTACACTGGAAACAAATGCTGTTATCTTCAAAATTATAGCTGAGCCAGAGCGAAGAGAGGGCAAGAATGTATAAAAGTGCCATAAATCTTTCTTACCATTCTTAAGTTGACTTCTTAACTCCATTCTTGAATGAACACAGTAAACATTTGATTTTTTCCAGAGTTTCAATGGAGTTTTTTCTCAACGTTTCTACTTCTTTAAAATTTTTGTGTGGAGAATGTTTTGATCTATTTACTATGCAATTTTACTGGTACAACTGCTACATAGATGACATAATAAACTTGATTCCTACTTGTCAACACTAAAAAGTGATGTTTTAGTGAAGTACAGTGATACACACCTATCATTACAACTACTTGGGAGACTAAGGCAAAAAATCACAAGTTTATAGCCAGCCTAGGTAACTTAATGAAACCTTATTTCAAAATAAAGAAAGCTCTTGGCGTAGCTTGGTGTTAGAGCACTTGCCTATAATGTGCACAACCCTGGATTCAATTTACAGTACCTGAGAAGAAAGTGACTTTTGAATTTCCAGGGCAGCTATTATTTTCATCCACCATCAAAAGTTAGTTGAGGACTAGGGATATACAGTTCCAGTAGTAGAGAGCTTGCCTAACATACATGAGGTCCTGCAGTGAATTCCTATCTCTGAAATAAAAAAAACTAGTTAGCCTATTAACATACCTGATTTGACTGAGATATTCCCTAGAATTTAATTGTATCTGATCAGTTTTTGTGTTTCCAATGCCTAGTATAATTTCTGTATTGAAGAAAGAGATCAATAAATGCATTTTTAAAAAATAGTACTATAAAATTTCATCATCATCATCATAATAGTAATAATGGTTATAAAGAAACATGAAATGACAAGAAGAGTTGTATTAAAAATCAAAGTTTATACCCACATACCCCTTTACACTTTCCAAAACACTTTCATATTTATTAACTTACTGGAGATTGTAAACATTATGTAAGAATGCTAGGTGTTACTGCTCTCATTTTATAAGATTGAGTGATTCATTCCAAGTTGACCAACTGTAAGGTACAATAGTAGTGATTGCATGTACCTCTGATGCACACAACCCTTTTTATTTTTGCAAAGTTTTTTGTTTTCTTTTGGACAGGGTCTCACTATGTAGTACAGGTTCACTTTGAACTCACTATAGTTCAGGCTGACCTCTACTCACAGCAACCCACCTGCCTTAGCGCCCCAAGTGCTAGGATTACAGGTGTGCAGTTCAATGTTTGGCTTGAAGATTTTAAAGAATATTGATTTCTAGCAACCATAGGAAATGGGAAAAAATCAGATTCTGTCTTAAAACATTCCTTCAGCCCTTTCAGAAAGCCTGAATGTGTGCATAATTGTAAATGATAAGGACCAAATTCTTGAAGATGAATGAGGAGTGCATTATCTGCCTTCCAGAGGATCAATCAGCATTAGTGCTTGCCTTACTTATTATAGGAGATGGATGAGACTATGAAAGGGTGATCAACCCAGGGACAAAAAAACAGGGTTTTGTAGAAGGAGAGACAGATACATGAGGCTCGCTCCTTGTCTTTCATTGCCCCTTCTATACCTGCTAGCCCCTTTGTGATGTCACTGAAGAATTGAATCATGGGGAAAAAATAATCAAATGTATGATGAGGTGGTTACTTCAACAAAAGTGAAATTCACAAAGGTGAAGAAGAAAAAAATAGCATGTTTTAAATGGTGGTACACAAATCATTAGAGGAGTTCATTTGGTTTCTTTTTTTAATAGTAGTATATGCTTCTTTAGTCATTCATTCTTTTATAACTGAGAGAAATGGTGCATCCTGTTAAATTCTTTCTGCCACACAAGAAACTACAAGGTGTATGGTCTTCAGAGACCAAGGAAATCTGTTTATGTATCCAGCTTCCCTGACTAAACTATTTTATTCCCTGTGAAGAAATCAGGATAATACATATCACAAAATGGAGTCTGCTAGAATCAAATTCAAATCCAGGCCTTAACACCAGTTAGCTGTGTAGCCTTAAGCAGTTTAATTACCTTACCTAAACATTAGTTTAAATAGTTATCATTTCTGTAATGGTGATTTGTATTTTAAAGTGTTATTGTATTACATAAAAACATGAACTTTTTAAATGTAAGATACCATTATTTACCACGTTTGATTTTTCTGAACTCCCATTTTTAATAATTCTCATTTACCCTGCATCATTTAAAAATGATAAGGTAATTTTCAAAGGTGAATTTATCAGGCAACTTGAGCATTCATGTATAAAATTGGCTCCTCATTGGAAATATTTCTCAAATACATTGTATAAATCTATACAACTTAAAACAATTACCTGAACAAAGTTAAAACTCTTCTTGATGACTGAGAGTTATTAACAAATGTTCATTGTTACAAATCTTTGTGTTACTCAGATTTCCAATTGCTGGACACAATACCAGACACTCACAACATAAGGGGAGGTTTAATTTAGTTCATGGTTGTGGAGTAACCTCAGTTCATAGTTAGCTAGAACCAAAGTAGGAATATCATGGTGGAAAGGGGCAGCAGACAAAAGCTTCTTAGTTTATGGGTGTTGAGGAGCAGAGGAGGGGAACAGTGCTGTAGATAAATGAGCTAGGGACCATATTTAATACTGTATCCAAGTCACACCTCTACAAACCACCCAAACATAAACAGGAGTTTGCTTCATTAATCATCTAATATTCATTTCTTAATTGAATGAAGTTAAAAAATCAGGATGTATGATCATATTATCTTACAAAATATGATGATGGTATCTACCAAGGATAAGGGGACCGGGAGATATCAGAGAGGGGCAGGATACATATGTATAGGTGCACTTATACTCAATAATCACACAATATATGCTAATTTATTCTTATGTGTCTTTTATATCTTGTTTTTGTCCTCATTTTCAGCTGGCAAAATATTGCTTTTTGCTGTATAGCTGCCTCTGCCTACTCTTTTTCTAACTGTCCTTGTTACTATGGACTACCAAACCCAGATAACTAAGCTTATTAAAATCATGTCTAACGCAGAGGTTTTCCTATTGTGATCCCTGGGCCAGTAGTATCAATACCACCAAGAAAGTGGTAGAAATGTACAATGTCATTTCACATTCCAGATTTATTAAAACAGAGAACTCTGAAGTAGAGAACAGAAAATTTTTAACAGGCCTCAAATTGGTTCTGATATATGCTCAAGTTTGAGATTTACTGATGACTGCCATTTTAATAATGTATATGTCCAGATTTTTTTCTGAGATGGGGGATTTAATAGGTCTGGAATGTAAACCAGGACATATAATATTTTTGCAAATATCCAAGGTTATTCAGATGCAAGTAGTGAGAACTGATACTTAGAAAAATGATTTTCCATGCCTAGACCAGTGCTTCATAAAATAGCTGAGGATATTGTCAAAATTCATATTATGTTTAAATTGATCTAGTGTTCAGCATTCCAGTGGGCTCAGAGGTAAAACCTATACATACAATGGGACCACACTTTAAGTAGCGAGTTCCTAGAATCTTATACACTTTAGTAGGTGCCTTACAAACGGTTTAATTTGATATTACTTAGAATGATTTTAACCTAATTTTATCTGAGTAAAAATCAGGACTTCCTTGATTTTACAAAAGATGGTATTTACTCCAAAGCCAAATATTTTAAGGATTTTTATTTATATTTATTAAATTTAAAATTTTGAGTTTAAAAATTGATCAAACAATATGAGTTAGTTGTTTTTAACTACATAATTGAATACTTTTTATGAATAAAGTTGTAACAGCTTTAGGTCCTAGACTCATTTCATCTTTAAAAGTTTCTGAAAGATACTTTATGCTGTCCTTCTGGATATTCAGTATATTTCTAATAAGGAGTGGATAGCAAAGCATTCCTACCAAAAGGTCCTAAATTGTCTGACATATTCCATTATTTTCTCTGGAACTAAAAATAGATACTACATTTCTCTTTTCCAAGTCCTACTGTCAATATTTTTCTCCTTTATTTTTTTCTTTAAAGAGAAAAAAACAAAAAGGATAGAAATATTACAGAATTTCAAGAAAGGATGATAAACAGTAAGAAATCACTAGTTGATAAATTACATATTTCTCTTTTAGAAATAGTTTTTCAAGTTATAAAATTAAAGCACACAAAGTGGACACTCTAGCAGTGAGAGTGCAAACAGATCTGTTCACCAATACAATAAGAACCTTCAAATATGGTATTTGAATGAAAGTTTTGCTGGCTACATCAGTCTGGGTTGAAGGTTGTTTTCTTTCAGGGCTTGAAATACCTCACTCCAAACTCTTCTTGATTTGAGGCTTTGTCCTGAAAATTCTGCCATGATTCTAATGGGCTTTCCTTGATAGGTGAGTTGTGTCTTTGACAGCTTTAGTATTCTGTTTTTATGCTGTATGTCTGAGATCTTAAGTATTATGTGTCTGGGTGTGGATTTATGTTGATTGTGACTGTTTGGTGTCCTATATGCCTCACTTATCTGCATATCAGATTCTTTCCCCATGTTTGGGAAATTTTCTGCTACTATTTGTGTAAATACTTTACGTATGTCATTTTCCTGGACTCCTGTATCTTTGCTAATGCCTCTTATTCTTATATTGTTGCTCTTGGCATCATCATGAAGCTTCTGGATTGTCATTTCATGCTGCTTTGTTATTTTTAAAAGTTCTATCGTTTCCTGATCACTAACTGTGATCCTGTCCTCAAGGTCCGAAATCCTATCCTCAGCTTCCTTTAGGCAGTTTTGCACGCTTTCAATAGAATTTTTTGTTTCTTCGATGTCTCTTTGAGTTTGTTTCTCAATTCTGCTTGTTTTCTATATTATTTATTCAAAGTTTCAGTTTCCCATGCTCATGTACTTTTTTTTCTAGTTCTTCTTTAGCTACATTTAACAACTCCTTTACTAAAGTTGTTATTTCTATCTTATATGGGAGAATACTTCTAATTTGATTTCCTCTATAACCTAATGCAGTTGTTTTTTTTATTTCATTTGCTATCTTTTCAGATATTCCCGGTGTGTTCCTTTTGGGGTCCTCTATTTCAATGTCTCCTATACTTGATTCTGGTGAACTATATGTTTGAGACTGCATTTTTCTTTTTTGTTTTGTCATTTTCACTCTGCCTGAAGTTTTCTATGTGTAGGAGGGGATCACACACACTCTTTTTAGACATACCAAAGTCTTACAGTTAGTTGGAGGAGGTTTTACTACTGGCCCCATTTATATCCTGTACACCTCTGTTTTAGGGGTATGTTCACCACACTGATACAATTAATCCACTGTAGTCCAAGGTTTGCAGCCTGGGAGCAAAGTTCCAAAGTTTTTTCACACCACCTGGAGCCTGCTGATGTCTTTTGATGTTCCAGGTGGGAGGGCGGGCCCAGAATAACCAGTCCAGGGCAGTTTTCAGTCTTGGGCGGGCTTCTGAGATGTTCCAGGTGGCAGGGTGCACCCACAGGGGAGGTTCCAGGCAGCCTATGCCTGAGTAGTACCTCCTTGATGTTCCCAGTGGCAGGGCGGGCCCATGGGGGAGGCTCCAGGCAGCCCATGCCTGAGGTGTACGTCCTAGATGTTAATGCTGACAGGGTGCACCCATGGTGCAGGTTCCAGGCAGCTTACCCTGATGCAGGCTTCCACTAAGTTCCCGGTGGCAGGGCAGGCCCACGATGGAGGTTCCAGTCAGATTACCCCTGATGCAGGCTTCTGCTAAGTTTTGGGTGGCAAGGCAGGCCGACTATTGAGGTTCCAGGCAGCTTACCCCTGATGTGGGCTTTCACTAAGTTCCCTGTGACAGGTTGGGCCCATGTGGAGGTTCCAGGCAGCTTTCACCTGATGCAGGCTTCCACTAAGTTCAGGGTACTCTTCTTGTATGACTAATTTTTAAAAAGTTTATTTGTTTTTGATACAGGGGCTGGTTTTGAACTCCTGGGATCAAATGACTATCCAGCCTCAGTCTCCTGAGTGCTGGTGTCACTAGAGTCAAGGGTGTTGAAGTCTCCTTTTAAAGGTGATTTCTTCCCCTTTTCTGTGGTAGACAAAGGCTTGAATGAAACAAGCATAAAAGGTGGCAAATTTTCACATTGATTAAAGGCTGTAAAAAATAGAATGATAGAGGAAAAACTGACTCTACAGAACATACTTGAGCCCATTAAAAAGAGGAAAAATAAAATAAAATATATACCCCACAGTGTAGTGTGGGTTACCATGAAGAGTCATGACATGAGTGCTTAATCACAACTTATTTTTTATATGTCCTGTTCTAGCAGTGTGTCCAGCTCATCTTATCAAAAACCTGCTCAAATTCTTCTGAGAAGTCCATGTGTGGGTACTTGGAAATGGTTGTGTGTTTATTTCTAGGGATTTTGTCACATCTCCTTTTCTGTTTAGTTTTTGACACATCTTATGTTAATATCTGATTTCCCCAAGAAAGACTAATCACCATAATACTTTATGGGGATGACAAGGGAGTGGCATCCTTTATCTTCTGCTAGCTGCTTCTAGCTGTAAGGGACTATAGGCCTATGAACTGGAAATTATGTGTTGTCTAACTAACTTGAGGTGTTGTGGCTCACTTACTCGGTTGAAGGACATAGAGAAACCTATTAGAAGATGAGATACTGTCATCAGGGCAGGCCAGGAAAAGTTTGGGACTATCCATCCCGGCAGCAGGGTGCCTGCCCAGGCCCCTTAGGTCATTGGATTAGGCTTCAGAGGATCCGTGGGCTTGAGTGGACTGTGCCCAGTGACTTTCATTCAACCAGTGGAACCAGGCCTGCTGAAGTGGGAGCCAAGCTGGTGCTGCGCCACAAGGTGAGTTGTAGCTCACCAGGGCAGGCCCTGAAAAGTTTGGGACCATCAATCCAGGTGGCTTGGTGATGACCAGCCCTCTTAGGACATTGGATTAGGTTCCAGAGTTTCCACAGGCTTGAACGGACTGTGCCCAGCAAACTTCATTCAACCAGGGGAGCCAGGCTCACCAAAAGGGGAGCCAAGCCCATGCCACACCACAAAGGAAAGCTTTGGAAAATCACTGGAAACACAGAAACATAGGAAAATGACAAAACAAAAGACCAAAATGCAATCTCAAACCTCCAGCCCCTCCCAAGAAAAACTAGAGCCATGTACATAGAAGAAAATACTACACATACACCTGAAATGCATGAAATGATATCAACTGAAATAAAGAATCAAGTATGGGAAGCTATGAGAGAACTCAAATCTGAAATAGTCTCCCAGGTAAAAGAAGAAATGATAAAAGTAGTGAAAGAAATATTGAGTGCATCCAATGAAGACACAGCTAAAAAATTAGAGGAACAAAGCAAAATGATAGAATCCCTGCATGAACAGTTTAAGAGACAAACAGAATGCATAAATCAGATTCAAAGAGATATACAGGAAATCAAAAACTCTAATGAAAGTTGCAAAAATCTCCTCAATGAAAGTGAAGATAGAATCTCAGACCTCAAAGATAAGATTGCAGCTAGTGAACAAGGCAAGAAAGATCTTCTAACAATGATAAGAAATCAGGAAATAACAATTAACCAGCTGCAAGATGATGTAAAGAAAAACAACATAAGATTACTGACAATGAAAGAAAAAGAAGGGGAAAACACAAATGATATCAAGAGGCTATTTACAGAAGTAATAGCTGAAAACTTCCCAAACATGAGTATGGAAACTGACATATGGATTAGTGAGGCACATTGAACTCCAAATAGCCATAACCAAAACAGAACTACACCCAGACATATAATAATCACCATCCCAGAAATCCAACATAAGAACAAAATATTAAAAGCTGTTAGAGAGAAGATACAGGTCACCTATAAAGGAAAACCTATCAGAATCACAGCAGACTTCTCAACACAAACAATGAAGTCAAAAAGAGCATGGAGTGAAGTTTTTCAGATTTTAAGAAAACAACTTCCAAACCAGACTGATGAACCCTGCAAAACTGTCCTTCAAAATGGATGGAGAAATGAGATACTTCCGTGACAAAGAACAGATGAAGAACTTCATGATCACCAAATCAACCCTACAAAGAATACTGAAAGACATTCTAGATACACATAGGAAAAAGCCACTAAGCAAGACAGACAGTCAAACAGAATGGAAAGCTAAGATACAACATCAGAAAGGTAACATGTCAACAATAAAGCAATATATGACAGTTATAACCATTAATGTAAATGGCCTCAATTCACCTATTAAAAGAAATAGACTGGCAGAATGGATCAAGAAACAATGTCCAACCATATGCTGTCTACAAGAAACCCATCTAACTGAAAGTCAAAGATGGAAAACAATACTCCATGAAATAGGAACTCAAGCAAAAAGCAGGGGTAGCTATTTTGTTTGCAAATAATGTGAACTTCAAATCAAGAATGACCCAAACAGATAAAGAAGGTCACTGCATACTAGTTAGGTGAAAACTGCAAGAGAAGAGATAACAATCTTAAATATATATGCACCAAACTCTAGAGCACCCAACTACACAAAGCAAGTACTAACAGAAATGAAAAATAAAATAGGCAATAACACAATTATAACAGGAGACCTTAATACACCATTGATACAAATGGATAGATCAACTAGACAGAAAATCAGCAAAGAAATAACAGAATTAAATCACACCTATGAACAAATGGATTTGATAGACGTATACAGCGTGTTCCATCCAACAACATCAGAATATACATTCTTCTCAGCAGTACGTGGGATATTCTCTAAAACAGACCATATGCTAACCCATAGAACATATTTCAGTGAATGCAAGAGAATTGAAATTATCCCATGCATGTTATTGGATCATTGCACAATGAAACTGGAAATTAATGATAAAAGTAACTGCAAAAACCCCACAAACACATGGAAATTAAATAATACACTCTTGAGCAATCAGTGGATCACAGAGCAAATTAAAGAAGAAATTAAACAATATCTACAAGGAAACAAAAATATGAATACAACTTTCTGAAACCTGTGGGATGCAATAAAAGTGGTCATCAGAGGAAAATTGATTGCACTGAGTTCCCACATTAAGAAAAGAGCACAAACACAAATAAGGAACCTGATATTACACCTCAAACATCTATAAAAAGAAGAGCAAGCCAAGCCCAAGTCAAAAGAAGGGAGGAAATTATAAAGATCAGAGCAGAAAATAATGCAATAGAGACTAAGAAAACAATTCAAGAATCAATGAATCAAAGAGTGGGTTCTTTGAAAGAATAAACAAAATTGACAAGCCCCTAGCTAACCTAATTTTAAAAAGGAAAGAAAAGACTCAAATTTATGCAATACAGAATGACAAATATGCAATCACTACTGACCCTGTGGAAATAAAGAAGATCATCAACAATTATTTCGAAAACCTCTACTCTCAATAGATTTGATAACACAGAAGAAATGGACAGATTCCTAGAAATATATGGACCACCAATGCTGGGTCAATAAGATGTAAAACTGCTGAATAACCCAATTTCTATTAATGAAATTGAAAATGTAATCAAGTCCCTACCAAAAAAGAGCCAGGCCCAGACAGATTCACTGCAGAATTCTACAAGAAATACAAATAAGACTTAATGCTGACACTCCTCAAACTCTTCAATGAAATTGAAAGGGAAGAAATTCTGCCTAAGACATTCCTGGAAGCAAATATCACTCCAGTGCCAATACCTGAGAAAGACCCAACTAAAAAAGAGAACTACAGGTCAATCTCCCTAATGAACATAGATGCAAATTTCTCAGTAAAATATTGGCAAACAGGATGCAGCAAATCATCCAGAAGATTATACACCATGACCAAGTGAGATTCATCCCAAGCATGTAGGGATGGTTCAACATAAGTAAATCAATAAATGTATTCCACCATATCATTAGAGCCAAAAGTAAGAATCACATGATCATTTCTATAGATGCAGAAAAAGCTTTTGATAAGATCCAGCACCCATTCATGATAAGAACCTTACAGCGAATTGGAATAGATGGTCTTTACCTCAATATGATAAAGGCCATCTATGACAAACCAACAGCTAGTGTCATATTAAATGACCAAAAACTGATAACCTATACCTTGAAATCAGGCACAAGACAAGGATGTCCCTTATTACCACTCCTATTCAATTTAGTACTAGAAATACTAGCCAGAGCAATTAGACAAGAGAAAATAATAAAAGGAGTAAAGATAGGAAAAGAGGAAGATAAATTTGCAGATGACATGATACTCTACATAGAAGATCCCCAAAACTCTGTTGAAAGTCTCCTAGATATAATAAATAAATTCAGCAATATAGTTGGATACAAAGTCAATACTCAAAAAACAATAGCATTCCTATACACTAACAACAAAATCACCAGGAGAGAAAAAAGAGAAGCCACACCCTTCACACTAGCATCCAAAAAATGAAATGCTTAGGAATTAATCTAATGAAAGATGTAAAAGAGTTGTACATGGAAAATTATAGTACCCTGAAAAAAGAAATCAAACAGGACCTCAGAAAATGGAAAGACATCCCTTGTTCATGGATAGGAAGAATAAATATTGTGAAAATGGCCATTCTCCCAAAATTTTTATACACATTCAATACAATCCCAATGAAAATACCACTAACATTCCTCATAGATCTAGAGAAGTCATTTCTAAAATTCATGTGGAACCAGAAGAGACCTAGAATGGCAAAGGCAATTCTAAGCAGCAAAGCCAAGGCAGGAGGCATCACAATCCCTGACTTGAAGTTATACTACAAAGCTACTGTAATAAAATCAACATGGTATTGGAATAAAAACAGACCTGAAGATCAATGGAATAGACTAGAAGATACAACTACAAACACACTCAACCACCCTATCTTTGATAAAAGGGCCAAGCATGTTCACTGGAAGAATGACAGTCTCTTTAATAAATGGTGCTGGAAAAACTGGCTATCCATATGCCAAAAACTAAAATTGGACCCACGCCTGTCACTGTGTACTAAACTAATATTCAAATAGATTAAAGATCTAAATATTAAAACAGAAACACTAAATCTATTGGAAGACAAAGTAGGTAATATCTTGAAGACATAGGGGTAGGTAGAGAATTCATGAACAAGAACCAAACTGCACAGGAAATACTTCCCAGAATCAATAACTGGGATCACATCTTATTAAAGAATTTCTTCATGTCCAAAGAAATCTCCAGCAGAGTGAAAAGAAAACCTACAAGCTGGGAAAAAAATCTTAGTGAACTGTCCCTCAGACAAAGGACTTCTATCTAGAACCTAGAAAGAATTAAAGAAAATCAGACCCCAAAATTCAAAGACCCAATCCAAAAATGGGCATCCGAGATGAACACACAGTTCTCAGATGAAGAAATATGAATGGCAAATAAATACATGAAAAAATGTTCATCATCATTGGTCATTAGAGAAGCACAAATTAAAACCACCCTGACAGTTCATCTCACTCCAAAAAGAATAGCCAGGATCAACAAAACTACCAAAAACAAATGCTGGATATCTGCTTAGATCTGTCCTCTTTTGTTTTATTCTCTTTAAAATAAAAAAAGAAGATGAGATCCTACTAGCTAGTGGTGAGTTTCTTTGATTTAGTAGGAAGTATAATGGTCACTAACTCTTATCTCATCTTCAAATAGGTTTATTTCCTCCAACTTTCTATGAAGTATAACATATGTCAGTGTAACATGTCAGATAAGTTATTGAGAGCCTGAGAGCCATGGCGTTAGCAAGATAAGGTTTGTATATGTGTATTTGAAGCATCAATGGAGTCTTGCTTTTTGGAGACAAATCTCAGGTCTTCCAGTGGTTCACAGGACTAGCTTTTTCTTTTGGAATGGGCTTCTTCTTTAGGCCACTCAAGTGGGACTTGCTTTATCCTAGAAAGATGAATACAATTATCTATCTCTGCCACCCTTACTGCAGTGGTTGTGGAAAGGATCACTGAAAAATGACTTTCTCTTTTGGTTTTAGTAAGTCTTCAGGAGTCCATGTCCAAGTTTTTATAAGCCCTCAGTCTTGTGTGTGGACACTAATCAGTCCCCCTAGGCCAGTAGCTGGCAAGACTCTGTTCCCATACATTTCGATACTATGTTAGATTAGATTAATAAGATATTTAATATGTATGATAGTATAAACAAACTTTTATGGAAAATGAGATATTATAGTAGCCATTGTTCATTTTCTGTTATTTGGTTCAGAATTCCTTGTAACACTTTCATTCTCCTGAATGGTTTTATTCTATTTTGTTTTGTTTGATATTATTGTGTGTGAAGCTACACTCAACTATTTCAAAGAAAGACATTATAGTAGCTACTGTTAACATCCAGTTGTCTTATTTTGAAGTGCTGTGTTGCTTACATTTTGTGTTCTGATCTGCTTTCTTCTATTCTCTTTTGTTTTATTCTCTATAAAATAAAAAAAAAGATATTGTAGGAGCCTCATGGTCTCTGGGCCTACAGCTATATAAGAAGCTAGAAACAGGTTCCCATATAACATCACAAATGGACTCATAGTTAGGCCACTTTTACAGTACAATAAACACTCATGAGGGCTACTGAGAATAACTGGAGCCAGGAATCAGACATCTTTTGGCAAAATTTTTCCAGAAGTCACTTAAGAATCTTATTGGTTCTCTCAAACTTTCCCTAAGACTAGAATCTCCATGTAGAATGGATGTGGTATTTTTTCATAAAATTTGCACATTTTCAGTTTTTGAGAGGCAAAAGAAAGACTAAACTATCACTGTGTATGTAAAATGTACCAATAAAAGTTGATTTAAAAGGAAGGTCTGTGGTCACTCTAAAGTGACTAGGGTAGTACAAACTGAAGGATGATTTCATTTAGGAGGACCTTGACTACTTCCATACACTATTCTGAATGGGTAATAAAGGCTTCAATCCAGGCTATATAGGTGTCAACTAGGTCCAGTATCTATTTAAATCCCCCAAATGGTAGCATAAGGGTAAAGTTTAATTGTCTGTCTTCCCCAGAGTATGTCTTTTTCTTCCATATAGGTTTTAAAAAGGAACTTGTTTAGGTTTGCCAGGGTTATTGTAAGCACAGAGTAGTTAAGTTTTGCAGATCTGTTGAGTGGTCCTAGGTATATGAATTACTTGCACTACAGCACCTGATTTGTAATGTTTAATTTTATAGACAAACATCAAGTATATTCCTATACAGTTTTCATAATTATCTTTGAGTTATGTGGTTGCTTTTATCTGTAGAGCCAAACCTTATAGTGGAAACTGAAGCCACTGAATTGTGAAAACTCGATTCAATGTGAATAGTTAATTACTGGGGTCACAAGTCAAGAGACAGCACTCAGTTTGTCACTGACTAGTGTGGATTTTTTAGTGATAATGGAAACTGAGAACAGAATAAATATACAGGTAAAAGCTTATTGTGAAGTAAGAGAAAATGGGAAAGGACTTCAGTTTGAGAAGAACTGAAAAGAGTACAGTTGTCATGAAGATCAGATTATCATGTTTTTAAAAAGAATGAAGCCAGATTTTGTGGAGTTTTTGATGTAATATAAGGTTTCTTTCACTATTTCAGTTCTGGTTTTGTAGTTTTGAAAAAGTATTTATAGCCTGAAGGAACAGTTCAGTTCCCATAAAATGATTGTGCCTACGTGGCATGAGCAGTCTCAGTTTTGCAGAGGCTCTGCTGGAACTAAGGTGACTGCAGGTTTAGAGCAAAGTAAAGAGACTTTGGAAAATTTATTTCAGGATTCTTATCACAGGATTTCATGAAACCTGGCAGTTAAATATACCTACATATCTCTATCTTGGTGTCAGTATGAAGGAGGATAAGTTGAATATGTTTAGGGCTAATAAACTTTGTACATTTTCATACCTGAGTCAGGCAGATAGAGGATGAAAAGGCCATCTGTAGGGAACAAAGAGAAGCAGGCCTCATATAAGTATTGAAAGAAGGCAAAGGGCTTTAGGTGGGAAAATGTTAATAAGCATCAGTGGTCAAAGTTCTCTGATGGTCTTGCACTTTGGTGGACAAAATCCTTTGGCATCTAGTGTAAATTATTGGGTGGCTCCAGATGTCTAGGGACCTGCAAGATTCCTTGTCTTATCTATTTTACAACATCCTACATTTGCTGAGAACAGTGTTAATGCTAAACAGAGTCTCTGCTGAGAACAATGCCATTGCTGGCAAATATGTTGGGTTCTAGGAGAGTCATGTACAATTCAAGACTTACAGATACAGAATGAGAGCAAAGATGCCAGGCTTTATCCCACTTTTATCTACCCAAGTAGGCCCAAGTGAAGTTTTACTTTTTTTAGTAAAACTAACTTTTAAGTCCCTAACTGCCTGGAAATAAAATAGAAATCATGCTTTTCATAAATAATAGATTAAAAGCCTTAGAGTTTGTTTCTCTTCTGTCCCACTATGTTGATCACAACATTTTTTAATCTTCTTTTGTTCTTGAAGTTACTGTAGTGAAGGTATCTTGGATTTAATAACACACCTAGTTTTTGAGGTCAATAAGATTATTTGAGAGAGTGAGGAGTCCAGGAAAAATATATACTGTATTTTTAATGGATAATAAATCCTGAGGTAAGGCCAAAGATTATGCCTTCTCTTTCTTCCTGTGGTGATATCTATTTCATTTCCTCACTTCTCAAATACAGGAAAGAAGGGTATTGTTAATATAGTGGTCCTCAGCATAACAACAATAATCAGAAATCTAACTCCTGCACATATGTGGCACTGACTGGTTAATCATGGTGTTCTTAGCTCTTAGTGAAATATATACAAAACTTACTAAACCCTTACTCAATGTGGAGAACCAGAAAACTTCAAAAAAGGTCTTAATTGAATCACATTTTGTAATCTGTAAAATTTGTACCTGGGATCAAGCTTACAACCTCACACTTGCCAGGCAGGCCTTTATGCCACTGAGCTAAATCTCTGGCCCTGAAAACTTACCTTGAAGACAACAATACACAATATATTAACCAGTGTTTATCTCCTATTACTTTGTTTTAAAGTTATGTATCATCATGTTTATTCTTTTTTTCTTTTTAAAATGAAAAAGTCATAGGCCAAATTTGAGCCCAAGTTACAGACCCAGGATCCTTAGGAGGCAAGAGATTCAAGAGACCCTAGAGGAAGGACCATGGTATACTATTAAAAAACTGTATTATTTATGTTTTTCGTAAAGAGACCTTTCCCAAATAGACCTTTTAGTAAGTTGACTATATACTGAAGAAAAGGAAATAACCAGGCCTTTAAGGAAATAATGAGCATTTGTTCTGTAATGACCCTAAGTCCAGAAGATCCACAATGTTTCTGCGGACATCAGTCACAATAGAAGCTTGTGGAGGTCAGATGATCAATGGGGTTTTATCTACATCTATCTTGGGTGTTGTGGCACAACATTTGGGAGGCTGAGGCAGGAGGATCTCTATGAGTTTGAGATCTGTCTGGACTACATAGTGAGAACCTGTCTCAAAATGTGAAAAACAAATCCATTTCATGATGGACATACCCCAGATACATTATGTGGTTATTTCCCCAGTTTCATAATGCATAATTGGAGTAGATATACTTAGCAGCTGAAAAAATAATCCCATTTTTCCCACTGTGTAGAATTGGGTCTATTAGTGTGGGAAAAGTTAAATGTATGCTGCTATAATTGTCTTTCCCTAGGAAAATAGTAAACTCAAAACAATACTCTATTCCTTGAAATAATTCAGAAATTATCCTGCCTTCAAAACTTCGAAAGGTGCACAGGTGATTTCCACTACATCCACTGCATCCATCCATAATATCTACATTCAACTGCCCTATTTGACTTAAGAAAAGCCTAGATGGATCTTAAATAATGACAAAAAATTCATAATTATGGTCAGCAAAATGGCAGAATAAGACTTTTCAATTTCTCCTTTGAAAAAATTGCAATGTGAACTACACATATGCATAAAAGTACCTTTATAAAGAGCTAAGGAATCCAAATAAGAGATTATAGCACATTGGCTTAATAGGGAAATAAGAAAATACATAATGAAGTGATTTGGAAAGACAATTCATACATATCATATCATCCCCTCATCCAATTAAAGACAGCAAAGCATAGATAGTGAAGTAAACACTCAACTTTGTACCAGATCTGCCCAGTGGAATCTAGAAGCATGCCATCCCCTTTAGCACCAGGCTTCAGACCTACCACAGCACAAGGCTGGCCCACATAACCCAGATTCCACGTCAGAATTTTCAGAGTAAACATCCAGACACACATCACTAGCTGAACAGCACATGCAGAATCTAGGTGTATATCAGCCTCCACAGCCCGATATATCAGAACTGACCTCTGTATCTACAGAATCCAGGCTTACCCTAGTAAAACTAGCCTCCAGGCCACTCCAGGATCAAGGCCATCACCTACAGATCTAGTATCTCTGGGTCTAACCTTCAAGCCAGATCACATAGATCCAGCCTTTAGGCTGGTCCTAAACTTCAGACCAGAACTGCAGACATAGGCTTCAGTGGATCCAGGATACATCCCTTCTCCAACTGACCTAAAGTTAAGATTAACCACAGTAGACCCTGATGCCAAGCTTGCCCCAACAGATCCAAGGTTCAAGACCACTCTTGTAGACCAAAGAAGGCTCCAAGACAACCACAATAGACCCAAGATGCAGAAAATCCCTCATGAACTCAAGAACAAGCTGTTCCCAATAACTCAGCCTTCAGATCCAGCTTTGTAGGCCCAGGCTTAGGGTCCTTCTCAGGCACCACTGACTCAGACTCAAGGCCTCCCTCAGAACTAAATTGGTTCCAGTGAGGACCCAAGTCAGGCTGGACCTAAAAGGCCCAAAATTAAGACCCACTTGACAAGTACATTCCAGTAGACCTAACACAAAACCAGTCACTGTGAACACAGGACCCAAGTTTGCTCAAAGGAACACAAGCTCCATGCTGCAGAAAAATTACCCATGGACTCCACCAGACAATGCACCCAGAATCTCTAGGATGAATTAACTAATAGAGGATTTTCTTTGCTAAAATTAGTCTTTAAAGACTGTAATATGTTTTTACTTCTCCAGTTACACAGACAACAATGTATATTCATAAAGATAAAGAATACAAATAATGAGGGGAAAACATGACACTACTATAGGAACAAAATAAAGCACTAGTAATCAATTCTAAAGGAATAGAGATCATTGATCAACATTTCTTCAAAGAACTTATACAAGGCCAGGGGTATGGCTCAGTGGCACAGTGTCTGCCTGGCAACCATGAGGTCCTGAATTTTATTCCCAGTATCAAAAATGAATAAATAAATAACTTATACACATGACTAGTATACACAAGAAAAGAAATTTAAACTCATTGGACACTAAGCAAATGCAAATCAAAATACAATGATATATCAACATAGAATGACTATGACAAAAGACAGAAAATAACAAATCTTTGTGCCTTAGTTACTTTTTTCCTTTTTGAAACAAAGCAACACCCAAAGTTAAAAGAGGAAAGCTTTATTTTGGGCTCACAGTTTGGAGAGATTTCCATTCATAGCTGACTGACTGAGGAAGGATGACGGCGCAGAGGGTCATCACAGAGGAGAAACACTTTATGGTTGACAGAAGGCAATAAAACAGCAAAATACTGAGGAAGAATCAAGTGACAACAGCAACTCTCTCTCCTTTATATTGCATAAAAGATACATGCCATTGTGGAAGGTAGCACTCACACCTAAGATGGACCTTCCTATCATCCACACCCAGAACTATGCCAAGCCAATCAGTGGACCGATTTGTAATAATCATGCACCCTTACTCCCAGTATCACATGTTCTGAGTACACCCACCACTGAAAAGCCTCACTTAAGACAGCAAGAGGCTTTGGGGTGACATCTAGACATAAGCCATAACAGTTGGCAAGTATTTGGAGAAACTGAAAAACTGTGCATTGCTGATAAGAGTGAAGAATGCTTCAGTCCCTTTTGAAAAATTCTGACAGTTTGTCAAAAGATTAAATATACTCCTGGATATAAGTCCAAGAGTAATAAAAGTATACTTCTATGAGCTTAGAATGTAGCTCAGTGTTAGAACATGTGCTTATTATTTTTGATGTCCTGGGTTCAATCATGAGCACCATAGAAAAAGCAAAAAGAAACATAGAGCCAGCCATACAAAAATTTATGCACAAATATTTGTTGAAATTTTATGTATGATAGCCAAATACTATAAACAACCCTAATTTTCAGCTCCTGATGAATGAGTACATAAATTTAGTATGTTCATATGATAAATAATTTTTTCTTGTTTTCAGCTTTTCATAATGATTACATTCCTTTTGGGTATTTGGTAAATGTACATAACAGATCTTGATCCTTTTTTCATTCTTTTTCCTTTGCCTGCCTCCCTCCCTCCTCCTTTTAGTTCTTGATCCCATTAGAAAAACATGTCCCTATATCCTATTATCTATCTTTTAGGACTCAAGTTTACTATTTTATTTATTCACTTAAAAATTCATTTCAGTGAATAACAAATCAGAAAATCTAGAAAAAAAACAATGAAATAATTCTTACTATGCATTTTTACATACATGAAACAAGAACATTTCCACTCTTAAGCAGGTTTGTAATATAAAACACATAAAATTGAAAGATTATTTTATTCAATGTTTTTTACTTTATAAAAATGAAACAAAATAGTAAGAGCAAAATAATAGTTAATACACAGTGTATCATTATCACCAAAATAGTAAATAGTTATTTAGAATATATGACAAAAACCAACAGAATTCTTACAAAGTATTTTATTTTGTTATTTATTTGTAGTTTGGGTTTCTCATATAATAGAAACTATGTAACATTTAAACTGTGTGTCTTATTTACTTCACTTAAAATTATAGTCTCAAAGTATGCCCTTTTCCTACAAATTACTCAAGTTCCTCTTTCTTTATGGCACAGTAGTACTTCATTGTATATAAATGCCACATTTTTTTATCCACTCTCCTATTAATGAGCATGTGGTTTGTTTCCAAGATTTAGCTATATTGTGAAATATTATTTGAAAATGAAAGAGAATGAAGTACTGATACATGCTATGATATGGACAAATCTTAAAAATATACTAAATCAAAGAAGTAAGTCACAAAAGAATACATATCATATTCAATTTACATGAAATCTACATAGAAGAAGAGATCTATAAAGAAAGAAGGTAAATTAATGATTGCCTAGAGCTGGTGTAAGGAGAGTGATGACTAACTATTATGAATGAATGGTATACTTTCAACTGGTAAACTGTAAGATGTGTGAATCATATCTCAAATAAACCACTTACAAAGAAACAAAACAAAAAATTAAATAGAAATAAGTCAGATATCATAATATATATCTATAGTCCCCAGCTCTGGGGATGCTGAGACAGGAGAATCACTTGAGCTCAAGAATTCAGTATCATCTGGGCAGTGAATGATTAAAAGAAAAAGAAAAAGAAATAATAATGTCAGTAATTCAAAATAATCATATTCAAGAAGCTCAGTGAAACAAATAAAATGAAAAGTTTAGCACAATGGTAGAAAGAAACAAAGAAACAAAAATTCTGGAGAATGACAATAGATTATCATAATCTTGACCAGTTAGTGAATTTATGTTTTTTATTTTATGGAAAAAAGTAAAACAAAATTTCAAAACAAAATACTATCAGAATAACAATAATTAATACATTGAGTATTTTTTTCTTTAGTTACTCAGAGTACAAGATATTGGCATAAAAATTTCTCCAAATGATATCAACACAGACCATTCAGACCATTCTTTTCAATGACCTAAAAGACACTAGCACTATAATTATCTTGTATTTGGTGGGTTTTTTTTCCCATTTTCCCTTCTTTCCTTTCCATTTTTCCCCATCCTGGCTCCTATTTTCTTTTTAGTAATTTCTTCCCACTGCACAATATCTACTGTACATGTAACACTTTATTTACTCTTTCAGTTTCTCACACCAGGGAGTTAAATGATGTTTATACATGTGAGTTTGATTTACTTCATTTATGAGTATGGTCTCTAGTTGCATCCATTTACCTATAAAAGTCTCAAATAACCCACTGTATAAAAAGACCACACCTTTTTTAAATCCATTCCTCAGTTGATGAGCATTTGGATTATTTCCAAGATTTAGCTGCAAAAAATTGTGCTACTATAATCATAGATGCACATGTATCACTATGGTATGATGTTTTAATTCTTCTGGGAAGATACCCAGAAGCAAAATAGACTATTCAAATGGGACCTCTAATCCTCATTTTTAAAGGAATCGTCATACTGAGTTCCACATCTATTGTACCAGTCTGTACTTCCACCACAGTGGAGAAGAGTTCCAGGTAGTGAATTTAATAATAAATGTAGTTTCAATGCTGGAACAAATTAAAATCTCTTTCTGGAACTTAATGTATAGATACTGATATGGCAAAAATACCTTTTGCTCCATCCTTATCAATAAGGCCCAACAGAAGCAGGTTACTTTCAGCGATATACTTTCACTGTCTTCACACATGTATCAACTTATAGCCTTGCATCTTATTTACTTCACTTAACATTATGGTCTCAAGGCACATCCTTTTTTCTACAAATTACTCAAACTTATTTCTCTATGCCACTGGAGCATAAATCTTGATCACTTTTTTTTCTTTTCATGAGATATCACACTGGTCCATTACATTGATACCATTTCACTGATTGAACCTCATGAGCAAGAATCAGCAACCATTTTAGACTTATTGGTAAGACTTTTGTGTGTCAAACATGGGAAATAAATCTGACTAAAACTCAGGGACCTCCTACTTCAGTGAAATTTCTAGGGGTTCAGTGATGTGGTGTGTGTCAAAATGTCCTTTCTCAAGGTAAGGACATGTTGCATCTTGTCCCTCCTACAACCAAAATAAGCCTAGGGAGTCCTCTTTAGAGGCAGCATGTTGTTCATTTGGAGGTGTTACTTTGTCCCGTTTGGCATGTGATCCAATATTCTGCTAATTTAAAGGTGGACTCAGCAAGAGAAGGTTCTTTAACAGCTCCAAGCTACTCGACAAGCTGTGCTGCCACGTAGACCATAATATCCAAGAAATCCAATGGTACTTGAGGTGTCATTTGCAAGTAGGAATGCTGTTTCTAGACTTTAACAGACTTCTACAGATGGATCGGTGAAGAGATTTAAAATTTGGGACCAAGCTTCTGTTCTCATCCATAGACAAGTACTTTCCATTTGAAAAACAGTACCTGGCTTGATACTGGACCTCAGTAGAAACTGAACACTTGATGATGGGTTACCAAATTATGAATGATCTTAGTTTCCCATTAGTGTAACTGGGTGTTATTTGACCCACAAAACCACGAAGTTAGATGGTCACATTCATTAAAAATTGCCAGTGATGTACATACATAATCTGGCTCAAACAGGTGCTCAGGGTGTAAGTTGCATTAAGAAGTGGTGCAAATTCTCTTTGTTCCTACTTCTGTGGCACTACAGTCACACAAGAATATCCTATTATTAGCTTACAGAGGAAGAGAAGATTCTGGGCTAGTTTATGAATGGTTCTGAGTGAAGACATGCACAACCCAAGGTGGACAGCTAGAGCATTGCAACCCCTTCACTGGGACATTCCTGAAGGATATGGTGAAGGTAACTCTTCCCAATCATTAGAACTTTGAGCACCTTGTTTAGTTATTCAATTTACTTGGAGGAAAAATGACTAGATATGTGATTATATACCATTTAATTGGTTTAGCCAATCATCTTGCTGAGAATTCAAGGACTTTTAAGGCAAACAATGGAGAAATTTCTGTCAAAGAAATGTATAAAAGAGGTATGTGAATAGACCTCTGTGAGTTGGCAAAGAATGTTGCATTAAAATACTCAAAAAAAGGGTAGCTTCAGCAGAGGAAGACATTAATACTAAAGGAAAAAAGATGATACATTGTGTGAACAACAGTTAGCTTCTTTTCTCAGTCACCCCTGTCATCACCCAAAGGGCTCATGAACAAAGTTTCTACATTTCCTACTCCAGAACACTGCACAGGGACTTTGTCTGAAGAAGAAGAAAGCCATAAAGCAGATCCTAATATTTTACTAAAACAACTTACTTCATTTGAAACACAGTATAAAGACATTAAAACATAAAGATGCCCTCAAAACAGTGAAAGTTGTGGTAAAGAGCAATTTGGAGAATAATTATGGAGCTAAACAATGTAGACAGTAAGCTAGCTAGCCTTTAGGAGAGACCCAGATAATATAGCAGCTTGGAAGAATGTCACAGGCGATAGGCCGCAGGAAGGCTGGAGTGCACGCAACCCAGTATGGTGAGCCGGTGGGGAGAACAGCAATGCGGGGTTTGTGACTGCCATTAACAGCAGCCCACCATGCCACGCTGCCTTGGAGCCAACTGAGTATGGACTGAAACCTCCAAGAACTGAAAGTAACCAGTACTCTTATGCAGACACAACCACACTAAAGTCATCAGCTTTCAAATGTTCAAACAACTTTGAAAGCTATATTTGATGAGAAAAACCTGTTCCCCAAAGAAATTCTGGATCCAGAAAGAAAATCCAAGCAATTATGTCAAGAAACAACTTGTGAAAAAGAAATAAGAGGGCCCGACCTGCCACCAGGAACTCAGTGCAAGCCCGCCTCAGGGCAAGGCTACCCCGAACCACCACCTTGGGCCCGCCCTGCCACCAGAAAATCAGCAGGCTCCAGTTAGTGTGAGAAAATTTGGAACTTTGCTCCCAGGTAGCGAACTTTGGACTACAGTGGATTAACTGTATCAGTGTGGTGAGTATACCCGTAAAATAGAGGTGTAAAAGGGATAATTAGGGCCAGTAGTAAAACCCCCTCCAACTAACTGTAAGACTTTGGTGTGTCTGAAAAGAGTGTGTGTGATCCCCTCCTACACATAGAAAACACCAGGCAGAGTGAAAATGACAAAACAAAAAAGCAAAATGCAGTCTCAAACATATAGTACACCAGAAGCAAGTATAGGAGACATTGAAATAGAGGACCCCAAAAGGAACACACCAGGAATCTCTGAAAACATAACAAGTGAAATAAAAAAAAAACATGCATCAGGTTATAGAGGAAATCGAATTAGAAGTAGTCTCCCATGTAAAGATACAAATAATAACTTTAGTAAAGGAGTGTTGAGTGCAGCTAAAGAACTAGAGAAACAAGTACATGAGCATGGGAAACTGATTGAAACTTTGAATGAACAATATAGAAAACAAGCAGAATTCATAAAACAAACTCAAAGAGACACCCAAAAAACAAAAAATTCTATTGAAAGCGTGCAAAACTGCCTAAAGGAAGCTAAGGATAGGATTTCAGACATTGAGGACAGGATCACAGTTAGTGATCAGGAAAGGATAGAACTTTTCAAAATAACAAAGCAGCATGAAATGGCAATCTAGAAGCTTCTTGATGATGCCAAGATCAACAAGATAAAAATAACGGGCATTAGCGAAGATACAGGAGTCCAGGCAAATGACATACGTAAATTATTAACAGAAATAATAGCAGAAAATTTCCCAAACATGGGGAAAGAATCTGATATGCAGATAAGTGAAGCATATAGAACACCAAACAGTCACAATCAACATAAATCCACACCCAGACATATAATAATTAAGATCTCAGACATACAGCATAAAAAAGGATATAAAAAGCTGTAAGAGAAAAGATGCAACTCACCTATCAAGGAAAGCACATTAGATTCATGTCAGACACTTCAGCACAAACCCTCAAGTCAAGAAGAGCATGGAGTGAGGTATTTCAAGCCATGAAGGAGAACAATCGTAAAACCAGACTGATGTACCCAGCAAAATTTTCATCCAAATTTAATGGAGAAACAAGATACTTCCATGGAAAGAACAACTGAAGAAATGCATGTCCACCAAACCAACCCTAGAAAGAGTACTGAAAGACATACTAGACAGAGATAAAAATGACCACAATCCCCAACACAACAACAGAAAGAAACCACCAGGTACGATAAGCAATTAAATAAGGGGAAAAGCAGAAAGAAACAACTGGAACATAACATGGCAAAGTCAAGCCAGTACATATCAGTGCTATCCATAAATATAAATGGACTCAATTCACCTATAAAAAGAAATAGATTGACAGAATGGATCAAGAAACATGATTCCACAATATGCTGTATACAAGAAACACATCTGACCCAAAAGGAAACTGAGATTAAAAGTCAAAGGATGGAAAACAGTATTCCATGCAACAGGAACCCAGAAAAAAGCAGGGGTAGCTATTCTATTTGCAGACAACATGAACTTCAAGCCTAAAATGATTAAAAGAGATACATACGGTCACTACCTACTTGTTAGTGGTAAAATTCAAGAGGAAGAACTAACAATTATAAATATATATGTGCCAAATACATGGGCACCCAACTATATAAGACAGATACAATGGACATGAAAAAATACACAAGAACACAATTGTAACAGGAGATCTTAACAGCCCATTGTCACAAAGAGATAGATCAACTAGACAAAAAGTCAGATAAGAAACAACAGAACTGAATCATAACTGGGAGCGATTGGATTTAGTAGATGTATGCAGAGTGTTCCAACTGACTACATAAGAATACACATTCTTCTCAACTGCACATGGGACATTCTCCAAAATAGACCATATATTATCACATAAAACATTCTTAAGTAAATGCAAAGGTATTGAAATCATACCATGCACAATATCTGACCATAGTGCACTAAAATTGGAAATTAATGGCAAAACAAATTGTAAAACTGGCATAAATACATGGAAATTAAATAACAGCCTTTTGAACAACCAGTGGGCTACAGAAGAAATTACAGAACAAATAAAACTATACTTACAATTTAATGAAAATATAGAAACAACATAATGTAATGTGTGGGATGCAATGAAAGCACTCTTAAGAGGTAAAGATATAGCAATAAGCTGTCATATCAAGAAAATAGAATGAGCACAAATAAACAACCTAATACTCCATCTCAAGCTTCTAGAAAAAGAAGAGCAAGCTAAACCCAAAGCTCATAGAAGAGAGGAAATTATAAAGATTAGACCAGAAATCAATGCAATTGAAACTAAAGAAACAATACAAAGAATTAATGAATCAAAACAGTGGTTTTTTGAGAGAATATATAAAATTTACAAACCCCAAGCTATCCTTATCAAGAGAAAGAAAGAAAAAACCCAAATTCATGCAATAAGAACTGAAAAGGGAGAAATTTCTACAGACCCCATGGAAATTCAAAAGATCATGAATACCTACTTTGAAAAATCTCTACTCACATAGAGTGGAAAACACAGAGAAAATGGACAGATTTCTAGAAACATATGAACTATCAAAGCTCAACCAAGAGGATATAGAAAATTTGAACAACGCAATATCAGCTATTGAAATTGAAAATGTAATTAAAAATTACCAACAAAGAAAAGCCCAAGTCCAGATGGATTCACAGCTGAATTCTACAAGAAATTTAGAGAAGATTTGATGCCAGTACTCCTTAAACTCTTCAACGAAACTGAGAAAAAAACAATCCTCCCAAAATCACTCCTGGAGGCAAGTATTACTCTGATAAAAAACCAGAGAAAAATCCAACCAAAAAAGAAAACTATAGGCTAGTCTCAATGATGAACATTGATTCAAAGATTGTCAACAAAATACTGTCAAATAGAATGCAGCAAATCATCAAGAAGATTATACATCATGACCAAGTGGTGTTCATTCCAACAATGCAGGGATGGTTTAACATACACAAATCAAAAAATGTAATACACCACATCAACAGAGCCAAAAACAAAAACCACATGGTCATCTCAATAGATGCAGAAAAAGCTTTCAAGAAAGTCCAACACATATTCTTGATAAAATACCTTCAGAAAATTGGAATACACGGTGTCTACCTCAGACTTATAAAGGCCATCTATGACAAACCAACAGCCAACATTATACTAAATGAACAAAAACTGAAAGCTTTCACTTTAAATTCAGGAACAAGACAAGGATGTCCACTATCACCACTGATTTTCAACATAATTCTGGAAACACTAGTCAGGGCAATCAGAAAAGTGAGAGAGAAATAAAAGGAGTAAAGAGGGGAAAGGAAGAAGTTAAATTATCACTATTTGCAGATAACATGATTCTCTAAATAGAAGACCAAAAAAACTCCATTAAAAGACTATTAGAGGTAATAAACAAGTTCAGCAGTGTAGCTGGATACAAAGTCAATGCTCAAAAATCAATTGCATTCCTGTACACAAACAAAAAACTCACTGAAAGAGAAATTATGGCAATATCACCCTTTACAATAACATATAAAAAAAGAAATACTTAGGAATCAACCTAACTGAAAATGTAAAAGACCTATATGCTAAAAATTATACTACGCTCAAAAAGGAGATTAAAGAGGATATGAGAAAATGGAAGGATCTTCCTTGGTCTTGGTTAGGAAGAACCAACATTGTGAAAATGGCCATACTCCCAAAACTGTTATACAGATTTAATGCAATCCCAATCAAAATAACATTGACATACCTCACAGATTTATATCAAACACTCCTAAAATTCATTTAGAAACAGAAGAAACCTAGAATAGCAAAGGCAATTCTAGGCAACAAAAGCAAGGCAGGAGGCATCTCAATTCCTCACTTGAAACAGAACTATAAAGCGTCAGTGATCAAATCAGCTAGGTACTGGCAAAGAAATAGATCTGAGGATCAATGGAACAGATTAGAAGATGCAAGCACAACTACAAAGACACTCAGCTAGCTGATATTTGACAAAGGGGCTAAATATGTCCACTGGAAGGATAATCTCTTTAATAAATGGTGTTGGAAAAATTGGCTCTCTACATGCTGAACACTGAAACTAGATCCATGCATATCACCATGCACAAAACTAAAGCCTAAATAGATCGAAGACCTCAATATAAAAACAGAAACACTAAATCTACTGGAAGACAGGTAGATAGAAGTCTTGGAGACATAGGGGTAGACAGAGAATTCATGAACCAAACATAAACTGCACAGGAAACACTTCAAAGAATCAACAAATGGGATTTCACATTATTGAAATATTTCTGCACTTCAAAGGAAATCACCCACAGAGTGAAAAGAAAACTAACATAGTGGGAAAGAATTTTAACCAGCAACCCCTCAGACAAAGGACTTGTGTCCACAATATATAAAGAATTGAAAAACATCATGCCCCCAAATTCAAAGACCCTCTCCATAAATGGGCATCTGAGATGAACACACAGTTCTCAGAGAAAGATATACAAATGGCAAATAAATACATGAAGAAATGTTCACCATCACTTGTTATTCGAGAAATGCAAACTAAAACAGCATTAAGATTCCACCTTACTCTGGGAAGAAACAGCTGCCATCAAGAAATCAACTGATAACAAATGTAGGCAAGGCTGCGGGGAAAAAGGAACACTGCTCCATTGTTGGTGGGAATGTCGACTGCTGCAAACATTATGGAAATCCACATGGAGAATTCTCAGAAGACTAGGATTGGAAGCCCCATTCAATACAGCTATACCTCTCCTGGGCATTTTCCCCAAAGAACTGAAAAGTCCATATCAAAATGATATATGTGCACAATGGTATATGTTGATAGCTGCACAATTTGTGATAGCTAAATCCTGAAAACAACCAAGGTGCCCATCAACTACAGAGTGGATGAAAAAGATGGCATTTTTTATACAATGGAATAATAGTCACCTATAAAAAAGGACGATTTTGAGGCCTTCATAGGCAAATGGAGACAACTTGAGACTATCCTCATTAGTGAAATAAATAAGAACCATATTTATAAATATCATATTGTGTCTCTAGTGTAAAAAGCAAATAAGAACTACAGGTTTAATAAAACCAAAATGTGTAATTGCTATTGTAAAAAAGAGAGGAAAAGAAAGTGTTCTAAGGGATATAACTGTATGTAAGTTTTAGTGTGTAAAATAGATGACCATATTGCTGAATCTTTGTTGGATCTTTGAGCAGAACTGTTTGTAGTCTGACTGTTTGAATGTTTACTATGTACCCTTTAACTTTGTAACTTGAGCAACTACATCGAGGATGACAGTACGTAATTTATAAATTACTGATTTCTTATTGGGGTTTTTTCTCAATCTCTTTTTTCCTTCTTTCTTTTAGAATTCTGTATTGTTGTTTCCCTTTTTTCTGTTTTGTTTCTTTTTTCTCTTCTCTCTAAATAAAATTTTAAATATGTATAATTGCTATTGTAAAAAAGAGGAAATGGGAAGCACTATAAAAGATATAGCTTCATGTATGTTTAGGTGTGTGGGATTGATGACCATATTTCTAGGTTCTTGTTGGATTATTGAAGAGATTTATTTGTACTCTCACTGCTTTAGTGTCCACTTTGTGTGCTTTAATTCTGTAACCTGAATAACTATTTCTAAAAGAACAATATGTAATTTATCAACTAGTGATTTCTTACTGTTTATCTTCTTTTTTGAAAATTCTTTAATGTTTGTACCTTTTTCCTTTTTTTTCTCTTTAAATAAAAAAACAAAGAATGTCACTGGCTAGAGAACAAATATTAAACACTAATCACAGAAATAAGTTCATTAAAAAGAGCTACATTTTTTATTTTAAAGATAGCAAAATACAACAAAACAAGACAGAACAAAGCCAATCAAGACAAGGCAATGAAACTGGTACAGAATTTCAGAGCAAGATGCCGGGACAACCCTACTAGGTACCATAGTACATCTTGTTATCTTCACAATAGTTGTCCAGTCTATCAGGTATAGCAAAATCAAACCAAAAACAGAACACTATAAAACCAAGCAAAACAGAATACTGAATAGAGCAAAACAGTTAATCAGAACAAAGCAAAACAGTGAAAAATATATTGGCCTTCAAAGAAAGATAGAAGGAAATTCCCCATATTTGTTATATTCCATACTGTCATCCTCCTAAGAGATATTCAGACCTCTAGCCCAAGGTCAGCATAATAAACCAAACAATACAAGTATTTAGTTGCTTTATGTACCTTATTTGCTGTCAACTCCAGCAGACCTCAAAATCAACCATATGCTAAAGGTGGGGGGTCATGGGACATTTGATTCTCAGCCTGCGTACTAGTAGTCTCACCACCATAGACACTGACTTCTCTCCCTGTTGCGCTCATGCCTCATGCCACTTATCAGAAAGGCTAGCTCATTGCTCTCTTGGTTGGTCCCCCAAGTACCAGCATGGCTGGTTCTTGGGAGCCACTGACTTGTTCTTTCCCTAAGAGCTAAAATTTAATGGATTTGTTTGTAGAGAAATATATACCCCAGGGCATGGTTGAAAACAGCAAGATAATTTGTCAGTGACTAATGGACTCAAACAACAGGGAAGGGAGAGTGAGAGCTGTAACAGTACCACTATCATCTCAGAGTGAATGTAGACACACTCAAAGTTGTATCTCCTGGAAAACCAGTATCAGAGGTTCCTTATTACAGGAATGGAGGATAGATTTCACTAAAGTAATCCAGACTCTTAATAAATACTTAATAGCAAAAATAAAACCAGGGGAGGGAGACAACTTGTGTCCATATTTGTAACATTTTATCTAAAATGTCCAGGTTCCAACAAAAATAATAAATATGCCAAGGAACAAAAAAGTATGACTCAAGCACCAGGAAACAGAAGTCAATAAAAGCTACACATGGCAAAACAAACTTTTGATATTTTTTTATTTAAAGAGAAAAAAAACAGGAAAAAGGTAGAAATATTACAGAAATTGAAGAAAAGAAGATAAATAGTAAGAAATCACTAGTTGATACATTACACATTGTTCTTTTAGAAATAGTTATTCAAGTTACAGGATTAAAGCACACAAAGTAGGCACTAAAGCAGTGAGAGTGCAAACAGATCTGTTCAACAATCCAACAAGAACCTAGAAATATGGTCATCAATCTAACACATCTAAACATACATGCAGCTATAACTTTTATAGCGATTCCTATTTCCTCTTTTTTTTTTACAATAGCAATTATACATTTTTAAAATTTTAAAGAGAAGAAAAAAGAAAAAAACCAAAAAGGGTAGCAATAATACAGAATTCTAAAAGAAAGAAAGAAAAAAGGGAATAAGAAAAAGCCCCATTAAGAAACCAGTAATTTGTAAATTACATATTGTCATCTTAGATGTAGTTGTTCAAGTTACAAAGTTAAAGGGTACATAGTAAATATTCACACAGTCACACTACAAACAGTTTTGCTCAAAGATCCCACAAAGATTCAGCAATATGGTCATCTATTTTACACACTCAAACTTACATGCAGTTATATCCCTTAGAGCACATTCTTTTCCTCTCTTTTTTACAATAGCAATTACACATTTTGGTTTGATTACACTTGTAGTTCTTATTTGCTTTTTACACTAGAGACCCAATATGATATTTACAAATATGATTGTTACTTATTTCACTAATGAGGATAGTCTCAAGTTGTCTCCATTTACCTATGAAGGCCTAAAGATCGTCCTTTTTTATACATGAGTATTATTCCATTGTATAAAAATGCCACATCTTTTTCATACACTCTGTAGTTGATGGGTATCTTGCTTGTTTGCAGAATTTCGCTATCACAAATTGTGCAGCTATGAACATGGGTGCACATATATCATTGTGACATGAACTTTTCAGTTCTTTGGGGAAAATGCCCAGGAGGGGGAGAGCAGGATTGAATGGGGCTTCCAATCCTAGTCTTCTGAAAATTCTCCATATGGATTTCCATAATGTTTGCACCAGTCTACATTCCCACCAACAGTGGAGTAGTGTTCCTTTTTCCCCGCAGCCTTGCCTACATTTGTTATCAGTTGATTTCTTGATGGCAGCTGTTTCTTTCCAGAGTAAGGTGGAATCTTAATGCTGTTTTAGTTTGCATTTCTCGAATAACAAGTGATGGTGAACATTTCTTCATGTATTTATTTGCCATTTGTATATCTTTCTCTGAGAACTGTGTGTTCATCTCAGATGCCCATTTATGGAGAGGATCTTTGAATTTGGGGGCATGATGTTTTTCAATTCTTTATATATTGTGGACACAAGTCCTTTGTCTGAGGGGTTGCTGGTTAAAATTCTTTCCCACTATGTTAGTTTTCTTTTCACTCTGTGGGTGATTTCCTTTGAAGTGCAGAAACATTTCAATAATGTGAGATCCCATTTGTTGATTCTTTGAAGCGTTTCCCATGCAGTTTGCATTTCGTTCATGAATTCTCTGCCGACCCATATGTCTCCAAGACTTCTATCTACCTTGTCTTCCAGTAGATTTAGTGTTTCTGTCTTAATATTGAAGTCTTTGATCCATTTAAACTTTAGTTTTTTGCATGGTGATATGCATAGATCTAGTTTCAGTGTTCAGCATGTAGAGAGCCAATTTTTCCAACACCATTTATTAAAGAGACTATCCTTCCAGTGGACATATTTAGCCCCTTTGTCAAATATCAGCTGGCTGAGTGTCTTTGTAGTTGTGCTTGCATCTTCTAATCTGTTCCATTGAACCTCAGGTCTATTTCTTTGCCAGTACCTAGCTGATTTGATCACTGACGCTTTATAGTTCTGTTTCAAGTGAGGAATTGAGATGCCTCCTGCCTTGCTTTTGTTGCCTAAAATGCCTTTGTTATTCTAGGTTTCTTCTGTTTCCAAATGTATTTTAGGAGTGTTTTCTCTAGATCTGTGAGGTATGTCAATGTTATTTTGATTGGGATTGCATTAAATCTGTATAACAGTTTTGGGAGTATAGCCATTTTCACAATGTTGGTTCTTCCTAACCAAGACCAAGGAAGGTCCTTCCACTTTCTAATATCCTCTTCAAACTCATTTTTCATCCTAGTATTATTTTCAGCCTATAGGTCTTTTACATTTTTAGTTAGGTTGATTCCTAAGTATTTCATTTTTTTAGATGTTATTGTAAAGTGCGATGTTTCCATAATTTCTCTCTCAGTGATTATTTTGTTTGCGTACAGGAATGCTATTGATTTTTGAGCATTGACTTTGTATCCAGCTACACTGCTGAACTTGTTTATTTTCTCTAGGAGTCTTTTAATGGAGTTTTTTTGGTCTTCTATATAGAGTATCATGTCATTTGCAAATAGTGATCATTTAACTTCTTCCTTTGCTATTCTTATTCCTTTTATTTCTCTCTCTTGTCTGGTTGCCCTGGTTAGTGTTTCCAGAAGTATATTGAAAAGGAGTGGTGAGAGTGACATCCTTGTCTTGTTCCTGATTTTAAAGTGAAAGCTTTCAGTTTTTGTCCTTTTAGTATAATGTTGTTGGCTGTTGGCTTGTTATAGATGGCCTTTATATGGTTGAGGTAGATGCTGTGTATTCCGAGTTTCTGAAGGGTTTTTATCATGAACATGTGTTGGACTTTCTCCAAAGCTTTTTCTGCATTTATTGAGATGACCATGTGGTTTTTATTTTTGGCTCTGTTGATGTGGTGTATTACATTTTTTGATATGCATACATTAAACCATCCCTGCATTCCTGGAATGAACCCCACTTGGTCATGATGTATACTCTTCTTGATGACTTGCTGCATTCTATTTGCCAGTATTTTGTTGAGAATCTTTGCATTAATGTTCATTAGTGAGACTGGCCCATATTTCTCTTTTTTGGTTGGATCTTTTTCTGTTTTTGGTGTCAGAGTAATACTTGCCTCCAGAAATGATTTAGGGAGGATTGCTTTTTTCTCAATTTCGTTGAAGAGTTTAAGGAGTACTGGCATCAAATCTTCTCTAAATTTCTTGTAGAATTCAGCTGTGAATCCATCAGGACCTGGACTTTTCTTTGTTGGTAAGTTTTTAATTACATTTTCAATTTCAGCAGCTGATATTGGGTTGTTCAAAATTGCTATACCTTCTTGGTTAAGCTTTGATAGTTCATATGTTTCTAGAATTCTGTCCATTTCCTCTGTGTTTTCCACTCTATGTGAGTAGAGATTTTCAAAGTAGGTATTCATGACCTTTTGAATTTCCATGGGGTCTGTAGCAATTTCTCCCTTTTCAGTTCTTATTGCATGAATTTGGGTTTTTTCTTTCTTTCTCTTGATAAGGTTAGCTAGGGGTTTGTCAATTTTGTGGATTCTCTCAAAAAATCAGCTTTTTGACTCATTAATTTTTTTTAGCTTCAATTGCATTGATTTCTGCTCTAATCTTTACAATTTCCTCTCTTCTGTGAGCTTTGGGTTTAGCTTGCTCTTCTTTTTCTAGAAGCTTGAGATGGAACATAATGTTGTTTATTTGCACTCTTTCTGTTTTCTTGATATGACAGTTTATTGCTATATATTTACCTCTTAAGAGTGCTTTCATTGCATCCTACAGATTACAGTATGTTGTTTCTATATTTTCATTAAATTGTAAGTATTGTTTTATTTGTTCTGTAATTTCTTCTGTAGCCCACTGGTTGTTCAAAAGGCTGTTATTTAATTTCCATATATTTATGTATGTTTTACAATTTGTTTTGCTATTAATATCCAATTTCAGTGCACTATGGTCAGATACTATGCATGGTATGATTTCAATACCTTTTCATTTACTTAAGAATGTTTTATGTGATAATATATGGTCTATTTTGGAGAATGTCCCATGTGCAGCTGAGAAGAATGTGTATTCTGATGTGGTTGTGTGGAACACTCTGTAAACATCTACTAAGTCCAGTTGCTCACAGGTATGATTCAGTTCTGTTATTTCTTTGCTGACTTTTTGTCTAGTTGATCTATCTCTTTGTGACAATGGGCTGTTAAGATCTCTTGTTACAACTGTATTCTTGTGTATTTGGTTTTTCGTGTCCACTAGTATCTCTCTTATATATATTTGGGTGCTTCTGTATATGGCACATATATATTTATAATTGTTAGTTGTTTCTCTTGAATTTTTCCACTAACAAGTATGTAGTGACCTTCTCTATCTCTTTTAATCATTTTAGGTTTGAAGTTCACTTTATCGGCAAATAGAATAGCTACCCCTGCTTTTTTCTGGGTTCCTGTTGCATGGAATACTGTTTTCCATCCTTTGACTTTTAATCTGAGTTTCCTTTTGGATCAGATATGTTTCTTGTATACAGTATATTGTGGAATCATGTTTCTTGGTCAATTCTGTCAATCTATTTCTTTTAATAGGTGAATTGAGGCCATTTATATTTATGGATAGCACTGATATGTACTGGCTCGAGTTTTCCATGTTATGTTCCAGTTTTTTCTCTTTGCTTTTCCTCTTATTTAATTGTTTATCCTACCTGCTCATTTCTTCCTGTTGTTGTTTTAGGGATTGTGGTCATTTTTATCTCTGTCTAGTATGTCCTTCTTTCCTCTTTCTAGGGTTGGTTTTGTGGACATGAATTTCTTCAGTTGTTCTTTGTTTTGGACGTATCTTGTTTCTCCATTAAATTTGAATGAAAGTTTTGCTGGGTACGTCAGTCTGGGTTGAAGATTACTTTCTTTCAGGGCTTGAAATACCTCACTCCAAGCTCTTCTTGACTTGATGGTTTGTGCTGAAAAGTCTGCCGTGATTCTAATGGGCTTTCCCTGAGAGATGAGTTGTGTCTTTTCTCTGACAGCTTTTAATATGCTGTTTTTATGCTCTATGTCTGAGATGTTAATCATCATGTGTCTGGATGTAGATTTATGTTGATTGTGACTGTTTAGTGTTCTATATGCTTCACTTATCTGCATATCAGATTCTTTCCCCATGTTTGAGAAATTTTCTGCTACTATTTGTGTAAATACTTTATGTATGTCGTTTGCCTGCACACCTGTATCTTCGCTAAGGCCCATTATTCTTATATAGTTCATCTTGGCATCATCATGAAGCTTCTGGATTGTCATTTCATGCTGCTTTGTTATTTTTAAAATTTCTGTCCTTTCCTGATCACTAACTGTGATCCTGTCCTCAAGGTCCGAAATCCTATCCTCAGCTTCCTTCATGCGATTTTGCACGCTTTCAATAGAATTTTTTGTTTCTTTGATGTCTCTTTGAGTTTGTTTCATGAATTCTGCTTGTTTTCTATATTGTTCATTGAAAGTTTCAATCAGTTTCCCATGCTCATGGACTTTTTTCTCTAGTTCTTCTTTACCTGAATTCAACAACTCCTTTACTAAAGTTGTTATTTCTCTCTTTACATGGGAGACTACTTCTAATTTGATTTCCTCTATAACATAATTCAGTTGTTTTGTGTTTCACTCACTATTTTTTCAGAGTTTCCAAGTGTCTTACTTTTGGGGTCCTCTATTTCAATATCTCCTATACTTGCTTCTGGTGAACTATATGTTTGAGACCGCGTTTTGCTTTTTTGTTTTGTCAGTTTCACTCTGCCTGTTGTTTTCTATGTGTAGGAGGGGATAACACACTCTTTTCAAACACACCAAAGTTTTATAGATAGTGGGAGGGGGTTTTACTACTGGCCCTGTTTATCCCCTGTACACCTCTATTTTAGGGGTATACTCACCACATTGATACAGTCAATCCAGTGTAGTCCAAAAATTCACCACCTGGGAGCAAAGTTCCAAATATTCTCACACTAACTGGATACCACTGAGATCTTCTGATATTCCAGGTGGGAGAGCGGGCCAATTGGTAGCAGTCCAGGGCATTTTTCAGTCTTGGGTGGGCCTGCTCGATGATCCTGGTTACAGGGCAGTCCCACAGGGGAGGTTTCTACCCCTGAGGTGGGCTTGGGCTGAGTTTCATGTGGCAGGGCAGGCCCTTGATGGAGCCTCCTGTCAGCCTACCCGTGATGCAGGCTTTGGCTAAGTTTCCGGAGGCAGGGTGTGCCCATGGTGGAGGTTCTGGGCAGCCTACCTCTGATACAGGCTTCCGCTAAGTTCTAGGAGGCAGGGCAGGCCCATGGTGGATATTCTGGCCAGCTTACCCCTGATGCAGGCTTCAGCTAAGTTCCTTGAGGCAGGGCGGGCCCAAGGTGGAGGTTCTGGGCAGCCTATGCCTGATACAGGCTTCTTCTAATTTCCCAGAGGCAGGGTGGGCCCAAGGTGGAGATTCTGGGCAGCCTACCCCTGATGCAGGCTTCGGCTAAGTTTCTGAAGGCAAGGCGGGCCAAAGGTGGTGGTTCTGGGCAGCCTAAGCCTGATACAAGCTTCTGCTAAGTTCTCGGGGGCAGGGGGGGCCCAAGGTGGAGATTCTGGGCAGCTTACCCCTGATACAAGCTTCTGCTAAGTTCCTGGAGACAGGGGTGGCCCAAGGTGGAGATTCTGGGCAGCTTACCCCTGATTCAGGCTTCCTCTAACATATTTCTAGAAGGGAAATGGAAGTGCAAGTAGTCTAAATTGATGTTCCCGAGTATCTGTCAAAATATGCATCACCAGAGCACAATAATCAAATAGCTTAGCCACGGATAGATAATAAAGACTCTACTATTCTGTGCTTGATTTGCCTACCACTGTGTTGCTCTGTTCTTTGTGCTTATTGGCACTTTTTCAGCTTTTGCAGTTGCTTTCACTGAGTGGACATGGCCAGATGTTTCAGACTCATTTACAGTGGGTTTTTTTTTCTTTTCAGATTTGGGAAAAGTTGAAGTTGAGTTTATAATAGAATCTGATGCCTGTCCTGGTGACATATGCCTGTAATCCCAGGGCTCAAGAGAATATAGCAGGAGAATCACTATGCATTTGAGTCCAGCCTGGGCTAGGTAGTGAGTTCAGGGCCAGCCTGAACTACATAGCAAGAGTCTGTCTCAAAAAAAAAAAAATCTGATGATTGCTCTTAGGAAAAAATGTTCTTTGTGAATGCAAACTGGATGACTTGTGTTTCATAATAAAAGGATTGGGGGAAAGAGAAGTCCAATGGAAAATACTTGAGGCTACTTGTGAAAGATTTTACTTACATATCTCATTCTTGTTTTTTATGCTCAAATAAAAATTGTAGTAATTTGCTTAATCATACTCCTAAGTTGCAGGCAAGCTTTCTACCTAAAATGCTTGACTAATAAGTAACACATTCATAATTTCTTTCTTTCCTTTATTTTCTTTACTTTTGTTTCTTTTTTTTTTTTAGATACAGTCTTGCTCTGTAATTCAGGCTGGGCTTGAACTCACTATATAGTACAGATTAGACTCAAGCCCACAGTGATCCTCCTGCCTCAACCTCTCATGTACTGGAATTACAGGTGTGCAATACCAAGGCTGATTCATACTCTCTTTATTTTTCTCCAGAAGGCAGCATTTAATCTTTACACCAGAGGACTGTTTAATTTTCATGCCAGCTGACTGTTGTGGGATAGTTCCCAAAGACAACCACACTGAGTTTACAGAAAGCTTAGCTTATGTAGCATTTAGAAATGGGAAGGAAAAGGTGAATGACTAAACATTACATAGTTGGTTAAATGCATTTAATCATTTATTGACAGGCATGCTAGTCTTGAAGTTTCTTCTTTTTTTGTCTTTTCTGAAACAGAATTTCACTATGCATTTCAGGCTGGCCTTGAACTCATTTTGTAGCCCAGGCTGGCCTTAAACTCAAATCAATCCTCCTTCATCAGACTCCCAAGTGTTGAGATTACAGACATGCACCACTATGCCAGGCTTTAGTCTTGAAGTTTCTTAAAACAAGTTACATCCAGTCCTATAATCTCATGTGACTAATTTGATTTGCCAAACTATGCCAGACTTTAACAAATGCATTTGTGATTTTTGATTCAACAACAGTGTAAAATTACATCCCTTTATAATACCTGACATAGTAGTAAGCACAACATTATCTCTCTTTTGGGGAAAACTTACTATTTTCCTTTAGCTATCCTCAATGCTTTCATTTATCACCCTTCAGTAGTAATATTAGGTGTGAGATGTTCACTAAGGCACTATATCATATTGACTTTCATGTATTTATAATTTTAAATGGTCTTTTCTGTCCAGCAAATTGTTACTATTTCCTTTAAAACTCAACCCATATCTCTTTAAATCTTTTAAAATTCATCACATAGCAACAAATTTTATAGTGATATAGTGGCTAGGCATGGTTGTACATGCCTGTAATTCCAACTATTAGGGAGGCTGACAGGAAGAACAAAAATTCAAGGCTACCCTGAGCAATGCAGCAAGACCATATCTCAAATGAAAGAGCTATAATTATGTAGTCATCTGAATGTTATTTTTCTCCATTCATTACCACAATTGTTTTCTTCTTGGGGTCAGAAGTCTTTACTTTAACATCCATCCTCTAGTCTGTTGCCTGGCACACAGCTAGCACTAAGTAAATGCTTTTGAATTAGTTAATCAATGAGCTAGGAAATGGCTTCAATTATATCCTTCTTGAATTATTTTCTAATTTCTTTGACTATCACCCTATCCCTCACCTCACTGATACAGAAATGTTCAAAGTTGAACATTATACCTTCTGTGTGTCAGTGGAAATTTGACTACATCTCTAGTTTATGCCTATTATTTTGACATAATACATAACAATTAGTTAACATTCTTTTTATTCTTAAAAGTATCATAGCTTGAACTGTAATTGAGATGTTTGCCTTCTATAAAACTGTGTGTTAGCATATAGAAGAATCACTTTTAGCAATTGTTCTATTTGGTTTGGTTTAGTTTTTACTGTTTTTTGAGTTGAGGACAAGCTCAGTTACAGTTTTTGTTTATAACTCTGAGGCTTAATGCAGTGTCTAGCACTTAGTACATATTATTTTGAATGAAAAAGCATTCCCATTGTTTTGTCCTAAGAAGTTTACACTATAAAATAAAACCATACACAAAACCGTGACACCTAAACACCTACATGAGCTTTATGATAGACAATCAGCATTTATCATAAGGCTTTGGAAAAATAAATCTAAGTCATCTAATTTTCTTCTACCTGAGGTTACTAAGTGCAATAATAACTAGTAATTTCAATAAGGACTTCCTAAATTTGTTATTGTATTTTTTTCATGAACATGGCAAAAATATTTCACCAACATTAATGAGTTTTTTTGCTCTGTTTCTGTAGTCTGGGTCTTAAACCTAGGTTCTCATTTATGCTCATCACATGTTTTACTACTGAGCTAGAACTAAATATTTGATGGTAGAGAAACAGAAAAACGTTCTTCTAGCCACTATATACACAATAAAATAAGTTTTTCTCATTTTCCAAGAAAATGCACATAATGCCAAGTAATTGCTAAGTAATTGCTTTTTAAAGTACTTTTGAGCTTTAAAGAATTGCAAGGGGAAAAGTTTTAATGTCCCTTGTAGATTAGAATTATTTTGAAGAGAATAAAATGTAGTAAAAGTAGTAAATATGGAACTTGTGGGGGAAATGGGCTTTAGAATTCAAATAACAAAGATGAATGAAAAAATAAAAGTGAAATGGATTTATATATATTAGCTAATTTTATTAAGGGAATTTAAAAGTCAAAAGTAGTAACATAGCCAAGCACAGTGGCATATGCATGTAATCTCTGCTACTTAAGAGACTAAGGCATGGGGACTGCAAGTTCAAGGCCAGCCTGGACAATTTAATGAGACTCAGTCTCAAACAGTTTTAAATATTAGAAAGGGTTTGGAATGAAGTTCAGTGGTAGAGTGGTTGCCTGGCATGGGTAGGATCCTAGATTCAATTCTCAGCATCAAAAGAAAAAGGTGGCAATCTTTTGAGAGGCCTTTGATTTACATGTTGAATGGATGTCACATCTGTTCTCAGATATCTCAGATGAATATATTTTCATTGTGACTTAATTAAACATTCAGCTAATCATTATACCATTTGAACTTTTGATTATTTTAATTCTCGTTTGTACAAAAAGGATTGAGATATAACTGGATGAGATATAGCTGGAAATCTCTGGTATTCTGATTCTACAGGTAACCTACTTTTATGTTTAGTGGACACAGTTTATCTCTGAATAGCGATTCAGTTCTCACAGGTCTACAGCCTTGCCTAAGTGTCTCTCTCTTTTAAAAAAAAAGGTTAGTGATGTCTGCTACCTGCTTTATATATGTTGAGAACTCACTATGTTATGTGCACTTTCCTGAATATATTTTTACTTATTTAGTTGAAGGACAATTACCCTGTAAAGTAATCTGTAAGGCATTTGCACCAGTGTCAATGAGTTTTTTGTATTGTTTTTGTAGTGTTGGAGATTGAACCAGCATTCTCATTCCTAGTTGATAAAACTGAGACTCAAAAAGAAGAAAAGTGGTTAGAATTGAAACTTGACAATACAGATAAGGTAGGTGAGAGGAGTTTAGAGATAATTTGCACCTAATTATCTTCTGTAATTAATATTCTTTAAAAACTTTCTGATTTATCAAGAAAGTTGGGTTGATTTTTTCCTTGTTTTTAAGCCTCACTATCATCCAGGCTTGCCCCTGCACTCCTGGGCTTAAGTGATCCCCTGCCTCAGCCTCCTGAGTAGTTGGGACTAAAATTGTGCACTAAAGTGCACAGGTGATTTTCTTCTTTTTTGGCCAATTGAAATAAATAGACTCTAGATTTACTTAGGTGTGTGTGCATACATCCCCTTCAACATCTGGAACATGACTATCTGTTACATTCATAACCTACTTCAATTGACTGAAGGCAAGTTTAATGATTTTACAATTTCCTTGGAAGATGGGGTTCCTCATATTTTACAGACTAATAATAGAGGAGATATCTTATCCAGAGGTAAATTCCAGCAGTGGCAAGAATCTGGTAAGGTATCTAGAAATACTTCCCTGTAAGAAAGGAAAAAAAGAGTCCCCCTGCCCCAAGGAGACACACACACACACACACACAGTCTTTTTAAAAATATCATTTGTCTTTCTCAAAGTTGTAGAGATAATGATAAATTTAGCTGTGACCTTGTGTATGTGCATATGAATTGCAGCATTATTGCCACCATTGAATTTTGTGTCTAGAATTATTAGAATTAAGGAATCTATATTTTTCAATGTAAGGTAAGTGTAATCATTATAAGAAGCAAAATCAAAGTCCAGAGATCTTGTATTTATTAGGAGAAAATGTTTTTATTCTAAAGTTTTTCTCCAGAGGTCAACTAAAGATGATTATGGCATGTATGTTTATTTGTAGGGACTCGTAACATCTGAATATACCAAAACAAACAAGAAAAATCTTATACCATTGCTACAACTTTTTACCACAGAAGAGTACCACTGCGCATAAATTCCATGCACAGTAAAAAAGAAAATAAAAAGAGGTGATTAGACCTGAGACTACCTACTGAACGAGATGACTGCCACAGCTGCAGTGGAGACACAAAAAATGGAAAAAAGTGCCTCTAAGGAAGAGAAGCAGCAGCCTAAGCAGGACAGTATAGAGCAGGGAAATGCTGATTCTGAAGAGTGGATGAGTTCTGAGAGTGACCCTGAACAGATAAGCCTAAAGAACAACAGCAATATCTGCCAACCTGGAGATGGTCAGTTGAAGAAGGAGATGCCTTCCAAGATACACCGTCAGCTCTGTCGATCACCCTGCCTGGATCGTCCAAGTTTCTCCCAAAGCAGTATTTTACAAGATAGCAAACTTGACTTAGAGAAAGAATATCAAGCCAAGATGGATTTTGCTCTAAAGTTGGGCTATTCTGAGGAACAAATTCAATCAGTGCTGAATAAGCTGGGCCCAGAATCACTTATTAATGATGTATTGGCAGAACTTGTCAGACTTGGGAACAAAGGTGACTCAGAAGGGCAGGTCAACTTAAGTCTGTTAGTGCCACGTGGACCCAGCTCCAAAGAAAGTATAAGCCCTGAATTATCTCTTGAAGATGAAACAGACAACAGTGACAATTTGAGGCCAATTGTCATAGATGGAAGTAATGTAGCAATGAGGTAAGTAAAACTTGTATTTTTTTAATCTTGAAAAAATTTTATTGGACTCATAGAAATTGCCTTCCTTTGCAAAGCATTACAGGAAGAGCTTTGTTGTCTATGTCTTGCATTCCTTTAAGTAAACAGATGCTATAATGATCCTGCTCTTGTCTTTTCTCTCTTTTTAAATGGCTGTCAATTTCTTTTCAGTTGTTTTAGAAAGCCTGGACATCAGTGATGATTCAAAGATGATACAATCAATTAGTTCTTATGCTCTGTTATCTCATCCTTATTTGTCTAAACTCTTTATCCTGAAAATAATATTTTCAGAGTATCATTTGGAGGCTTATTTAGAAACTTTCAGTGACTCCCAGATGTTGTTCTAGCAAATTTGAATGCCTTTATCTTTAAGGTACTTTATGGTATGGTATTTCTTCCTCTCATTTGAACATATTCTTAGCCTTTATATCATTCTTTTTAATTATTTCCATGTAATTTATTCTAATTTATACATCCTCTACCTGTGTTCTTATCATTTGCCAATTTAGAAGTGACTTTTTCCTTATTTTCATACCCTTCAAGGTATAGCAACTCCACAAAGGCCATCTTATTTTTTCTGATTCTGATGATGTTTTTGAGCTACAGTTCCTGTGGTAGCCCTAATAATAACCCTTAAACATGCCCACATCCTGGTCCCTGGAATCTGTGAATATGTTATTTTACATGGTAAAAAGGACTTTGTAAATATGTTTAAATTAAGGATCTTGAGATGGAAGAATTATCCTGGATTATCAAAGTGGGTCCAATATAATCACAAAAGTCCTTATTGGAGGAAAGCAGGAAGATCATAATAAGAAATAGGAAATGCAATTGTAGAAACAAGAAGCTACACTATGAAAGAGTTCCATGAATCAAGAAATGTAGGTGACCATTATGAGTTGAAAAAGGCAAGAAAACAGATTCTGTTCTGAAAGATACAAAAGGAATTCAATCTTATTAATACTTTGATTTTAGACATTTTTTAAAGGAGCCATTCACATTTATTTACAAAAAAATTTAAAGTTTACACATACTCTCTAGAAAATATTTAAAAATTCACGGTATAGTTTCTGGGGAAAAAATGTGATTTAGATTTGTGATCTCCTGAACTGTAAGAATAAAGTGCTATTATTTTAAATCACGGAACCAACTCTTCAATTCATTGATTTTTTGTATTGGTTTTTAGTCTGAATTTCATTAATTTTGCCCTGATTTTTATAATTTCCTTCCTCACATTTTCTGTGAAGTTGAGTTCTTCTTGTTTTTCTAGGACCTTGTGGTACATTATTAGATTATTCATATCAGCTCATTCTGTTTTACTGGTGTAGTGATTTATTGCTATGAACTTTCCTTTTATGACTGTTTGCATTGCATCTCATCGGTTTTGGTATGCAATGTTGCCTAGTTTCTTCTTTACTTTCATCTGTGACACATTGATGATTCAAGAGGGTATTGCTCAATTTCCATGTATTTGCATAGCTAATGTGGTTTCTTTTCCATTTATTTACAACTTCAGTGCAGTATATAGTCTTTGAAAATTTTTATAATGCTGGTTTGGTGCTCATGAATTTCTTGATGGCCTCCTTGTCATGGAAATATCTTATTTCTCTATCAATTTTAAAGAAATGTTTTACAGGACATGTAAGTCAGGGTTGCAAGTTGTTCTCTTCTTCCTGAGGTTTTTTTTTTATAAACAGTTTCACTAGGTAGTCAGGCTAGCCTTGAACTCATTATGTAGCCCAGGATGGCCTCAAACTCATGATGATTCGCTTGCCTCTCAAATGCTAGAATTACAGGCAGCACCACCATGTCTGGTGAAAGGTGTTATTGTTAAAGGCTTAAAACACTGGACTTTAAGCTTTGTAAACAGAAGTCTGCTATGATTCTAATGGATTTACCTTTGTATGTGATTTCTGGCTCTTCTCTAACATCTTTTACAGTCTTTTCACTTCAAAGGGCTTCTAGAATTTTGAGTTAATATGAAGTGGAGATCATGACTAGTTGGTGTTCTGTATGTCTCAATTATCTGTATATTTCTTTCACTGTATGGGGGGAGCTTTTGTGCCATTATTTTTGTGAACAGCTTTTTTATGCCATTTTTGTTGTCTTTTGATTCTTCATCTAATTTTTTTATTCTTAGAATAGTCTTGTTTGCCTCACTTGGAGCTATTTGGTCAGATTTTTCATTTTCTCTTGTTTTTAAGGTGTCTTTGAGCAGTTGGTCTTTTAAGGTCCCATTGCCTTTTGGTTCTGAAATTCTGTACTCACATTAGTCTGTCCTGTTAGCCATATGTTCAATATGATTTTTCATTTCCTAAATTTCTAGATTGAAACATTCTCATGGACTCTAGTTCTTTGGTAAATTGACTATTCACATTTTGTATCACTTTGCTTAGCTCATCTGGCTATTAGTGTCTTCTGAGAACTTCTACATCTTTCTGATTATTTCTTTCATTATATGTTTAGTTACATCTCCTCTAATCCTGCTTAATATCTCTTTGATTTGTTTTTAATGTCTTCTGCTATGCTTTTGAGAAATCATGAATGTGGTTTATACAATTCTTCCCCCTTGGTTCCCCTGAATTAGCTTTGGGGGAACTGAGTGTTTTATGAAGGATTTTGTTGCCTCTTGCCCCATGTTTCTATTATGTTTGTTTGTTGCTAGTAGACAGGCCTCTTTAGTTGCTATTATGGCTTATGTGTAGATGTTCTCCTTCCCCAAATGTGCTCATAGGTGGTGATTTTCAGAACTGACTGTGTATAGGATGTGTATTCCTGGAATTAAGGACATGTGGTACACAATTCATCCACAGATTGGAATTGTCATGGTTCTGGGTGGGAACATCAAAAGGCTGGTAGCCTGGAAGGGATAAATGGGAAAAACAGTCTGGCAGCTTGCTGCTTTTTGTGTTCTACCTGCCACACGATGAGCTGTTTCTTCTCTATAATGCCCATCTGCCATGCCATCCTACATTTGAACCAGCTGAATATGGACTGAAGAAACTTCTATAAAGTATAAGCTGAAATAAACCTTTTCTATTTTATCTCAACAATGAAAAAAGTAAGATAGTTGCTTTTCAGTGATGTACTTTGGAAATGGCTGACTATAAACTCTTGCCACAGTTCTATGACACGAGAAGGAAGAAAGGGAAAAGATGTAGATGTATCTAATTGAGGAGTAGAAAAACATCTATAGAATTAAGAAATGTAGGAAAAAACTGGCAAAATATAGATGATAAAAGAAAAAGAGGGAGAAAAAAGAAAAATCGTACAGAGAGTAAAGATGAGAGAAAAAACTAAGGGGAAAAATTATGAGAAGAGGAAAAATATGGAAATAAAAGGAAGTAAAAGAAATTCAAAGCAAAACAAAAGGACAAAGTAAGATAGATCCCAGCTTTAGGAAACTGGTGAAGAAGACAGGAGGGAAGAAAAGAAGAAGCAAAACAAAACGAAAATAATGAAACAAAACTAAAAACAAAGTTCACATTCCCTAAAACAAAAACACAGTAAAATTTTTAAAAAATAATTTTAGAAAGAAAAAAAATACCAATCCTGTGGTTCCATGGTCTACAGTTTTGTGGCAGTGTACAACTCAAGGCATGATCCTACTCTCACTGGTAAAGAAAGGAGGCAGCCAGGGCCCAGATATATGCTGGATAATCACCAGAAACCTGACAGTAGAAGTAGGTCTGAGAGCCAGTGGGTCTTTTCAGTGGTGGCTGGATCTAGAGTGTGTGAGACCAGGATTATGTGATGCTGAGATTAATGATGTGTGATGACTGCATTAGTCCACTGATTGATTTGTAATAGTTACAGATATGGATAATGGCAAGGTCCATTAGGGTGTGGGTGCTACCCACTCTAAAAGCATGTAGCTTCAATAGAATGTAACACACAGAAAGAGAGAGCTATGGTCTTTGCTTCCTGTTTGCTACTTTGATGCTTTGCTGTCTTCTGCCTGCCATGAACTGTTTGTCCTCTGCAATGCCCCTCTGCCAAGCCACCCTACCTTAGAGCCAACTGATTCTGGGTAGAAACATCTACAAGACATGAACTATAATAATGCTTCTCTCCTTTAACTTTGGGTGTTGGATATTTTGTCTCATCAACAAGAAAAAAGTAACCAAGAGAGAGAGAGACAGAGACAGAGAGAGAGATAGACAGACACAGAGAGACAGAGACAAAGAGATCGAGAGAAGGAAAGAAGGAAGGAAAGAGGGAAGATAAGGAGATAACAAAGAGAGATAGAAAAACACAGGAAGAGAAAGGAGAGAAAGAATAAAAAGGCAAAAAGAGAAGAAAAAAGATATGGCAGTCAAAAAATTCTCACACAATTGCAAAAGCACAAAATCAAAGTATCCTCATAGTTCAACTTATGTTGCAATTTGATATCAATTGTAGGTTTCCATTATGGTTTCCCAATTCTGTGGTTTGATTAATTATCTTTCTATGAGAAAGGTTTATTAAACTAGATGGATTTCTGTGCTTCCTGGCTGACAAAAATGCTGTAGATGTGGCTAATTGTAGATTTTGTCTGTCCCAAGTTCTGACCACCTAGGTATTTGGTAGGGGAGTGATGCATCTTGTTCACTGTCAACTTCCACCAATTCCCTATCATTTCCCTGCAAAGTAAATTCTGTGGTCATATTTGTGTTTTCCATCCACTAGCATTTTACCTAGCATATACCTGGCCACATTTTGACTGAGGCATCATCCTCAGTCTCAGCCTGTGGATTTTTCTTTTGATCACATCCTCATAGGTTCACTTTCTAACCCAACTTAATAAAGCCATAGGCTTTCCTAACTTCATCAACTTTTTTGTCCTCCAAGGGAGTTGGGTCCTCTTCTGTGGGAGTTTCCTATTAGGCCTGGGCAACACATAGGATGTCCTGTGAACACAACACCACATGTATGTGGAGTGTACAAGTCATTATTTCTGGGTTTATCTGCCCTCTTATTTCCCTGGAATCCTGTCACTCCCACATTCTAATTTGATCAAGCAGCTCTCAGGCTGCATTTTTCTAAGTGCTCAGATTCCTGTTTCTAAACACTTCCACTTCTTCCAGACATTTCTTGATCATTGAAGTCACCAGGCTCAGCCATCTCAGAGCTCAGATTCATGCCCCTAATCAGATTGCATGGATAATTCACCCTGGTGGATCGCATCCCTAATCACATTGGTGAACTTGTTTTCAAATTCCTGAAAGCAGCCTTCAACTTCTTACACAATGCTTTCTAGCCTTCATTTACCCTGAAGCTCTGCCCTATGAATATCTCACTCACTCTGTTCCACTTCCAGGTGGGGAAGGTAGAATAACTGGGCACCTATTCTACCAGGTGAAATGCCAGCTCCTTACTTCAGAAACCCTAAACTTCTCCCAAGATGGCATGCACACTGGATCTAGGAGGTAAGGGGTGCTGCAAACTAGGAGCAGTGATGCTTCCCTTTCTGGGATCCCTTATACTAGATTCTGGTACAGTGAGTTTCTCCATAGCCTTCACCAGAGAGTACTTGCTTTCCTCTTGTGTGAGTTTCAGTCTTTCTCCATCGTCACCACTACAAAACCTGACATAATGGTCTCTGCTTAATGTTTATTTTATATCATGCTATTTTTCTGAACTCACTTATCAGCTCTAAATGTCCTTTGGTGGAGTCTTTAGGCTCTTCTAAGTATATAATCACATCATCTACAAACAGGGATACTTTTACTTCTTCCTTTCCATTTGTATCATTTTATTTCTTGCCTAACTTCTGTAGAACTATATCAAGTGGGAATTCTTGCAGTGATTCTTCATCTTAGAGGAAATCCATTCAGTTTTCCCCTGTTCAGAATAGCACTGGCTGTGGTTTATTATAGGACATATTTATTATATTGAGGAATGAATCTTCAATTCCCACTTTCTTTAGTTTTTATTATGAGGGGATGTTGAATTTTACTGAAGGTTTTTCAATACCAATTGAATGGTTATAGGACTTTTATCATTGACTTTATTTACATAGTGTATTACACTTATTATTTTTTGCATATGTTGACTCACCATTACATTGTTGAAATGAAGCCAACTTGATCATGGTGTAAGATGTTTTTGATGTGCTTCTTTATTTAGTTTGTAAGTATTTTTAAGTTTTAAATTTATTCCTGTGAACTTTCTTCCACACAAAAATTTGTAAGTTTGGCCTTATAGCCATGGTCTAGTGTTCTTGGATGCATTGCTCATTATTTTAGGGGGTTTCCTCCTGATTAGCTATGTGTAGTAATTCCTTAACTTTGTCTACAAGCTCTCAAGTTTTGTCTTTTTTTTGTTCATGTATATTGATCAGGCTTTCTACTTATTGCTCTTTTCAATTGCGGAATTTCTTTTTGGCTCTTTTTTATTATTTCTACATTTTTGTTATTTAATTTTATGTTTTATTAGAACTTATTTTTCATACATAACTATCACATGAATCATAGTGAATTTGCACTTGTACATAACATATCTACATTCTGATTTTTCCCCAATCTCTACCCCTCCTTTCAATCTTCATTCCTCTTTGAATTTCTTTTTTTCTTTATTTCTTGTTTCCATTTGCTTTCTTCTATTTGCTTTTCTTTTACTTATACAGAGGGAAAAACAAAACAAAACAAAAATACAAGAAAATTAAGAAACAAAAGAGACAAATAAACAATGATATCAAAAATCCCCAAAACAATAACAATATAGGCTTTCAAAACAAGGTGGTAGGAACTAAACAAAGGCTGTGATTTTGCATAGTTATCTTCAAAACAGCTACGCAGGTTACCTGATATAGACTTGTAAAATTGATCTAATCCTGTAAATGTTAACTGTTTTGATCCAACAGCTAATAGAATTAGTAGTACAATCATCTTAACTATCTTAAGTGTATATATACAAATTTATATCTTTTTTCTTTTTCCTTCATTCTTTTCACTTTTTCCCTACCCAAGTTATTTTTCCATTTTGAGCAGTTTCTTATCCTTTCACAATATTAAATGAAGAGTTTGGATCTTATTTGCTTTTTCAGTTTTTTACACCAGGGAGACAATATGGTATTTACACATGTGAGTTTCATTTATTTAATTTATGATTATAATTTCAAGTCACATTTATTTAACTTATGATTATAGTTTCAATACTATAAAAGTCTCAATGTGATCTCGCTTTATACCTGTGTAGTACTCCAATGTATAAAAATATCATATCTTTTTTTATCCATTCCTCAGTTGATGGGCATTTGGGTTGTTTCCAAGATTTAGCTATTATAAATTGTGCTGCTATAAACATGTGTGCACATTTATCACTGTGGTATGTTTTCAGTTCTTCTGGGAATGTGCCCAGAAGCAGGATAGCAGAATCAAATGGGACCTCTAATTCCAGCATTTTGAGGAACCTCCACACTGATTTCCACGGTGGTTAAATCAGTGTACGCTCCCTCCAACAATGCAGAAGAGTTCCTTTTCCCCCACAGCCTCTCCAGATTTGTTATTAGTGGTTTTCTTGATCCTGGCCATTTTTTTCTGGAGTGAATGGCATCTCGGGGTTGCTTTAATTTGCATTTTTAATGACCAATGATTATAAACATTTTTTCATTTATTTATTTGCCATTTGTTTTTCTTCATTGGAGAAGTAAGTATTCATTTCGGATGACTATTTTTGGATTAGGTCTTTGAATTTGGGGCACCTGATTTTTTTAAAAGTTCTTTATATGTTCTAGTTAGGAGTCTTTTGTTTGAGGGATAGTTGACTAAGATATTTTCCCAATTCATGGGTTTTCTTTTCACTCCATTGCACATTTCTTTTTCCATGCAAAAACTTTTTAATAAGACAAGATCCCAGTTATTGATTCTTTGAAGTATTTCCCATGCAGTTTGATTTTTGTTTATGAATTCTCATCCTACCCCTATGGCTTCAAGATTTTTACCTATTTTATCTTCTAGAAGATTTAGTGTTTTGGTTTAATATTTACATCTTTGATTTATTTGACTTTAGTATAATACATAGTGATAGGAATAGTTCTAGTTTTAGTGCTTGACATATGGAAAGCCAGTTTTTCCAGCACAACTTACTAAAGAGCCCATCTTTATTCCAGTGAGCATGTTTGGTCCCTTTGTCAAAGGTAAGGTGGCTGAGTGTGTTTGTAGTTTTGGTTGTATCTTCTAATCTATTCCATTCATCTTAAGGTCTACTTGCTTTCCAGTACCCTGCTGATTTTATCACCGTAGCATGTAGTATAACATTGTCAGAGATTTTGATGACTCCTGCCTTGCCTTTGTTGTCCAGAATATTCTTTGCTATTCTAGGTTTCTTCCACTTCCAGATGAATTTTAGGAATGATTTCTCTAGATCTGTGAGATGTGCTAATGTTATTTTGATTGGAATTGTATTAAATCTGTATAACAATTTTGTAATAATGGCCATTTTCAGAATGTTTGTTTCTCCTATCCATGGACAAGGAATGTCTTTGAATTTCTGAAAATCCTCTTTGATTTCTCTTTTCAGAGAACTGTAATTTTTACTGCACAGATATAGTTCTTTTATTTCTTTTGTTAGATTGATTTCTAATTATTTCATTTTTGGATGCTATTATGAAGGGTGTGGTTTGTCCTATTCCTCTCTCAGTGGGTTTGTTGTTTGTGTACAGAAATGCTGTTGATTTTTGAGTGTTGACTTTATATCCAGTGACATTACAGAATTTGTTTATTGCATTAGAAGTCTTTCATTGGAGTTTTGGGATTTTCTATAAACAGTATCATGTTATCTAAAAATAATGATGGTTTAACTTCTTCTTTTCCTATTTTTATACCTTTTATTTCTCTCTCTTGTCTAACTTCTCTGGCTAATATTTCTAGCACTGTACTGAATAGGAGTGGTGGGAGTGGTGATAATGGACAGTGTCTTGTTCCTAATTTTAGAGTGAAAGATTTCAGTTTTTGAACATTTTTTATGATGCTGCCTGTTGGTTTGTCATAGCTTTTATTAGATTGATATAAAAACAATCTATTCCAATTTTCTGTAGGGTTCTGATCATTTATTGTAGTCAGGGGTTGTGAGGAGAACAATTAGAATCAGGACACAGAATTTATAATATTATTTTATTGTGGTCTCCCAGAGTAAAAACAAGAGAGTGCAGGAAATCTGTCCACACACTAAAAACCAAGAATATTCAGCCAAGGGCCTGGATCCCACAGCAATGTCCTACATGCATCCAGATGAAAACCTAGAGCCTGTGACAATGCCTCCCACATGTCCAACTGGAGGTCTAGAACCCATGAGAAGGACTCATGCCAGTCTTTTTTATGGATCTGTGCTGGGAAGATCCAAAGGTCAGCAGTGGAAGTTAAAAAGTCTATGCCAGCGGGGTGAAGGAGTGTGATGATAGGTCGAGGGTTCTACACTGGAGCTGAGAAGTCATGCTCATAATAAAGAACAGAGATGTCTTGAAAAGCACCATAGTCATCCTCAGCAATACGGAGGCCCTGAGCTCCTCCAACAATAAGAACAGTTAAGTACATGCCAGAAAGCCAGCATGACAAGTTCCTCCTGGATTAAATGGCGCATGTCTTTCCCTCTAGGAAGTGATGCTTGATGTAAAGACCAAAGCTCCTCCAGGAAAACCAATGGCTCAAAATAGCAACACTTAGAGGAAACTCACAATGCCTAGCTTCTCCTTCTCCATGTCTTTATTTATGCTGGCAACTTTCTTCAAGTAGAATGTCTATGCTCAGCACCATGCTGATTTAATTCAGCTGGTGTTAAGTTGACCACCAGTTTTTAATCCATAACATCATGAATGAGTGTTTGGTTTTATCAAAAACTTTTTCTGCATCTTTTGAGATGATCAGGTGATTCTTATCTTTGGCTTTATTTTGATGAGGTGTATTCCATTTAATGATTTGTGTATGTTGAACCACTACTGCATTACTGGGATGAATCACACTTGGTTGCAGAGTGTAATTTTCTTGATTACTTGCTGCATTCTGTTTGCCAGTATTTTATTGAGGATTTTTGCATCTATGTTCATTAGGGAGATTGGCCTATAGTTTTTTTGTTGGGTCTTTCTCTGATTTTGGTATTAGGATAATAATTGCTTCTAGGAATGAGTTAGAGAGAATTGCTTCCCTTTCAATTTCATTGAAAAATTTAAGGAGTGTTGGCATTAAGTATTCCTTGAATTTCTTCTGGAATGCAGCAGTGAATCCATAAGGACCTGGGCTTTTCTTTGTTTGTAAGGTTTTAATTACATTTTCAATTTCATTAACTAAAATTGGTTTATTCAGTAGTTTTACATCTTCTTGATCCAGTTTTGGCAATTAATGTGTTCCTAGGAATCTGTCCATTTCATCTGTGTTATCACACCTATGAGAGTAAAGGTTTTCCAAATAGGTATTAATGATCTTCTTTATTTCTGTAAGGTTTGCAGTGATTTCACACTTTTCATTCCCTGTTGCATGAATTTGAGATTTTGTTTCCTTTTTTAAATAAGATTGGCTAGGGGTTTATCAATTTTATTTATTCTTGCAAAGAACCAACTCTTTGAAATGATAATTCTTTGTATTGTTTCTTAGTCTATTGCATTAATTTCTGCTGTCATTTTTATAATTTCCTCTCTTCTTTTGGCTTGGCTTGATTTGCTCTTCTTTTTCTAGATGTTTGAAGTGTAGCCTTCTAGTGGTTTATTTGTGTTCATTCTGTTTACCTTGGTATGGGAATTCACTGCAATTTATTTCCCTCTGAGGACTGCTTTCATTGCATCCTACAGGTTCTGGTAAGTTGTATTTCTGTAGTTGTTTGCTTGTAGATATTGTTTAATTTTTCCTTTAATTTCCTTGGTGACCCATTAATTGTTCAGAAGTATATTATTTACTTTCCATGTGTTTATGAAGTTTTTGAAGTTTCATTTGTCATTAATTTCTAGTTTTGTGGCACTATGATCAGATAATATGCATGGGATAATTTTCATTCTTTCTCATTTACTTAAGCGTATTCTGTGGGCTAGTATATGGTCTATTTTAGAGAAAGTCTGACATAAAGCTGAGAAGAATGTGTATTCTGATATCGTTTGGTGGAACCCTCTGTACATGCCTCCTAAGTCCATTTGTTCATAAGCTTGATTCATTTCTGTATATATTTCAGATTATTCTTTATATATTTCAGATTATTATCTTTACCTCTTGAAAGTTTTTGCTGATCAGTATGTAGTGACCTTCTTTCACTTTTGATCATTCTTGGTTTGAAGTTAATATTGTGTGCAAACAGAGCAGCTACCCCTGTGTTTTTTTGCCTTGTTGATTGAAGTATTGTTTCTATCATTTGACTTTCAGTCTATAAATATCCTTTTCCAAACATCTGGTTTGTTTTACATAGCATATGGTTAGATGTTGTTTCTTAATCCATTCTGCCAGTCTGTGTCTTTTGACTGGTGAATTCAGGCCACTTAAATTAATGGTTATGAATGATATATATTGGCTTATTTTTGTCATGTTGTCTTTCTGCTGTTGGTTCTTTACATTTCTCTCCTGTTTACTTGTTTGCCTTGCTTGGTAGGGTTTTTTATCTGTTCATATTCCTGGAGTTGTGGTTATTTTTATGTCTATCTAGAATATCTTTCAATATTCTTTGTAGGTTTGGTTTTGTGGTCATGAAGTTCTTCAGCTGTTCTTTGTTGTGGAAGTAGTTTATTTCTCCATGGATTTTAAAGGATAGTTTTGCATTGTACATCAATCTAAGTTGGAAGTGATTTACCCTTAGGATTTTAAAATCTTCACTCCATGCTCTTCTTGACTTGATTGTGTTGAGAAGTCTGCTGTGATTCCTTGGGTTTTCCTTTACAGTTGATTTGTTTCTTTTCTCTAACAGCTTTTAATATTCTGTTCTTACATTGAATTTCTGAGATGTTGATTATTATATGTCTGGTTGTAGATTTATTTTGGGTATTGCTAATTGGAGTTCTCTATGCTTCACTTATCTGTGTGCCAGTTTCCTTTCCCACATTTGGGAAATTTTCAGCTATTGCTTCTGTAAATAGTCTTTCTATATCCTTTGTTTTCTCACCTTTTTTGTTTACATTTATTGGTCTTACACTGTTTTTCTTTGCATTGTCTTGCAACTGTTGAATTGTTATTTCCTGATTCCTTGTTATTTTAAAAAGATCTTTTCACTAGCTGCAATCTTGTTTTCAAGGTCTGAAAATATATCTTCACATTCACTGAGACAGTTTTGGCAGATTTTGATGGAATTTTTGATTTCCTGGATATCTTTTAGAATCTGTTTCATGCATTCTAATTCTTTCATATATTGTTCACTCAAGGTTTCCATCATTTTGTAGTGCTCCTCTATTTTTATCTCTGTCTTCTTTAGATATATTCAGCATTTGTTTCATTATGTTTATCATTTCTTGTTGTACTCGGGAGATTATTTCTGATCTGATTTCCTTTAAATCTTCATGGAGTTGTTTCTTTACTTCAGTTGCTATCATTTTAGAAGTCTCAGGTGTGTAGCTTATACTTTTTTCTATGTCCATGTCTCCTAGGCTTGTTTGGGATGGGAAGTTTGAGATTGCATTTTGTTCTTTCATTTTGTCATTTCCCTGTATTCCCTTCTGGCAGCCAAATGCAAAATCTCAGTTGTTTCCTGGGTTGAGGATGGCTGTCTGTACTGGAGGGGGTTTCCCTAGCTGAGTGGGGGTCATTAGGCAGGCCTTACCATGTCACTAGTGACACTCAAAGGCTCCTAGAAATGGTGGAGTATACTGGGTGGACATTCAGCACATTTCACATGGCCTGCTGAGGTTCCTTGGCTGATTGGGCTTACTGGCCAGGACCCTACCAGGATCCAAGCAGCACACCAAGGCTCTGAGGCTGCTTGCAGTTGCTAGGTGAGGCCTCACCAGGTTTTGAGTGACATACCAAGGCTGCATGACTAGATGGAGTGTGCTGTTCAGGCCTTAAGCTCACGCCACACAGCACACTGATACTCCCCATCTGCTTGGGGTTGCTGGGTGGGGCCCTACCAGGTCTGGAATGGTGCACCAAGTATCCCCAGCTGTTTGTGGTCAACTGAGCATGGCCCTACTAGGACCCAAATGGCTGACAAAGGCTTCTTGGTTGCTTGAGGTTGTAGGATGGTGCCCTGCCAGATTCTGAGTGTCTCACCAAGGCTGCACAGCTAGGTTGAGTATGCTGTGTGGGCCCTAAGCTCACATCATGTGGCCACACTGATGCTCCCTAGCTTCTTGGGATCTCTGGGTGGGGCCCTGGCAGGAACCTAATGGCATGCCAATATGCACGACCAGGTGGAATATGCTGTGCAGGCCTTCAGCTTGTTCCACATAATGCACTGAAGCTCCCCAGCTGCTTGGGTCACTGGGCATGGCCCAACAGTACCTGAGTCATGCACCAAAGCTCCCTGGTTGCTTGAGGTTGCTGAGCAGGGACTCTATTTACATTTTTCTTTTCCCTTCCTTACCTTCTCCATCCTTGCTCCCTTCTTCCCCTTCCCATTTGAACATGTTTTTTCCCCTTTTCTTTTGAACATATTTTTTCTACAATATTTATCCTCCGATATGCTCCTTATTTACCTGTGAGTTTCTCAAACAAAAGAAACAATGCAATAATTAAACTTCTAGATTCCATTAATTTCAATTGCAATTAAAATCGTGAGGTACCTCCATTTTCCTACAAATAATTCAAGCTTTTCTTTCTTTATGGGAGAGTAGTACTCTACTGTATATAAATACCATTTTCTTTATCCACTTGTCTATTGATGTAATTTCTAGGTTTAGATTTTTGAGAAATCACTGAAATGTTTGTATAGTGATTTTACCAGTTTACATTACCATCAGCAATGGCAAGGGTTTCTTTTTCCTATGGCCTCACCAGCATTTGCTAGTCATTATTTCTGGAGTGATATGAAATTTCACTGTTGTTTTAATTTGCATTTCTCAAATGACTAGTGATGTTGAGCATTTTTTCATATAGTAACTTCTTATTTTCAATTATTAAACTGAGAAATGTCTAATCATTTCAGATGTCCATTTCTTGATTGGATCACTGTCTTAGTCACTTTTCTGGTTGGTGGGACAAGATATATGACACCCAAAATTAAAGGATAAAAGATATGTTTTGATCACAGTATGTAGAGGTATCAGTCCATAGTTAGCTGACTTCAAGGCACAGTGGTATATTAGAAGGGCATAATAGAGGAGAAACAGTTAATGGCAATCAGGAGGCAGCAAAGAAATGAAGTAGCAAAGAAGCAACTACTTTGAGTCTTATATTTCATCCAAGCTACCCACCATTTGGAAAGGTAGCACTCACATTCAGGGTATGTCACCATTAATCCCTGCATCACATACTTCATCCCACATCACATGGTTAATTCTACATCACACAATCGAGATAAAAACACCTTGAAAAGCACCAGCTATGACTGCATGAGGATTAGAGGGAGACATCTAGATTCAAGCCTTAATGGTCTTTAAATTTGAACTATCTTATCTTTTTTAGTCCCTTGTGGGTAAATAGTGGGTAAAATCCTTTTCCAATTTTGTGAAATGTCTCTTATCTCTGTTGATAATTTCTTTTGACATACAAAACCATTTCAATTTGATGTAATCCCAATTGATAATTTTTGGAATGTTTCCTGTGCTATCAGGGTGGATATTGTGTATAAAGCTTTTGCCTATGTCTTCAAAAGTTTTACCTATTGCATCTTTCAGCAGATTAAGAATTTCTAATGCATAAAAAACCCCATATTTTATATCCATTTATTGGTTAACAGGCATTTTCGTTGTTTACAAACTGTATAGACAAATCTTGGAAACAACCCAAATACAAATGGCAAATGAAAACATAGAAAACTGTCAAGATCACAGGTTATTCAAGAGATGCAAATTAAAACTATGCTGAGACTCCATCTCATTCCAGAAAGAATGGATATCATCAAGAAATCAACCAGTAACAAATGCTTCAGGGTCTATAGTGAAAAAGGAACCCTTCTCTACTGCTGGTGGGAGTGTCAATTGTTGTAACACTTGTAGAAATCAGTGTGGAAATTCCTCACAATCTAACACAAGAGGTCCCATTTCACACAGATACTCCCCTTCTGAGTACTTCCTGGAAGAATTAAAAATATCATACCACAATGATATATGTACACACATGTTTAATTTCTTGTATTTGTATTTTCTCATCTGAGAAGAGTGTATTCACCATCTCATATGTCCATTTCAAGCTTAGGTATTTACACTGGGGGGTCTTATTTTTTCAATATTTTATATGCTCTAAATATAAGTTCTCTGTCTGAGAAACAGCTGGATTTTTTATTTTCCCACACTGTTTGTTGTCTTTGCACTCTGTTGGTGATTTCTTTTGCTGTGTACAATCTTTCTAGTAGGATAAGATCCCAGTTGTTGATTCTTTGTATTATTTCCCATGTGATTAGAATTTTGTTTGTGAAATATTTGCCTACATCTATATCTTCAAGGATCTTTTCCCTCTTTCAGCAGATTTGCTGTTTTAATATTTAAATCTTTGATCAATTTTGATTTTAGTCTAGTGCAGGGTGATAGATATAAGCCTAGTTTTAGTATTTGGCATGTGGAAAGCCAGTATTTTCAGCACAATTATAAGAGGATATTTTTTGTTTCGGTGAAGGTATATCTTCCTTCGTAAAGATAATGTAGCTGAGTGTATTTAGAATTATTTCTGCATCTTCTAATCTGTTCCATTGATCTTTAGGTCTGCTTTGTTTTTGTTTGTTTTGCCAGCACACTGTTCTGTTATTTTTATCACAAGTAGCTGTGTAGTATAATTTCAATAAGAAATTGTGATGTCCTCTACCCTTGCCTTTATTTTCCAGAATTGTGTTTTTATATTCTAGGTCTATTCTTGTTCCAAATGAATTTTAGGAATGTTTTCTCTAGTTTTGTGGGGAATACTAATGTTATATTGATTGGGTCTGCATAAAATTTGTGCAAAAGTTTCAGGAGTATAGCTATTTTCACTATGTTGGTTCTTCCTATCTGTTCTGATGTCCCTTTCAGTCCCCTTTTTTAAGAGAAATATATTTTTTTGTATTTTAAAGAGAATAAAATAAAACAGTAAAATGGACAAAACAAAACATGGGAACAATATTGGATTTTAAACAAGACAGAAGGAAATCCTCCATAGTTGGTATATTTACATATTGTTATCCTCTAATTGATGCTCAGACTACTGGTTTTAGGCCTGCCATGTCAATCAAACAGTACAAGCATTAAGTTATCTTTTTTTCTTCAGTTGCTATCATCTCAGTCTGTGTTCCTCTTAATCACCTGGTTGCTTATGGTAGTAGGGTTGAGGGGTGGCACAGAGGGCTATTCTTGTCTCCCAGTCTGCATGCCAACTATCTCAGGGGAGTGTGTAGGTTGGCATCTTGGTTCTCCTCCAGGACCATATGGCTGCTGCTTGCTCACATGTGGACATAAGTTGCCTTCTTGGTTCTCTTCTCAGCCCATGACTGCTGAGAATGTAATTTTCAATGTATAAGCTTTTCACTTTTTTGCTAGATTGACTCCTAAGTATTCCATTTTTTGCATGATACTGTGAGAGATGCGGTTTCTCTTATTCGTCTTTCACTGAATCTTGTTTGCATACAGGAATGCTATAGATTTTTGTATGTTGAATTTGTATACAGCAACACTACTGAATTTAGTTATTAAATCTACAAAGTATTATAGTAGAGTTTTAGGGTTTTCTATGTAGAATGCCATGACATCAACAAATAATAATAATTGGATTTCTTTCTTTCTTATCCTTATGCCATTCATTTCTTTATCTTGTCTAATTAATCTGGCTAATTTTTCCAGAATGATATTAAATAGGAGTGGTGATAGTGGTCATCCTTATTTGTTGCTGATTTTAAAGTGAAAATTCTCAGTTTTTGACCATTTAGTATGATTATGGCTATTGGTTTGTCATAGATGACTTTTGATATTTTTGAGTTAAATACTGTCTATTTAAATTTTCTATAAAAGTTTTTTAGCATCAATTAGTTTTGTGTTTGTCAAATGCATTTTCTGCATCTATTGAGATGATCAATGATTTTTTCTTTGGGTTTATTTCTAGAAATCTGTCCACTTTACTGGGTCTCCCATCTTATTAACCTACACATTCTCAAAGTAGATTCTGATGAGCTTCTGAATTTCCACAGGATCCGTTGTGCTTTCACCCTTTTCATTCCTACCACCTTGAATTTGACTCATTTTTTCCCTCTTTTACAGAAAGTCAATTTAACAATTTCATTTAATTCTTCAAGGAACAAACTCTTTGATTCATTGATTCTTTGTATTATTTTCTTAGTCTCAGTTGAATTAATTTCTGCTCTTACCTTTATAATTTTCTCTTTCATATGAGGTCTGGGTTTGATTTGTTCTTCTTTACTAAAACATTGAAGTTCAAAATTAAGTTGTTTATTTGAGTATATTCTGTTTCTCTGATGTGAGAATTCACTGCTATATTCTGACATAGGACTGCTTTAATTGTATCCCATAAGTTCTTGTATGTTGTATTGACATTATCATTTAATTATATATACTGATATTTCACATTCATCTTTAATTTTATCTGTGATCCATTGGTTGTTCAGGAGGATATTGTTTAATTTTCATGTTTTTATGTCATTCTTGTGATTTATTTTGTCATTGATAACTGTTTTCATTTAACTATAGTCAGACAATACACATGGGATAATTTTAATTCCTTTGCATTTACATAAGCATATTCTATGGGCTAATATGTGTTCTATTTTGGAGAACATCCCATGTGTATCTGATAAGAATGTGTGTTCTGATATGGGGCTGAATACTCTATAGATACCTACTAAGTTGATTTGTTTATAGGTTTGGTTTAGTTCTGATATTGCTTTGTTGAATTTTTGTTTAGTTGATACATGTAGCTGTGACAGTGGGGTATTAAAGGACCCTTGCTACAATTATGTTAGTGCTAATTTAATTTTTCATGTCCACTAATATTTGTTTTATGTAGTTGTGTGCACTGTTACTTGGTGCATATATATTTATGATTGTTATGTCTTCTTGGAGTAGTCCCACAACAAGTACATAATGTTTTTTTTCTCTTTTGATCAGTCTTGAATTAAAAGTCACATTGTCTCAAAATAGAATAGCTATCCTTGCTTTTTTCTGAGTTCCTGTCACATGTAGCTTCACTTTTTGGTATGTCAAATTCTTTATCTCTGTTTGAGAAATGTTCTTTCATAATTTTGTGAAGATTTTTTATGGCATTTGCACTATTCCAGCTTTCTCATCTACTCCAATTAATCTTATGTTGTTCTTCTCTGCTTCATTTTGCAGCTATTGGCTTGATTTTTCTTGGTCTCTTGATATCTTTCTTTTCATGCTCACTAGTCACAATCCTGTCTTCTAGATGTGATATTTTATTCTTGCCTTCTTTCAACCTATTTCACATACTTTCAATGGAGTGTTTAATCTCTTGGATTTCTCATTGGATCTATTAATGGATTCCATTTCTTTCCTATGTTTGACAATCATGGTTTCCATTTTTTTCCGCTAAGCTCCTCTATTTTTTAAAAATCTGTGTCTGCTTTGGTCTTTCATTTTGATTGTTATTTCTTTTTTAACCTGAGAGGTTATTTTTTCCATACCCTCATCCATTTCCTTTTTTACTTCTACTGCTATCATTTCAGAAAGTTCCAGTGGCTGGCTTCCAATTTCCTCTATCTCACTGTACTACATATATGTCCTCGTTGTTTCTGCATCTTGTTATTTTCTATTTTATTTTATTTCTTGTTGATGCTTGCATATTTCATATGATTGTTAATTTTATCACTAGTCTTGAGGGTTCCCCAGGAAATGTCTCTTCCTCAGGAATGTCTTCTAGATGGAAGTGGTTTTTGGTTTTTTTGCCTAACCCAAGAACCTACCTTCCCTATTTATTAAGAATGAGATGTTGCTATTTGGCTCATCATCTAGTATTTGGTACTGGACAATGGTTATGGTTATAGTTATGGTTATGGTTATGGTTATGTCTCCAGAAAACACAGCATTATCATACAAGGGAGAAAAACTGATTACATCAGATATGACATCTTTGCCAAAGTATTACACTTAATATCATCAAACACAGCCTAGTTACTGGCAAATTGTGGTAAATATTAAACTGATACATTTATCCATAGAAGGAATTCTCTATAGTTATAAAAAAATCAAACATATACCATAAACATGTATGTCATGATTTTCCCCTTAACAGAGTGATTTTACTCTGTTGTAGAGGGGGGATTTAAGAGTAATAGGGGACAAGATAGATGGATAACATCAAATACAGAAGAGGCAAAGCTAGGTGGCAAGGTATAATCACCCAAGATTTGGAAAACTAGAGAACACAGGACAGAAAGATCAAAAGAAAGCAAAGGAATATAAAATGAACCAGAAAGAGAAGAGACAATATTCACTTATGTGAAAATGTAAAGTTAAGGAGATAATTGATGAAAAAGAGAAAGAAGATAAATAAAAGAAAACAAAAAGAAAGATAAGAAATCTAAATAGTGAAAAGAGAAAAAATAAAACAACAGAGAGTAAAATGAAAACCAATTAAGCAAAGGAAAAGAAAAACAGTAAAATTCCACTAGTGTCCATAATTCTGTGGTAGGGTCCAAGCTGACCCAGAAATGTGCTGTGCATTCTGTCTGTCTACAGTAGTATCCATGCTGGGTGTGGGACTGATCTTAGCTTTTGGATGTGAGAGCTGGGACTGGTCTTCTGTTGCTAGAGTTCTTCTCAAGCCTTCTGAGCTACAGTGGAAGTCCCAACTGCCCATTTCTGTTTTGTGTGTCTGGGTGCTGCAGCGCAATGCTGGTTTACCTAATATATCAACTTCTGGCCCATATTCTCAGTGCTGCTTTGGAATCTTCCATACCACGGGTCCTACCTGCTGGCATGTGCACCCACTGGACTTGTTCTTGCTGATCCCTTGTGTTTTCTGAAAAGATCTTTGATCTGCTTGCACAGAGTACTGTATTTTTCAATATAATGGTCCCTTACTCTGTTGGATTGATTCCTAAGTATTGTCATTTTTCTTTATGCTATTGTGAAAGGTATTATTCTAATTCTTCTTGCATTGCATTTGGTATTTGTGTGCAGATATTCTGTTGGTATTCGAGTAATGAAGTTGTATCCTATGCTGCTGATCTTGGAATTAATTCTAAGTCTTTTGCTAGAGCTTTGGGGGTCTTCTATGCAGAATTTTATGTCATCTGCATATAATGATAATTTACTTTTTCCTTTCTTATCCATATGCCATTGTTTATTTCTCTTGTCTGATTACTCTGGCTGTTTCCTGGAGTATATTTGACAGGAGTGAGGACTATTTGCATCCTTGCCTTTTTTCTGATTTATTTCTTTATTTTTGCCATAACCATTTTATCTCAAGAAAAGAAAAAGAATAAAAAAAACTAAAATAAAAATTCAAAACACATGAATCAAGGAGCAACAATGGTACATATATTGTGTACTGTTATCTCCAAATCATTCACCCAAAGCACAAGATGTTTGCATTCAATTGTCTGAACAGTACTGTTGCCAATCTTTCTCTTCAGTGAACTCAGAGAAATCAGCAGTATACCTATCTTAACTATTTTTAAAGACATATACAAATATATATATATATATATATATATATATATATATATATATATATGTGTGTGTGTGTGTGTGTGTGTGTGTGTGTGTTGTTGCAGCTTCTCACACAAATGAGACAATATGTTGTTTACACACGAGTATGGTCTCAAGTTGTATCCATTTAAATATCAAATTCTCCAGTTTTCCCTTCTATATGGCTGAGTAATACTCCATTTTATAAAAAATACTGCATCTTTTTTTATCATTTCTCAGTCGATGGGCATTTAGGTTGTTTTCAAGATCTGGCTATTACATATTCTGCTGCTATAAACATGGGTGCACATACATCACTGTGGTATGATGTTTTTCATTCTTCTGGAAAATACCCAGCAGGGGAATCGTTGAGTTGAATGGGACCTCTAATCCTAGTGTATTCAGGAATATCCACACTGATTTCCAACAGTGACTGCACCAGTCTGCATTCCCACCAACAGTGGAGAAGAATTCTCCTGTATGTGGAGAACCATCTCTGTGTCCCTGGGATGAATCCAACTTGATCATGATGTATAATATATATGAATTGCTGAAGTCTGTTTGCCAATATCTTATTGAGGAATTTTTGGAGGATTTTTGCATTGAAATTCACTAGGGAAATTAGCCTGTAATTTTCTTTTTTATTGGGCCTTCTCTGGTTATGCTATAAGGGTAATTCTTGCTTTCAGGAATTAATTTGGAAAGATTGGTTCATTTTTAATTGCATTAAAGAGTTTGAGAAGTAGTGGTGTTAGGTCTTCTCTCAATTTCTTGTAGAATTCAGCAGTGAATCCATCAGGGACTGGGCTTTTCTTTTTTGATAGATTTTTAATTATATCTTCAATTTCATTACTGATATTGGGTTATTTAGGATTTTTTATATCTTCTCAATTTAGCTTCTCAATTTAGCACAATTTAGTAATTCACATGTATCTAGGCATCTGTCCATTTCTTTCATATTTGCCATCTTGTTAGAATACAAGTTTTCAAAGTACAAAAGATTTTCAGAATTTCTACAGGGTCTGTTGTAACTTCAAACTTTTCATTCCTAACTGTTTGGATTTAAGTTTTTTAAGTCCTTCTTTTGATAAGGTTGGCTAAGGGTTTGTCAATTTTCTTTAATCTTTCTAAGAAGCAACTCTTCAATTCATTGATTCTTTGCATTTTTTTAGTCTCCACTATGTTAATTTCTGCTCTGACCTTTATAATTTCCTCCCTTGTAAGAGCTTTTGGCATAGCCAGATCTTCTTTTTCTAGAAAAAGAAAAAGAAAAAACATTAAGTTGTTTATATGTACCTGTTCTGTTTTCTTGATATAGGTATTTACTGTCAAAAATTTCCCTCTTAAGACTGATTTTATTGTGGCCCACAAGTTCCAGTATGTTATTATAATTCAACTGTAAAAACTATCTAATGTTTGCTTTAGTTTTATCTATGACTCATTGGTTGCTCAGTGGGGTGCTACTTAATGTTCACATATTTATGAAGTTCTTGTCATTTCCTTTGGTATTGATTTCAAATTTCATTGCACTGTGGTCTGATAGTATGTATACAATAATTTCAATTCCTTTGCATTTATTTAAGCATGTTCTATGAGACAGTATATCATCCACTTTGGAGAGTGTCCTGCTTGCAGCTGAGAAGAATTTTTATACTGGTGTTAGCGGTGGAACATTCTGTAGACATCTACTAAATTCAACTGTTCAAAAGTTGGCCTTAGTTTTAATATTTCATTATTGATTTTTTGTTTAATCTTTCTGTGACAGTAGGGTATTAAGGTCTCCCAATACAAATGCATTATGGTTTATTTGATTTTTCATGTACATTATTAATTGTTTTATATAGTTCTGTGCACTGGTATTTGTTGCATATATACTTATGATTGCTATCTCTTCTTCTTGGATTGTTCCCTTTATGAGGATGTGGGGACCATTTTTTATTTCTCTTAATCAGTCTCAGCTTGAAATTTCCTGTCTTCAAATAGAATAACTACTCCTGCTTTTTTCCTGGGCTCTTGTCATGTGGAGTATTGCTTTCCATCCTTTGACTTCAATTCTGTGAATTTCTGTTTGAATTAAATATGTTTCTTTTTACAGCATATAGTTGGATCTTGCTTCTTGATCCATTCTGACAGTCCATTTCTTTTGATTGCTGAATTAAAACCATCAACATTGATGGTTATAACTGATACATATTGACTTATACTTGTTGTGTTACTTTCCTGTTGTTGGCTCTCCTTTTTTTCCCTTACCTGTAATTGTTTGCTTTTCCTGGTGGATTCCTTCCATTGAGGTTCATGGAGCTGTAGTCTTTATTATCTCTTTCTAGAATGTCCTTCAGTTTGAAGATGACCACGCATATTATATGTACCACTGTTACCTCCTGATTGATGTACTTAAAATTTTGTTGTAGTATAAAAAATAGAATGTCCTTCAGAAAATTTTCAAGTGCTGATTTGGTGGTCATAAATTTCCTCAGATGCTCTTTGTCATTGAAGTATTATATATATATATATATATATATATATATATATATAGTGGATTACATCAATCTGGGTTGAAAGCTGTTTTCCTTTAGAATTTGTAGCACTTCTCTTCAAGCTTCCCTTGGCTTGAAAGTTTGTGCTGAGAAGTCAGAAGTAATTTTGATGGGCTTTCATTTATAGGTGATTTGTTTACTTTCTCTAACACCTTTTAGGATTCTATTCTTGTGTGAGTTTCTGGAATTTTGACTTTATTATGTCTGGCTGTAGTTTTTTTTTTGATTATTACTAATTGTAGTCCTATATGCCTCTTTCATCTAATGTCAAATTCCTTTTCTCTACTAGGAAAATTTTCTGTCATGATATCTGTGAATATTTTGTTTAATGTCATTTGTGGTATCTCCTGCTTTTACATTGACTCTAATAAAAGTTAAGTTGCTCTTTGTCTCATCTAGCATCTACTGGATTGATTTCTTATGGTCCCTTGCTATTGTTGAGAAAACATTCTTTTCCTGGTCACTAACTGCAAGCCTGTTTTCAATATCTGATATCGTGTCCTCACAATGCTCTAATCTGCTTTGAATTCTTTCAATAAAGTTTTTATTCTCCTGGATATCTGCTTGAATCTGCTTTATAGATTCCACTTTTTTCCTATGCTGAGCTTCTGTAATTTACTTAAGTTCATCTATTTTTCTTTTACTGTGTTAGATCTAATGTCACAAATCATGGTGTGTACTTTGGTAATCTCTGTAGTTATCTGAGATATTATTTCTGAGTTCATTTTTTCCAGAGCCTCATTCAATTGCTTTGTTGTTACCACTTCAGAGAGACCTGGTGAGGGGGTTTTGGATTGTCCCACCTCATTGCCCAAGGATTTACCTTGGTTGAACTGGATGTCTGGAGTTACATGTTGCTTAAGTGTCTTCTCATTTTATTTTCTCTCTTTTTTAGTTTAACTCCTGGGATGATACTTTTAAGTTGCCTATGGTGGGTTGCTTTCTTGGTAGTATTTAGGACCCTTAGGTGATGATTACTTCTCTGAGGTATCTTCCAAATATAGCTAGTTTTAGGGTTTTGAAGGTCTGACCTCTTCAGTTTGTTGGAGATGAGGTTATTGCTTGTTTGGACTAGTCTCTGGTTCCTTAGCATTTTGGCACCATATTCTCCATGTCTCTTAGTCAATCTCAGCCATGCAAGAATTCCAGGACCAACAGCTGTTTAGAAAAATTATGTGAATTTTGGATATAGTGGCACCAATAGCATCAAATATATCCTAGAAAACAACAAACTGAAGCAAGCCTTAATTTGTGACCTTTATGAAATGGATTAGGGCCATGACCATGCACTGCAGTGGCATCCCAGCATATGGACCTAACTGGAAACTGTCCCCAGGTGGCAAGACCATGCCCTGCATCTGGAACCAGCCTAAGACACAGGAGAGGGAACTGTAGCCCTAAATGAGCCATGCCCAGTGAACTCTAAGCAGCAAGCAGGGCCCAGAATCCAACCCCAGGCCATGACTGCATGCTGCAGTGGCATCCCAGCACACAGAGCAAACATGGAACTTCACTCTCAGGTGAACTTTTGAAGACAGCAGATTAACTGTGCTAGTTTGAAGGCAGGTTCACTAACTGCCTCACCCAAACAGTAGGCTCCAGTCAGTATGGTAAGTATGCCCCTAATATGGAGGTGTACAGAGGGTAAACACGGCCAGTAGTTAAGCCCCCTCCAAGTAACTGTAAGACCTTGGTGAGTCTAACAAGAGTGTGGGTGACCCCCTGCTACACACAGAAAACATCAGGCAGAGTGAAAATGGAAAAATTAAAAAGCAAAATGCAGTCTTTAACATCTAGTCCACCAGGAGCAAGTACGGAACACATTGAAATAGAGGACTCCAAAAGTAACACACCAGAAATCTCTGAAAAGATAGTGAGTGAAATAAGAAAACAACTCCATGAGGCTATAGAGGAAATCAAATTAGAAGTACTCTCCCATGTAAAGACAGAAATAACAACCTTAGTAAGGGAGTTGTTGAATGCAGCTAAAGAAGAAATACAGAAAAAAGTACAGGAGCATGGGAAATTTATTGAAACCTTGAATGAACAATATGGAAAACAAGCAGAATTCATGAAACAAACTCAAAGAGATATCCAAGAGACAAAAAATTATATACAAATCTTGCAAAACCATTTAAATGAAGCTGAGGATAGGATTTCAGACCTTGAGGACAGGATTGCAATTAGTGATCAGGAATGGACAGAACTTTTAAAAATAACAAAGCAGCATGAAGTGAAAATCCAACAGCTTAAAAATGATGCCAAGATAAAAAGTATAAGATAAATAGGCATCAGTGAAGAGGAAGGAGTCAATAAAAATGACATAGCCAAAATATTCAGAGAAGTAATAGCAGAAAATTTCCCAAACATGGGGAAAAATTTGATATGCAGATAAGTGAGGCATATAGGACACCAGTCACAATCAGCATAAATCCACAGCCAGACACATAATTATTAAGATCTCAGACATACAGCATAAAAAACGAATATTAAAAGCTGTTAGAGAAAAGACACAAGCCACCTATCAAGGAAAGCTCATTAGAATCACAGCAGACTTTTCAGCATAAACCTTCAAGGCAAGATGAGCTTGGAGTGAGATATTTCAAGGCCTGAAAGAAAACAACTTTCAAACCAGACATGTACCCAGCAAAACTTTCACTCAAATTTAATGGAGAAACAAGATACTTCCATGAAAAAGAACAACTGAAGAAATTCATGTCCACCAAAACAACCCTAGAAAGAGTACTAGACAGAGACAAAAAAGATCACAATCCCCAAAACAACAACAGAAAGAAACCACCAGGTAGGACAAGCAATTAAATAAGGGGAAAAGCAGAAAGCAAACAACTGAAAAATAACATGGCAAAGTTGAGCCAGTACATATCAGTGATATCCATAAATGTAAATGGCCTCAATTCACCTATAAAAAGAAATAGAATGACAGAATGGATCAAGAAGCATGATCCCTCAGTATACTGCATAAAAGAAACACATCTGACCCAAAAGGAAACTCATAGATTAAAAGTCAAAGAATGGAAAAAAGTATTCCATGCAACAGGAACCCAGAAAAAAGCAGGAGTAACTATTCTATTTGCAGGCAATATGAACTTTAAACCTAAAATGATTAAAAGAGATAAATAAGATCACTACATACTCATTAGTGGAAAAATTCAAGAGGAAGCACTAACAATTGTAAATATATATGCACCAAACACAGGAGCAGCCAACTATATAAGACAGATACTAATGGACATGAAAAACAAAATACACAAGAACACAATTATAACAGGGGATCTTAACAGCCCATTGTCACAAAGAGATAGATCAACTAGACCAAAAGTCAGTAAAGAAATAATAGAACTGAATCATATCTTGAGCAATTGGACTTGGTAGATGTTTACAGAGTATTCCCCCAACCACATCAGAATACAAATTCTTCTCAGCTGAACATGGGACATGATCCAAAATAGACTGTATATTATCCCATAAAACATTCTTAAGTAAATGCAAGGGTATTAAAATCATCCCATGCATAATGTCTGACCATAGCAAACTGAAATTGGAAATTAATGACAAAAGAAATAGCAAAACCTGCATAAATACATGGAAATTAAATAACAAACTTTTGAACAACCAGTGGGCTACAGATGAAATTAAGAAGAAATAAAACAATATGTACATTTCAATGAAAATACAGAAACAACATACTCTAATCTGTGGGATGAAATGAAAGTTGTCTTAAGAGGGAAATATATAGCAATAAATTATCATATCAAGAAATCAGAATGAGCACAAATAAACAACCTAATACTCCATCTCAAGCATCTAGAAATAGAAGAGTAAGCTAAACCCAAAGCTCATAGAAGAGAGGAAATTGTAAAGATCAGAGCAGAAATCAATGCAATTGAAACTAAGAAAACAATACAAAGAATTAATGAATTGAAACCTGTTTTTTGAGAGAATAAACATAATTGACAAACCCCTAGCTAACCTTATCAAGAGAAAGAAAGAAAAAAGCCAAATTCATACAATACGAACTGAAAAGACAGATCTGTTTGCAGTCTCACTGCTTGAGTATCCATTTTGTGTGCTTTAATTTTGTAACTTGAACATCTATTTCTAAAAGAGCAATATGTAATTTATCAGCTAGTGATTTCTTACTGTTTATGTTTTTTTTTGAAATTCTGTAATATTTCTCTCCTTTTTCTGTTTTATCCCTTTAAATAAAAAATTTTAAAAAAAGAACTGAAAAGGGGGAAATTACTACAGAACACATGCAAAGACAAAAGATCATGAATACCTACTTTGAAAATCCCACATAGAGTGGAAAACAGAAGAAATGGACATATGTCTAGAAAAATATAAACTACAAAAGCTCAACCAAGAAGACAGAGCAAATTTGGACAACCCAGTATCAGCTACTGAAATTAAAAACGTAATTAAAAACTTACCAACAAAGAAAATCCCAGGTCCTGATGGATATACAGCTGAATTCTACAAGAAATTTAGAGAAGATTTGGTGCCAATACTCCTTAAACTCTTCAATGAAACAGAAAAGAAAGCATTCCCCCTAAATCATTCCTGGAGGCAAGTAATGCTCTGATACCAAAACCAGAGAAAGACGCAACCAAAAAGGAGAACTATAGGCCAGTCTCAATAATGAACACTGATGCAAAGATTCTCAATAAAATACTGGCAAATAGAATGCAGCAAATCATCAAGAAGATTATACATCATGACCAAGTGGGGCTCATTCCAGGAATGCAGGGATGGTTTAACATATGCAAATCATACACCACATCAACAGAGCCAAAAACAAAAAATACATGGTCATCTCAATAGATGCAGAAAAAGCTTTTGATAAAGTCCAACACATGTTCATGATAAAAGCCCTACAGAAACTCGGAATAGAACGTATGTACCTCAATCTTATAAAGGCCATCTATGACAAACCAACAGCCAACTTTATACTAAATGGGAAAAAACTAAAAGCCTTCACTCTAAAATTAGGAACAAGACAAGGATGTCCACTATCTCCACTTCTATTCAATATAGTTCTGGATATATTAGCCATAGCAATCAGACAAGAGGGAGAAATAAAAGGCATAAAAATAGGAAAATAAGTTAAATTATCATTATTTGAAGATAACATGATACTCTACATAGAAGACCCCAAAAACTCCATTAAAAGACTACTAAAGGTAATAAACAAACTCAGAAGCATAGCTGGATACATAGTCAACACTCAAAAATCAATAGCATTCTTGTACACAAACAAAAAACTCACTGAGAGAGATATTATGGAAATATCTCCCTTTATAATAACATCAAAAAAATGAAATACTTAGGAATCAACCTAATTAAAAATGTAAAAGATCTATATGCTGAAAATTATACTATGCAATAAAAGAAGGCTGAAGAGGATATTAGGAAATGGAAGGATGTTCCTTGTGCTTGTCTAGGAAGAACTAACATTGTGAAAATGGCCATACTCCCAAATCTTTTATACAGATTTAATGCAATACCAATCAAAATAACATTGACATACCTCACACATCTAGAGAAAACACTACTAAAATTCATATGGAAACAGAAGAAACCTAGAATAGCAAAGGCAATTCTGGGCAACCAAGGCAGGTGGCATCACAATTCTTGACTTGAAACAGTACAATAAAGCTACAGTGATAAAATCAGCATGGTATTGTCAAAGAAATAGACCTGAGGATCAATGGGACAGATTAGAAGATGCAAGCACAATTACAAAGACACTCAGCCATCTGATATTTGACAAAGGGGCTAAACATGTACACTGGAAGAAGAATAGCCTCTGTAATAAATGGTGTTGGAAAAATTGGCTCTCCACATGCCAAAGACTGAAACTAGATCCATGCCTATCATCATGCACAAAACTAAAGTCTAAATGGATCAGGAACCTAAATATCATACAGAAACACTGAATCTACTGGAAGATAAGGTATGTAGAAGTCTTGGAGACATAGGGGTAGGCAGAGAGTTCATGACAAAATGCATACTGCACGGGAAATACTTCAAAGAATCAACAACTGGGATCTCATATTATTGAAAAGTTTCTGCACTTCAAAAGAAACCACCAACAGAGTGAAAAGAAAACCCACAGAGTGGGAAAGAATTTTAGCCAGCAACCCTTCAGACAAAGGACTTATATGAAGAACATATAAAGAATTGAAAAACACTCACCAAATTTAAAGACCCTCTCCAAAAATGGGCATCAGAGATGCACACACAGTTCTCAGATGAAGATATACAAATGGCAAATAAATACATGAAGAAATGTTCACCATCACTGGTCATTCAAGAAATGCAATTTGAAACAAAATTAAGATTTCACCTTACTCCAGAAAGAATAGCTGCCATCAAGAAATCAATTGATGCTGCAGGGGGGAAAAGGAACACTGCTCCACTGTTGGTGGGAGTGTAGACTGGTGCAACCACTATGGAAATCAATATGGAGAATTCTCAGAAGACTAGGATTGGAAGCTCCATTCAATCCAGGTATTCCCCTTCTGGACATTTTCCCAGAAGAACTGAAAAGTTCATATCACAGTGATAAATGTGCACCCATGTTCATAGCAGCACAATTTGTATTAACTAGATCTTGGAAACAAACAAGATGCCCATCAACTGCAGAATGGATGAAAAAGATGTAGTATTTTTATACAATGGAATATTACTCAGTTATAAAAAGTATGATCTTGAGGCCTTCATAGGTAAATGGAGACAACTTGAGACTATCCTTATTAATGAAATAAATAAGAGTAATATTTACAAATATCACATTGTGTCTTTAGTGTAAAAATTAATACGAACTATAAGAGTAATAAAACCCAAAATGTGTAATTGCTATTGTAAAAAAGAGAGGAAAAGAAAGTGCTCTAAGGGATATAACTGCATATATGTTTGAGTATGTAAAATAGATTACCATATTGCTGAATCTTTGTTGGTTGGTTGAGCAGAACTGTTTGCAGTCTCACTGTTTGAATGTGTACTGTGTATCCTTTAATTTTGTAACTTGAACAACTATATCCAAGATGACAATGTGTAATTTATCATCTAGTGATTTCTTAGTGTTTTTTCTCTTTTCTTTTAAATTTCTGTATTGTTGCTACTATTTTTTGTTTTGCATTTTGTCTCTTTAAATAAAATTTAAAAATGCATAATTGCTATTGTGAAAAAGAGGAAATAGGAAGTGCTATAAAATATAACTGCATGTATATTTATGTGTGTAGGATTGATAACCATATTTCAAAAAAAAGATATGGATTAGGAGGGCTGAGGATAAACTCAGTGGTATAAGTGCCTGCCTGGCAAGTGTGAGGTCATGAGTTTGATCCCTATACAAAAAAGTATGGATTAGGTTTGTTATTATATTAAAAAATGTAAGAGAAACTAGATAATTATATACAATATATAAATCTGTAATGTGTCAATCCTCCCCTCAAAGGTTCAGCTTTAAGATGGATCAAGGCAAAAATAGAGAAGTGTAAGAAGAAAAAGAGATTAGAAGTAAGGTTGGTGGACAAAGGGGGATCATGTCAACTTTGGGAAACTCATACAGAAGACTAAAGGAAAAGAGAGATGGAAGAGAGAAAAGGAAGAACAGAACAAAACCACACCCACAAACAAGATTAGGAACCACTTTCACACTCATAAAAATAATGAAGAAGAAAGGAAAGAGAAAAAAAAGAAAAAGAAACAGTACACTTCCAGGATTCTCTCTGGGTTTATTACAATACATCTTGTGGAGACAGAGTCCTGAATCATGCTACAAGCCAGCAGTAGTTTTTTGGTAGAGTAGTGGATAATCTCAGCAGGACTTCCCTGAGACCAGACTTACTGGGCTTGCCACAGTCCCAGCAATCTCTAAGGTCTGAGCCCAGATGAGAGCTGCTACAGTAAGCTAGCAGCAGTTCTGGGTTTGAGCTTATCTAGCCTGTCTCCAAAATGACTCCTAGCTAATTGCTTTCTCCCTGTGGGAAGACTAAGTTCTCTGCACTCACCACCAGCCCATGTAGTCTTCCACATGCACTGCAGAGTCCTCCAGGGTCACCAGTCATCACTGTCTCTGTATGCTCCAAGTTTCAAACAGCTCTTACTGCAGTGAGTCTTGTCTCAGGGAAAAAGTGCCTCTGGCTGCCAAATTCTTCTTCCTTGAAGTTTTTCTTTTCATTTTTTCTGTGGGCTTCAGTTCACACTTCAGATTCTTTCTGTGTCCAGGAGACCCACTTCCTTCCTTCTTGTCCTTCTCACAATGCTATATTCTGGTGTCTGGATGATGACTCTCAGAGAGGCTTATTTGCTGCTTACCACTCTACCATTTTCCAGGACATCATTTTTTTCAGATTCAAAGTAAAGTTTTTCAGTTTTTGATGATTTAGTATTGGGTTTTCATAGATGGCTTTTATCAAATTGAGATAAGAACCTTCCATTCCAGTATTCTGTAGGTTTTTCAGCATGAATTTGTTTTGGATTTTGTCAAATGCTTTTTTAAGTTTTTGCCTCTTTTGAGATGATCATGTTGTTTTTCTCCTTGTGTCTGTAAATGTGGTGTATTGTGTTTATTGATTTACATATATTGAACCATCCCTTCATCCCCTGGGAGGAATCATACATGGTCATATTGTATAATCTTTTTAATGACTTTGTGCATTCTGTCTGTCCATATCTTATTGAGCAGTTTTGTATCTATGTTCATTAAGGTGATTGGCCTTTAGTTGTCTCTCTCTCTCTCTCTCTCTCTCTCTCTCTCTCTCTCTTTCTCTCTAGTTGGATCCTTCTCTGGATTTGTTTTTAGGGTAATTCTTATTTCTATAAATGATTTTGGGCATATTGCTTTCCTTTAAAATTCCTTAAAGTGTTTGATGAGTAATTGCAATAGATTTTATTGAAAAATTTTTTTTATGAAATTCAACAGTTAGTCCATCAGAATCTGGGATTGTGTTTCTCGGTAGTTTGTTTTTATTATTTTTTAAATTTCATCGATTGATAACAGGTTATTTAGAATTTGTATATCTTCTTGACTCACGTTTGGTAATTTATATGTATCTAGGAGTCTATTTTTTATGAATTTTCCATGTTATTAAAGTATAGGTTCTTAAAGTAAATACCAATAAACTACTGAAATTCTGCAGGATTCACTGTGATTTGGTCCTGTTCATTCCTAATTGCATGAGTGTGGGATCTTTTCTTTCCTTTTTGATAAGGTTGCTAAGAGTTTTCTAGTTACTTAAACTTTCAAAGAACCAACTCTTCAGCTCCTTGATTATTTCTACTCTTCTTTTAGTCTCAACTGCATTAATTTCTTCTCTGATCTTTATAATTTCCTCTTTCATTTGTGCTTTGTGTTTAACTTGCTCTTATTTTCTAGAACCTTGAGCTTCAACATTAGGTTATTTGAGCTTGTTGTGTTTAGCTGATGTAGGGATGTGTTGTAAAAATTTTCTTCGAAGAACTGCTTTCATCATGTCCCATAAGATCTGGTGATTTGTGTTGGTCTTATTTAATTGTAGAAACTTTCTAATTTCTTCTCTAGTTTCATATGTGACCTATTGAATGCTCTGGAGATTATTTAATTTCAATGTGTTTATGTGGTTTTTTACTTCATTTTTCCATTTATTTGTGAGTTCATTGTGCTACAGTCTAATACTATGTATAGTATAATTTTAATCCCTTCGCATTTACTTAACTTTGTTCTATGAGCTAGTATTTACATCATTTTGGAGACAATCCATGGGCTATTGAGAAATATGTGTATTCTGTTGTTGAGTGGAACACTCTGCACATATCTATTAAATCTATTTGTTCAAAAATCTGTTTCAGATCTTGTATTTTTTGTTATTTTTTTGTCTAGTTGATTGATCTGTGTGTGAGAGTTTAATATTGTGTTCCCCCATTATAATTGTATTAGTGCTTATTTGATTTTTCATGTCCATTGGTGTCTGTTTTATGTAGTTAGTTGTGCCAGTATTTGGTGCCTATCTTTATGATTTTTGTCACTTCCTCTTCAGTTTTTCCTTCAACAGGTATGTAATGACATTCTATGTCTTTTTTGCTCATTCTTGCATTTCAATCCACTTCATCTACAAATAAAATAACTATCCCTGCTTTATTCTGTGTTCATGTTACATGCAGTATTGTATTTCATCTTTTGACATTTAGTCTATGAATTTCTTTTTGAGTTATATGTGTTTCTTTTATGTAGCATATTGTTAGATCTTGTTTCTTGACCCATTCTGCCAATCTCTTTCTTTTGATTGGTGAATTGAGAACTTTTACATTGATGATGATAAGTGATATGTATTGATTTATCTTTGGCATGTCATTTTCTTGGCATTGATTCCCTTTCTTTGTCTTCTCTTTATTTGCTTGCCTTGCCTCTTGGACTCATTCTATTATTGCCTTTGTATTAATTTTCTAGAATATCTTTCAGAACATTTTGGAGTGTTGGTTTTGTGGTCCTGAATTTTTTCAGGTGTTGTTTATCATGGAAGTGGCTTTTTTCATCAATTGTGAAATATAATTTAGAGAGTATATCACTTTAGGTTGAAGGGAGGTTGTTTTCTTTATGGTTTGAAATAGTTTACTCTAACCTATCCTTCCCTTAAGAGTTTGTTGTGTTGAGAAGTCTGCTATGATTCTGATGGGTTTTCATTATAGTGATTTGTTTCTTATCTCTAACAGCTTTTAATATTCTGTTCTAATGCTGAGTTTCTGTAATCTTGATTATCATATGTCTTGGTTTAGGTTTTTTCTGACCATCACTATTTGGAGTTCTATATGCCTCCCTTATTTCCATCTCAAGTTCATTTTCCATGCTTGGAAAGTTTTCTATTACTTCTATGAACACATATTTATGAACTATATGCTACTTTTTGATTCTTCATTAATTCTAATCAATCTTATATTATTCTTTTTTTTGCATCATATAGCAGCTTTTGGATTGCTTTTTTGTAGCATCTTGCTATTTTTGATGTTTTTTTTTTCATTTGAGGATCATGAACCACACATTTTCTTGTAGATCTGATATCCTATTTCACATTGGTTGACTCTGTGGCAAATGGTTTCAGTAGAATGTTTACTCTCCTGAATTTTTATTTGTGTCTGTTTTACAGAGTTCATTTCTCTTCTATTTTGGCATTCATGGTTTCCAAGTCTTCTTAAACAGCTCTTTATTTATTTAATCTGCATCTATTTTAGATTCACTAACCATTTCCTTCTTTATTGTCATCAGCTCATTAATCATTTCTATTTTGGTTTTGGCAAGAGACTTTCTCAACTGTTTGGTTACTTGAGGTGCTACGATTTCAAAAATTCAGCTGGGTGGCTTTTGATTTCACCCAGCTCTATGCCTCCATAATTTGCCGTGGTTAAATTGGAGGTTATGAATTGCATCTTTCTTCCATGTTTTTAAATTTTTATTTTTTGTTTATGTTTTGCATTGATACATGTAGATTGCTTATGATAGGTAACATTATTAGTAGTATTGAAATGTCTTTAGGAAATGAACACTTTTTATACATGTCCTTTAAGCATAGCTAGATTTGACTGTTAAGTCTGTTCCAGGGTCTTACATCTTCAATTTATTAAGGATGAAATCAGCTGCCTGTTGGGCCTGGCACCCATTTCTTTGTTACTGGACTATGGTATTATACTCCTCAGACAATCAAGTCATTGGAATAAAAGGAAGATCAATTGATCAAAACAGATATGTCACCTTGACTAAAATCTGTCATAATAATAACATTAAGCACAGACAGGGGAATGACCAGATGTGATAGGTATTAACTTGCTGACTTTAACAACAGATACAAGAGTTAGTTACAAAAGAGCGACCTTCTTTCAATCTGGGGAGCTGAGGCCACACAAGGTGTGTTCCAGTGCTCCAGTGCTGCCCAGGGAGACTTTAAGACCATGGATCCCAGTGGTTAAGTGCCTGCCCAGTTTGCTGAAACAGGGGACCAGGCTCTGGAGGATTCGCCAGCCTGAGTGGACAATGCCCAGTGACCTTCTTTCGATCCAGGGAGCTGAAGCTGCATGAGGTGAATTCCAGAACACTGGTGCTGGCCCAGGGAGAGTTTAAAACCATCCCCCCCCAGCAGTTAAGTGACTTCCCAGCTTCTTGAAACACTGGACTAGGCACAGGAGGTTTTCAGGGAATGAAGGGACCATGCCCAGCGACCTTCTTTCAATCTGGGGAGCTGAGGGCACAAGAGGTGAGTTCCAGCACACCAGTGCTAGCTTGAGGAGAGCTTTGGACCATCAACTGCAGTGGTTAGGAGCCTACCCAGCTACCTAGAACACCAGAGGTAGAAGAGGAGGTCCTGCGGCCCTGACTGGGCCATGCTCAGCAACCTCCATTCAGTCCCAGGAGCAAGGGCACAGGAGGGGATTTAAAAACACCCAGGGGAAGCTTTGGAACATCACTTGAAACATGGAAGTATAAGTAAATGAAAAGATGAAAGACCAAAATGCAATCTCAAACATCCAGCCCATCCCAAGAAAGCCTAAGGGCCATGTACATAGAAGAAAATATAAGCCATACACCTGAAATGCCTGAAATGATATCAACTGAAATAAAGAAGCAACTCTGGGAAGCTATAAAGGAATTCAAATCAGAAATAATCTCCGAGGTAAAAGAAGAAATGACAAAAGTAGTGAAAAAAATGCTGAACACATCTAAAGAGGACACAGCTAAAAATTAGAGGAACAATGCAAAAAGATAGAATCCCTGAATGAACAGTATAAGAAACAGAGTGCATAAAGTAGATTCAAAGAGATATACAGGAAATCAGAAATTCTATTGAAAGTTGCCAAAACTGCCTCAATGAAAGTGAAGATAGAATTTCAGACCTCAAAAAAAAGATTGCAGCTAGTGAACAGGAAAGGAAAGATCTTTAAAAAATAACAAGGCATCAGTAAATAACAATTTAACAGCTGCAAGACGATCCAAAGAAAAACAACATAAGATCATTAGGGATAAATAAAAAAAGAAGGGGACAACACGAATGTTATCAAGAGGCTATTTATAGAAGTAATAGCTGAAAATTTCCCAAACATGAGGATGAAAACTGACATACAGATTAGTGACACATATAGAACTCCAAATAGTCATAAGCAAAATAAAACTACACCCAGACATATAATACTCACTATCCCAGAAATCCAACATAAGAACAGAATATTAAAAGCTGCTAGAGAGAAAAGACAGATCACCTGCAAAGGAAAATCTATCAGAATCACAGAAGACTTCTCAACACAAAAAATGAAGTCAAGAAGAGCATGGAGTGAAATATTCCAGATCCAAAAGGAAAATGACTTCCAACCCAGACTGATGTACCCTGCAAAACTGTCCTTCAAAATGGATGGAGAAATAAGATACTTCCATGACAAAGAACAGCTGAAGAACTTCATGATCAAACCAACCCTACAAAGACTACTGAAAGACATTCTAGATACACATAGGAAAAAAAAAACATTAAGCAAGGCAGACAATTAAACAGAATGGAAAGGTAAAGATACAACAACAGAAAGATAACATGTCAACAATAAACCAATACATAATGGTTATAACCTTTAATGTAAATGGCCTCAATTCAACAATTAAGTGAAACAGAATGGCAGAATGGGTCAAGAAACAACATCCAACAATATGCTGTCTACAAAAAACCCATCTAACCCAAAAGGAAACTCATAGACTGAAAGTCAAAGGATGGAAAGCAATACTTCATGCAACAGGAACTGCCCCCCCAAAAAAGCAGGGGCCTGTTCTGTTTGCAGACAATGTGAATTTCAAACCAAGAGTGATCTAAAGAGATAAAGATGGTCACTACATACTAGTTAGGGGAAAATTTCAAAAGGAAGAGATAATAAATATGCACCAAATTGCAGACACCCAGCTATCCAAAGCAAGTACTAAAAGAAATGAAAAATAAAATAAGCAATAACACAATTATAACAGGAGACATTAACATGCCATTGACACAAAGGGACAGATCAACTATACAGAAAATCAGCAAAGAAATAACAGAACTGAATCACATCTGTAAACAAATGGACTTGATAGACGTATACAGTGTTCCATCCAACAACATCAGATTATACATTCTTCTCAGCAGTACATGGGACATTATCTAAAATAGACCATATACTAGCCCACAGAACATATTTAAGTAAGTGCAAAAGAATTTAAATTATCCCATGCTTGGTATCACATCATAGCACCATGAAACCAGAAATTAATGATAAAACAAACTGCAAAAACCCCAGAAACACGTGGAAATTGAATAGTACACTCTGGAGCTATCAGTGAGTCACAGAGGAATTTAAAGAAGAAATTAAACAATATCTAAAGGCAAACAAAAATACAAATTCAACTTACCAGAATCTGTGGGATGCAGTGAAAGTGGTCATCAGAGGAAAATTTATTGCACTGAATCCCCACATCAGGAAAACAGAGTGAACACAAGTCAACAACGTGATGCTATACCTTAAACATCTAGAAAAAGAAAAGCAAGTGAAGCCCAAATCCAAAAGAAGGGAGGAAATTATAAAGATCAGAGCAGAAATTAATGCAATAGAGACTAAGAAAAAAATACAAACAATCAATGAATCAAAGAGTTGGTTCTTTGAAACAATAAATAAAATTGATAAGCCTCTAGCCACACTTATTTAAAAAAAGGAAAAGGAAAAACTCAAATTCATGCAATAAGGAATGAAAAAGGTGAAATCACTACAGACTCTGTGGAAATACAGAAGATCATCAACACCTATGTCAAAACCCTCTACTCTCATAGGTTCAATAACACTGAAGAAATGGACAGATTCCTAGAAACATGTGAACCACCAAAGCTGGGTCAAGAAGATGTAAAACTGCTGAATAACCCAATTTCTATTAACGAAATTGAAAATGTAATTAAGTCCTTACCAACAAATAGGAGCCCAGGCCCAGATGGATTCATTGCAGAATTCTAGAAGAAATACAAAAAAGACTTAATGCTGACACTCCTCAAATTCTTCAATGAAATCAAAAGGGAAGCAGTTCTTCCTAAGTCATTCTTGGAAGCAAATATTACTCTAGTACCAAAATCTGAGAAAGACCCAACTAAAAATGAGAAATACAGGGCCATCTCCCTAATGAACATAGATGCAAAACTTCTCAATAAAATATTGGCAAACAGGATGCAGCAAATCATCAAGAAGATTATACACTATGACCAAGTGAGATTCATCCCAGGCATGCAGGGATCGTTCAACATATGTAAGTCAATAAATGTAATCCACCATATCAATAGAGACAAAAGTAAGAATCACATGATTCTATAGATGCAGAAAAAACTTTTGATAAGATCCAACACAGACTCATAATAAGAAACTTACAGAGGATTGGAATAGATGTCTCTACCTCAATATGATAAAGGCCATCTATGACAAACCAACAGCCAGCATCATATTAAATGGCCAAAATATGAAAGCCTTTACCTTAAAATCAGGCACAAGACAAAGTGTCCCTTATCACCACTCCTATTCAACATAGTACTGTAAATACTAGCCAGAGCAATTAGACAAGAGAAAGAAATAAAAGAAGTAAAGACAGGAAAAGAGAAAGTTAAATTATCATTATTTGCAGATGACATGATACACTACATAGAAGACCCCCAAAACTCCATTGAAAGGCTCCTAGATATAATAAATAAATTCCACAATGTAGCTGGTTACAAAGTCAATACTAAAAAATCAGTAGCAATCCTAAACACTAACAACACAGACACTGAGAGAGAAATAAGAGAAGTCACACCCTTCACAATAGCATCCAAAAAAATGAAATACTTAGCAATTAATCTAACAAAAGTAGTGAAAGAGCCATACAGGGAAAATTATAATACCCTGAAAAAGAAATCGTAGAAGACCTCAGAAAATGGAAAGACACCCCTTGTTCATGAATAGGTAGAATAAATACTGTGAAAATGGCCATTCTCCCAAAATTATTATACAGATTCAAAGCAATACCAATGAAAATACCACTAATATACCTCATAGATCTAGAGAAATCATTCCTCAAATTCATCTGGAAACACAAGAGACCTAGAATAGCAAAAGCAATTCTAATCAACAAAAGCAAGGCAGGAGGCATCACAATCCCTGATTTGAAGTTATACTGTAAAGCCACTCTAATAAAATCAACATGGTACTGGAATAAAAACATATCTGAAGATCAGTGGAATAGATTAGAAGATACAAACACAACTACAACTACGAACACACTGAATCACCTTATCTTTGATAAAGGGGCCAAACATGTTCACTGGAAGAACGATAGTCTCTTTAATAAATGGTGCTGGAAAAACTGACTCTCCATATGCCAAAAACTAAAACTAGACCCATGCCTATCACCATGTACTAAACTAAAATCTGAATGGAACAAAGATCTAAATATTAAAACAGAAAACAGTAAATCTGTTGGAAGAAAAATTATGTAAAAACCTTGAAGACATAGGGGTAGGTAGAGAATTCATGAACAAGAATCAAACTGAATGGACAACATTTCCCAGAATCAGTAACTGGGATCACATCTTATTAAAGAGTTTCTGCATGTCAAAAGAAATCTCCAGCATAGTGAAAAGTAAACCCACAAACTGGGAAAAAAATCTTAGTGAATTGTCCCTTAGAAAAAGGATTTCTGTCTAGAAATTATAAAGAATTTTAAAAAAATCACACCCCCGAAATTCAAAGACCCAGTCCAAAAATGGTCATCCAAGATGAATACACAGTTCTCATATGAAGAAATACAAATGGCAAATAAATACATGAAAAACATGTTCATCATCATTAGTCATTAGATAAATGCAAATTAAAACCACACTGAGATTACATCTCACTCTAGAATGAATGGCCAAGATCAAGAAAACTGCCAACAAATGCTGGAGAGGCTGTGGGGAAAAAGGAACTCTTCTGCACTGTTGGTGGGAGTGTAGAGTGGTGCAACCACTGTGGAGGTCAGTCTAGATATTCCTCAAAAAGCTGAGATTGAAAATCCCATTTGACCCAGCTATTATACTTCTAGGCATATTCCCAAAAGACCTGAAAACATCATACCACAGTGATATGTGTGCACCCATGTTTATAGCAGCACAATTTGTAATAGCCAGATCTTGGAAACAACCTTAGTGCCCATCAACTGAGGAATGGATAAAAAAATGTGGTATTTTTATACAATGGAGTACTATTCAGCAATACAGAATGATCATATTGTGATATTTATAAATAAATGGATGCAACTTGAGACCATACTCATAAGCAAAATAAATCAGACTCACATGTATAAATACCATATAGTCTCCCTAATGTAAGAAATGGTAAGAGTTCATAAGATTTTATGGTAATCATGATTCTCCATTATATTGCTTTGAAGACTTACAATATTTTCATTCATTAGTTGGAATGGTTTATTCTGTTTTGTTTGATTTTATTATTTGTGATGGTATGAACAGCTATTTTGAAGAAAATAAGACAGTATGGCAGCCCTTGCTGATTTAATATCATCTTGCTTTGAAGTTCTACCATGCTTTTGTTCTTCTATTTCTTTGATTCTATCATGTTGTGTCATATTGGATTTTAATATGTGTGGTAGTATGTACAAATTTTTTATGGAAAATGAGATATTATAGTAGTCATTGTTCATTTTCTATTATTTGGTTCAGAATGCCCTGTAATACTTTCATTCTCTTGAATGGTTTTATACTATTTTGTTATGTTTGATACTATTGTGTGTGAAGCTATGCTCAACTATTTGAAAGAAAGAGACATTATGGTAGCTACTGTTAATATCTGGTTGTCTTGTTGTGAAGTGCTGTGTTGCTTACATTGTTCTGTTCTGATCTGCTTTGTTCTGTCCTCTTTTGTTTTATTCTCTTCAAAATAAAATTAAGAAAACAAGAGTTAGTTACAAAACAAAATCTAAATCAAGTAAGAAAATTTTACATAGTAAAAATCTACTGAATAGAATGAATTTATTCTAAGGTGAGAAAACGTAAAAGAGATAAGAAGAAAAAATGGAGAAAGAAAGAAACAGAGTTTAGAAGCAAGGCTGAAGGACCAAGGAAGATCAAGCAAGCCTTTGGAAACTTTTTAAGAAAACAGAAGGGAATGAAAGAAGAAGAAAACAAAAGAACAAAAAAAAAACCCCAAAAAACTAAAATCAATATTCTGATGATCAAGAAAATGTGAGAAATAAAGAAATCATTCTGTGATTTCAAGCTTGTGATTATCTTCTAGTATCTACATTTTTGTGATAGTGTTCAATGCAGTATGTGGTTCTAGTCTCAACGACTAGTCACTCACTAGTTGATTTTGCTCACAGCATCTGCTACTCCATTCCTCTGGTGTGTTTTTCTTTACAGACTTCTGGAGCCTCCTGTTTTCACTGTATCTCTGTATATTCTAGCCTCCTTTCTCACACCACAAGCCAGGAACTAGAAGAAAGTGTAGATTGCCTTCCTCTTTCATTGAGGTCTGTCTGTTCACTTTCTCAATGGATTTGCATTTTCTCTTCAGGTCCTTCCTGTGTCCCAGGGATCTATCTCCATCCTTCTTCTTTTCCTACATTACTTTCCATTCTAGGTTCTGAACTTGGAGAGGTCACTTTTTTCCTGCTTACCACTATCCCACCTTCCCAGAATCCTCTATCTCTATTTCTATGTTGAGTTTCTCCTTCATATGCTGCATTGTCTTACTTTAATTCATTCAGCTATTTATTTTTATCCTTTAAATCCTCCATCATTTAAAAAAGTCTTTTGAATTATTTGACATTTTATACACTTAAATATCTTTACATTCATTTATTGATGAATTGTGGATATTTGGAGTAGTCATGTTGCCTCATATTTAAATATTTCATGTGTTCCTATATTGATGTACATCTATTGGACTGGATATCTTTTCCATTTTCATTGCAGGGTCTTCTTAGTGTTTAGCCTTATTTTGAGGGCTTATTCTCTAACAGCACCACTCAGAGAGGTGCAAAACTTTCTCAGTAATGTTGATGACATGAATACAAGCCAGATATGGACACACAGTAAAAACCAATTAAATGTAACAACTATGCCACAATTAATAGAGATCAGTAATAATAATACACAATAAATTAATTTCTTTTGACTTCTGTTCAAGGATCACTAATAAAGAACACTGTTTCTTTTGCTTTGTGAACAATAATGAAGGGATTAGCTCCTTAGTCAATATGTTTCATCATATCTAGTCTGTATCATTAACAAACTATCATTGTTAGGAAAAAGGAAAAGAAACAGAGGTACAAGATCAACAGGACAAGTTTATTTTAGAACAAACAGAAGAACCATTCTGACAGTGGAGACCAGACCACCTAGCTCTCATCCAGGTTATAAGATCTTTTATAGCGTCATGAGCTTTAAAAAAATGGAGGCTGTGGAAAGAAAAAGTCACAATGGAACTTTCAAGGAAGAGAGTTTGTGCAAAGGAGTTATGGCTATCCACCTGGGACAAAGATTAAGAATGTACAAAGAGTTGCATGTTGTTCATCAAGAGCAGGGCTGAACAATGATTCAAAATTATATGGTGTAGCTAGCTTACTGGGCCTTATCAACCCATGAGTATACATGTGCAGAGGGTGCAAGAGTATATAGTATGACGAAGAGATTTAAGGTGGTTTCTGTTCAGACTAGGATGGCAGTGGTCAGATTCCTTCAATCATCCAGGAAAATGAAATTTTTATTCTGTATGAGTTGCTTTGCTAAAGTAAAGATACTTCACATTATTAATCTTCAGAGAGATATTAAAATACTGCATAGCAGACCACATGATTTTTTAAATTACCATCTGTTTTTGTTCATTTCCTATTTTAATTGACCATGTAATTTACTGTTAAATCCTCTTTATTCATGTTTCACATGGGCCGTGTCCAGTGCTATTTTTTTATATCTTAATGTTTCTAAGTTTTGCTTACTTTCTCCATTAGTTAGCTGTACCTTTACTGTGAGATTGTTATTTCTCAGACAAAGTATAATTTAATGTTTTTACTCATCTTGTTGGATAACCTTGTGTTGGAATTTTGATGATATGTTTGTCACTGATGGTAGATAACATTTGCAAAAGTGGTGTGTCTATCAATATTCTCAGATATTACACTAAAATCTTAAAGGAAACATTTTTATATAAGTTGTGTCTTTCTAGAGGAAAATTCCTTTTCAGAGAAATTAAGACCTTGAATAGTGACAGTTACTATATACTTTGCTAAGTCTTGGAGAAGCTCAAATATTTGAACTCTACTAAAATAATTATAGAGAAAGAGAAGGAGAAAGAGAGAGAGAAAGTGACTTATACTATGCTGACTTTTGCTTATAACCCTGCATCACGATGTTTTTAAGCAAGCTTACAGGATAAAGTGAGCTATAGCATCACCAAAAAACAATCTGACTTGCAGATCCTAAGCTTTTTGGACTTCTTAGATTGCAGAATGTTATGATTTGGGCAAAGCCAAGTCATTCTGAAAGTAATAATATATTTTACGTATTTAAAAATTTTAATTCCTTATTTACTGGGGACCAAAATTAACTATTAGACCCTTCTGTAGGCCTGAATTGCCTCCTTGATAAATGTTAAAAGTGTTTTCTTATTCTCAGTGAGCATTTAATGATGTGCCTCATGAAATACTTCAATAGCACAAATTTTAATATATGTTATTTGGATGATATAGGTATGGTACATTTTAAAACAATTATCGGCATTTTAAGAGATTAATACAGAATAGAAATTCACAATGTTTCTGGGTAGCAGTAAAAAAGTTGGATTTTGGAGTTTTTATTTATTTCAAGTATTTTCTGCATGTTATTCTATAAGCATATACATTTGTAGTGATAAAACAATTTTTAAACAAAGAATTTCATAGTACATAATATAAAGGTGGGGATGATGGTTTAGCTCAATGGCACTTGTCTGCTTGGCAAGCATGACGTCCTGAGTTAGATCCCCGGTAGAGAGAGAGAGAGAGAGAGAGAGAGAGAGAGAGAGAGAGAGAGAGAGAAATAATATAAAGGTGGAGTGTTGTACAGAAACTATTATGCTTGTTTTTCTTTCTGGATTTAGACTATGTTTAGGACAAGACCACATTTCATAGCCATGCAAAGTCAAATAAAATGAAATTCCATCATCTTCCAAATTTTCCTTTTAAGTAATAATTTTGGTAGTTTTTTTTCCAATTGCATTGTTCTTGCTCAGATTCTTAAAATTGATAATTGGTAGCTATTTCTAAGGTTATCTTGGGGTATATTTGCTGTTTAATGTATTTTCTTCCTTTTTTATTTTCTTACATGCTTTTTAAAAAAATTTTAAATATGAAAAATAAAAACAAAGATACAGAATTTCAAAAACAAGATAATAGGAAATTGACAATGGTTAATATATTGCATATTGTTATTTTCAGAGTAGTTGCTCAGATTACAAGATATAGGCCAGCATAATTAATCAAATAATATAAAAATAAACCATTGTCTTCAATGAAGTAAGATAAATTAGTAGTATAATTATCTTAGCTATCTTTTTTATACATATTTTCCCCTTTTTCCTTCCTTCTTTTATCCTTTCACCCATCCCAGTTGTTCTGTACTTTTGATCTGTTTCAAAATGTCTATTATAGATTTTGGTTCTGATTTACTTTTCAGTTTCTCACACTGGGGAAACAAAACAATGTTTACATATGTGAGTATGGTTTAATTCACTTATGAGTGTGGTTTCTAGTTGATCCATTAAAAGTCTCCAGTTTATCTTTTTTATGGCTGAGTATTCCTTTATATAAAAATATGATATTTTTAATCCATTCCATAGTTGGTGGGTATCTGAGTCCTTTCCAAGATTTAATTATTAGAAATTTTGATGCTATAAACATAGGTTCACATATATCACTGTGCTATGATGTCTTGAATTCATATGAGAAAATACTCTGAAGGGGAATAGCTGGGCAAAATGTGACCTGTAATTCTTTTTGTTGTTGTTATTTTTGATGTGTTTTTTAACCTCCACATGTATTTCTACAATGGTTCTATCAGTCTATTCTCCCACTAACAGTGGAGAAGGGTTCCTTTGTCCAGCATTTGTTATTGGTTGAATTCTTGATGTTAGTAATTCTTCCTGGAGTGAGATGGAATCTCAATGTTGTTTTAATTTGCATTTCTCAAATGACCAGTGATGTTGAGTGCTTTTTAATATATTTATTTGCTATTTGTATTTCTTTATCTGAGAAGTGGGTATTCATCTCTGATACCCATTTTTCAATTGGGTCTTCAAATTTGGGAGTCTGATTTTTTCAATTCTTTATATGATCCAAATCTAAGTCCTTTTTCTGAGGCTAGAAATTGGCTAAAAATTTTTCCCATGCTAATATGTTTTAAAAAGGTGAGATCTCAGTTGTTAATTCTGTGAAGTACTTCTCATGTAGTTTATTTTGGTTCATGAATTCTCTGCCTACTCCTGTGTCTTCAAGATTTCTACCTATTTTCTCTTACAGTAGACTCAGTGTTTCTGTTTTAATATTTAGATCTTTGATCCATGCTGACTTTAGTTAAGGGCATGGTGATAGACATAGTTCAAGTTTAAGTCTTTGGAATGTGGAAAGCCAGTTTTTCAGCACAACTTATTAAAGAGGCTTTCTTCCAGTGAACATGTTTTGCTACTTTGTCAAAGATAAAGTGACTGAGTGGGTTTGTAGTTGTGCCTACCTCTTTTAATCTGTTCCTTTGGCCCTCAGGTCTGGTGGGGTTTTTTTGTTTGTTTGTTTGTTTGTTTCTTGTTTTTTTGTTCTGGCACCATGCCAGTTTATTACAGTAGCTTCTTTGTAGTATAATTTCATGTCAGGATTGTGATGTCTCCAACCTTGCCTTTGTTGCCCAGGATTGGCTTTGTTATTCTAGGTGTCTTCTGCTTCCAAATGAATTTTACAATTACTTTTTCTAGATTTGTGAGGTATGCTAAAGGAATTTTGATTGGGATTGCATTAAATCTGTATAAGAGCTTTGGGAATATGACCATTTTCAAAATGTTGGTTGTTCCTATCCACAAGCAAGGGTTATTGTTCAATGCTCAGATACTCTGTTTATTCTATTTTCTTAGAGTGCTGTAATTTTCAATGTATTGATCTTTTATTTCTTTTGTTAGATTGATTCCAAAGTGTTTTGATTTTTTGGAATCTATTGTGAAGAGTATGGTTTCCTTAATGTCTCTCTCACTGAATTGTTGTTTGTGTACAGGACTGCTATTGATTTTTTGAGTGTTAACTTTGTATACAGCTATGATATAGAATTTATTAATTCAAAAGTCTTTTGGGTTTTCTCTGTTGAGTACCATGTTATTTACAAATAGTGGTAGTTTAGTTTCCTCCTTTCCTATCCTTCCTTTTATTTATCTCCCTTGTCTAATTGCTCTAATATTTCCAGAACTTTATTGAATAGGAGTGGTCATAGTGGACATCCTTGTCTTGTTCCTGATTTCAGATTGAAAGCTCTGCTTTTGATCATTTAATATGATATTGGCTATTGGTTTGTCATAGATGGCTTATATTGTATTGAGGTAAAGACCATCTATTTTCATTTCTCAAAGGGTTACTAGCATAAAGGAGTGTTGGCTTTATTAAAGGTTTTTTCTGCATCTATTGAGATAATCATGTGATTTGGTCTTTGGCTCTGTTGATATGGTGTATTGTTTATTGACTTGCATATGTTGAACTATCCCTGCATTCCTTGGATTAATTCCACTTGGTATAATGTTCTTGATGATGTGCTGCATTCTGTTTGCTAGTATTTTATTGAGGGTTTTTGCATCTATGTTCATTAATGACACTGCCCTGTAGTTCTCTTTTTTTTGGTTGGGTCTTTCTCTGGCTTTGTTATCAGAGTAATATCTTAAGTACTTTGAACTTTACTTAAAGTAAAATAACTTGTTTATGATACTCAATGGAGACTTTTAGCTTACACTTGGTACTATTAAGCAAAGATTTAATACTTCTATCAACATGCCTCAAGATTTACAGTACAATGGGAAATCTTGCAGTGAAATGAGGCTCCTGAGATTACAGATGAATTCATCCAAAGAGAAAAATATGTATATTTGGGGCTAATTTCTGTTTTAGTTGAATGAAAGTGCCAGCAAGAAATCTAAAGTGATAAAATCTATCATATTGTCTCAATTCACCTACTAAGGAAACAATTCTTCTGATCAGTCTTGTTCGACAATCAATATCTGCTGAATTATAATTGATACTTGTCATCTAAGCTGTTTAATTAACTTCAGTTTACTGTGATTTATGTTCATGTCAGAGAATCAATTACTCTGCAAAAATAATTATTTTCAGAACTAGGAACATTTTTTTAAGATGATGGTACTAAACACTATAAATCTTTTATTGTGTGCTAATTTTTCCTCATCCAATTTCCATTCAAATGAATTGTCTAGTATTTTAAATTTGTGCTGTTTTTTCATATAGGTAATTGTGATATAACTTCTCTTGTTACATGTTCTTATATGAACAAATACTTTATCTTTTTTGGAAATTTTAAAATTAGAAGAAGAAAATCATATAACCTTTTCACATAGAGTAATATTTTTATTGCTATTCTGATATATCTATTTTTACATTTTGTCTGTTTGTATATAAATTGTTGTCTAGAAAATTAATCTTACAAGCTAGGAATGGTGCACTTGCACATATAGTCCAAGCTACTTGCAAGGCTGAGGCAGAAGGGTTACTTGAACCCCAAATTTCAAGGCCACCATAGGCAACATAGCAACACAGTCACAAAAATTTTAATTACATAAATGCCTGCATACGTGTTACATACATATTTTATTTTAAAATTACAAGCATATTCACATTTTAAAAATTCAAGAATATGATTTAATTAGTATGCTGTATTTAAATGGATATATGTGAAATTGTTCCATAAGCACTTTATTATTACATATTTACAGTATATGATTACATTTGTCATGAGTTGGTGCATGTAAATAACACATTTTAATTCTTTTTACTCCTTGTTCCTGTCTTCCCTCTTAAGATCCCTTGGTCTCCTTCCCATTTGCAAATGATCTGTATCTCTGTTTCCTATTATTGTGTCAGCACTTACTGGTATGTATGTATCAGTTTTGCTGTTAGCATTATTTTTAAAACTTAATATATGTGTTTAAGATTCATCTCACACTATTCCTCCATATAGACTTTACCTAAACCTCTGGTAAAATCTCTCCTTTTTTCATCTGTTGTGAATATCCAAATCTTTGAAAATGTGGCAGGAGAAACAGAAGACAATAGAGAAAATGAAGCTAAAAATAGAAAATTACCACCGCAGGTATAAGATAGTTGCTATTGGCCATCTGTAGCCTTGAGTAAAGTTTATAACAACAATATTTGTAACATTGAATGAGTTTTATTTATTCATTTAAAAAGTCATTCTTTTGTATGAAGAAAGAGAATGTTGTTAATTCCTCAGTACTAAGGAAAGGCCTGTTTCAGGGTATATTTTTTGCTATCTATTGTTAATCCTCTTGCCTCTTACTCTGTTTTTCTAAAGCCATGGGAATAAGGAGGAGTTCTCCTGTAGAGGAATACAACTTGCTGTGGATTGGTTTCTAGATAAAGGTCATAAAGATATCACTGTATTTGTGCCTGCATGGAGAAAGGAGCAATCCCGACCTGATGCTCCAATTACAGGTACTATTTGAAATGATGTATTTTCTGTTATTTAGAGTCAAAGTTAATAAGACAGTTTTGAGAGTGTGTGGTAGTCCCAATTTAGGTAATTATTTTTACAAGTTGTTAGGTACACTTAAAATGTCTTTTAGTGCTTGCTTTGGTAGCACACATACTAAAATATAAAAATGTCTTTAAGTGGATTTTCATCATTGTTTTGTGGCATGATAAATAGAGACAATCTAAATTTAGTAAAAGATAAGATACAAAGTTTAAAAAGAGTTCTTTTGTATTTGACTATAAACTTTAGACTATAGGGAGATGAATCTAGTTATAAACATGACTCAGTTTTTCCAGAAACCACTGTAGAAAGTGAGTATTATTCTGAACCAAAGAAGTGATTGTAGTGTTTTCTGTTAAGCAATGGAAAAGAAAATGTCTAAGGTCAGTCCTCAGCAAGTGATCCATGTGGCATAGTAGGTCCAGTGCCTAGGGAAGATGATACTTTTAAAGTCCCACAAAATGTTTTTATTTTCTTTTCATGTCAAAGGAAATATTAAATAATACAATTCATGTATAATGCATAATAGTTTGAATTACATTTGGCTTTTTATCAGTGTAATTTCTAAAATGAAATTTTCAATATTCTCCTATGGAGAAAGAGTTAATGAAGGCAAAAGTGCCTAAAGTGTACAAAAATCATGATGTAGTATTCCTAATAGCAGTAACAGTCATTGTATTGACATACAACAGTACATGTAATATATGTTCTTTGAGAGCATTTCAGAGCCTATAGATCCCAATTCTCTGAGAATCTGCTCTTGCCTGATCTGCCTAATGCGAAAGTCCAGTGCTTGGCTATCTGAACTGTGTGTGGATTTTTCATGTGCTGAACAGGCTCCCAAGTCTCAGTCTAAGAGTAAATGCTGGCCCTCCTAAGGCCTAGCAGCAAGCTTTGTCTCCTCAAGCAATTAGGGAACCAAAAGGAAAAGTGGTTCAATATTCAAATGCTATCACTTGATGTTGCACTTTAGTTTTGGCATTCCTTCAAGAAGCAACCCAAAATATCAGTCTTAAGAGTGATGCTTTACTCTTCTGACAAAAAAATACCAAACATGGCCATTTTCTTCCAAAGACAAAAATCTGGTGTTTGGTTTGAGGATGTAGCTCAGTGGTAGAGCACTTTCCCAAAACTGCAAAAAAGAAAGGAAGAAGGATGGAAGGAAAGTAGGAAGGGAGGGAAGGGGAGAGAGAGGTAAAAAGCAAAGCAAAGCAAATGAAAGAAAAAAGAAAAAGAAGAAATGCTGATGTTTCAGCCAAAGGGCAAAACAAAGTCAAAGTGCCAGGATATCAGTGGCATTTGTCACTTTTCATTGTAGTTTTAAAAAAATTAGACATTGCTTAATTCAACTCCTTCATTTTATTAAAAAGAAAACCAAAGTTTGAAGGATGTTACTTGGTTAATGTCACAATCCAATTTGATGTCACAGTAGGGGAGTACAACCCACTTGCTCCTTAAGGACAAATAAATTTAGCTACTATTAACTTTTGTATTTGTAGGATGGCGATAATGCTGTTAATTGATGACTTGTATTCTGTGCCATAATCATATTTTGACAGATCAAGATATTCTTCGTAAACTGGAGAAAGAAAAGATTCTTGTCTTCACACCATCCCGAAGGGTTCAGGGCAGAAGGGTTGTTTGCTATGATGACCGATTCATAGTCAAATTAGCTTTTGATTCTGATGGAATCATTGTGTCCAATGACAACTACCGAGATCTTCAAGTCGAAAAGCCAGAATGGAAGAAGTTTATTGAGGAGCGGTTGCTGATGTATTCTTTTGTGAATGACAAGTGCGTTTCTTTCCAGTAGGCTCTTAATTGCCTAATCCAAGTTGCTAGTAGGAATAGATTTCATTTAATTTTGATAAACATTTATTGAACTCTTAGTCTGGAACATGCATTATGATGGTTTTCATGCAAATAAAAGGTGAAAAAGAAATTCAGTCTCCTTGGGCATGGTGGTGCATGCCTGTAATCCCAGCATTCAGGAGGCTGAGGCAGGAGGATTGCCAAGAGTTCTAGGCCATCCTGGGATATATACTGAGCTCAAGGACAGTCTGAACTGCATAGTGAGACCTTGTTTCAAAAACAAACAAACAAATAAAAAAACTGAAAATCATTTTCAAGGGACTCAATGTATAGTGGGAAAGAGAAAGAGACAACCCACAATGTGTTGAATGAACACCAACAGTTAATGTATTTCTAAATTTCTTTGTCTATGTCAAGTGTTAAGAAAAATTCTCCCATAGGAAATGACATTTGGGATGAAGTTTACAGAGTAAAAAAGGCTTCTGGGCATAACAGGTGAAGGGGACATTATAAAGAAAGCTATGAAAGTATGAAAGGGGGTGGTATATTGAGGAAACCAAGCAGGAATGCCAGTATGACTGTAGCATATAACCTATAAAAAAATGATGCACTGGAGAAAATCAACCTTTCTATGTGATCAGATAGGAACAAAAGGAAGAACTAATGGGTTAACAAAAGATAGATTTGAGGCAGGAAGGACAATTAGAAGTCTGTAACAATAGTACAGACAAGAGGTAATGAAAGTCTGAACTTCTGGAAAAAGGACATATGGGAAGACATTTACCCTTGCTTGCTTGCTTTCAGATTTATGCCTCCAGATGATCCTTTAGGACGCCATGGCCCAAGCCTTGAAAATTTCTTAAGAAAAAGACCCATTGTTCCTGAGCATAAGAAGCAACCATGTCCTTATGGTGAGTACCTACATGCAGAACTGAGTTCTGTACTAAGGGAAACATAAGGACTCTGAATACTTTTTCAGATTTTGCTTTCAAATGGGAAATTTGAGCATATTCCCTTTCTATAAGTTAAAGTTTGCACCTGTGTACTCTAAGCTAGGCATTTAAAGAAAAATCTTAGTAACTGAATGAGGAAAAGGTAACTGGATCTGAAAGGAAGATCAGTTGTCACTTCCTAAAGTAACACATAGTTTCTAACTGCCTAAGTTCTCAGCAGTGTTGCTTGGAATATGGAAATACAGAAACTTGTCTCAATTATGGAAACAGAAAGCGAATGACAGACTGGGTTTGGCTCCAAGAAAAAAAAGTCTGTCAGGCAGGTGACTATTCCCTTGGTCAACTAGTAATACCTTTTTCTTCTCATTTGTACTTTCCAGTTGCCTCCAAGTTTCATTTTCATTTTTTAAAATATAGTTTTCTATACTTAATTTGTGCTCTTACTCAAGTCCCAAGTTTGTGGGACTAACAGGGCAAAAATGGGATGTTTAGTTTGAGACCATTATGGATAATTTTTTGTGGTTTTATCTGGGGATGGGTCATTTTGGTTTTTGTCTTCTATTAATGTTTAAATTGCAGAGTACTTTCATGTTCATTATCTCATTTCATCTTTACAATGACCATAAAATATACACATGATTACAAAGCTTTTTCATAGAAGTGAAAATGAGGCTCAGAAAATGAGTCACATACCAAGGTCACATGGCCAATAAGGGATACAGCTGGAATTGAAATTCAGGTCTGACTGTTCTCTAAGCCTGTGCTAGGCCGCCTCAGTTATTCTATGCCAAAGTATACGCATTACCAGAAAAATTAGGGCTGTTTAATTGTCCAGTTCTTAGTGCTTACACTGTAATTTCCTCCCCAGATTTCAGCTTTCTCCCTCTCTCCTCACATTGTGTGATGCCTCCTTGGTGTTGTCTGTCTCTCATCCCTGTGGATAGTTAATTTTCTATCTCAGTGTCAAACTATAAAACCCTAACTTCTGTGACCAGATTGTTACAACAGTTTCTGGCACAGAGCCTTGTACCACTATGAGAGAGAGTCTTACCCCAAGGCATTATTTTTCAGGCAAAAAATGCACCTACGGCCACAAGTGCAAATACTACCATCCGGAGCGGGCCAACCAACCCCAGCGTTCGGTGGCTGATGAGCTCCGCATCAGTGCCAAACTGTCCACAGTGAAAACCATGAGCGAAGGCCCCCTGGCCAAGTGTGGGACAGGGATGTCTAGTGTCAAAGGTGAGATAACCTCAGAGGTAAAATGTGTGGCACCCAAGCACCAGTCAGATCCCAGCATCCGGTCTGTGGCTGTGGAGCCTGAAGAATGGCGGTCCATAACCCGTAAGCCTGAGGCCAGCTCTGTCCCATCACTTGTGACTGCCCTAAGTGTCCCCACAATCCCGCCCCCCAAAAGCCATGCAGTGGGTGCACTAAACACCCGTTCAGCCAGCAGCCCAGTGCCAGGATCCTCCCATTTCTCCCATCAGAAGGCCTCATTGGAGCACATGGCCAGCATGCAGTACCCCCCTATCCTAATTACCAACAGCCATGGGACCCCAATTAACTATACTGAACAATATCCAAAGTTTGAGTCTATGGGGGACCACAGCTACTATTCGGTGTTAGGCGACTTCTCCAAGCTGAACGTCAACAGCATGCATAATAGAGAATACTACATGGCTGAAGCAGATCTGGGCATGTATAGTCGGAATCCCAACTTTTGTCCTGACAGTCTTATGAGCCATACCAGGAACGACAACTATTCCTCTTACAACAATCTATACTTGGCTGTAACTGATGCCCATCCTGAAGGCAGTTTGAAGTTGCACCGCTCAGCATCTCAGAACCGTCTTCAGCCTTTTTCTCATGGTTACCATGAAGCCTTAACTAGAGTGCAGAGTTATGGCCCAGAAGATTCCAATCAAGGCCCCCACAAGCAGTCAGTTCCCCACTTAGCTTTGCATGTCCAGCACTCGGCAACTGGAGCATGCTCTAGCTGTCCTGGAGACTACCCCATGCCTCCCAATATTCATCCTGGGGCAACTTCCCAGCCAAGCCGTGCACTAGTAATGACTCGGATGGACAGCATTTCTGATTCCCGACTCTATGAGAGCAACCCCTTAAGACAAAGACGACCTCCTCTGTGCCGGGAACAGCATGCCAGTTGGGACCCACTGCCCAGTGCAACCGACTCCTATGGCTATCACTCCTGTCCCTTAAGTAACAGCCTCATGCAGCCATGTTATGAGCCAGTCATGGTAAGGAGCATGCCTGAAAAGATGGAGCAACTGTGGAGGAATCCTTGGGTTGGAATGTGCAATGATTCCAGGGAGAATACGATTCCAGAGCACCAATATCAAACCTACAAGAACCTTTGCAATATTTTCCCTTCTAACATTGTCCTTGCAGTGATGGAGAAGAATCCTCACACATCAGATGCCCAGCAACTGGCAGCTTTGATTGTTGCGAAGCTTAGAGCTGCACGTTGACATATGACTTAGTCCTTTATACACATATAAATACACTAGTACTGATTACAGTAACTAATGATTTGCATTGTGCTTAAAAAGTTTAACAACTGTTTACATCATTTAAGTTCACAACAACTCCATGAAATAGGTCTTAACATCCTATTTCATAGAAAAGCTGATGCTCAGTAAGATGTAAGTGACTTGTCATGGTTATACTAGCAAATGACCAAGTCAAGATACATACTCAAATCCTCTGACTCCAAGTCTCTTGCCCTTTTGTACTGCACCAATGCAGGTAATGGAAGATGAAACCCAGGGGAAGAAGCCTAAATGCAACAAATCCCAAGGGATTCCATTACCAGTGCTTTCTTAATTACATGTTCTATTTTACAAAGTATGGATCATATAACCAATTTAAAGAACAAAAGCATCAGGATCAGACAGTGTGTTGAATTAACCTTTTAGGGTTTTAATAAAAACATTTAAAACTATTGAAAAATACATACTTTATTGCATGGGTATCTGATCATTCAGTATCTTTATTAAGCAAGTCATAGGGTCACACTGAAGCTTCTAGCTATATTTAAACCCTATCATTAACAATTATATTGCATGTATGAGTGTATATATTTAGTTTGATGTGTGTATATTTCTGATACAATTTTTATATAGTGATTTTGAGGTTGGCTCTACAGTCCTACTCTACAGGTATATAGATCATTAATCTTACTGATTCTGTCATATTTCACAGTTTCAACTCAATTTGAATGTGAAATTATGTGCTAATATGAGCATTATTTTCTTAGACACCAGAGCAAACCAACTTTATTTCATTTTCTTCCTTTTTACTTGCCAACATTTATTAACAGTTCTTAGCTTCTAAGTTTCTTCACTTCAGCACATTAGGGGTGAGGTTGAAGCCTTCTGCAGAGGAGCTGTTGAGTAAGTTCAAATTCCACACATACCTTGTGCTACAAAAGTGCAGAAGAGTCTGACCAGAAACAAAGGACTACCAAATTCCACCCCCCTTTACCCAGGAAAGATGGCCAAACCTATGTGAAAGTAAATGAAAACACAAAAGCTTCACACAAGGGACTAATGGATGTTTTTTGGACTTCTGACCTATGCAGTCTTAAACATCACAGGATAACATATAATGCAGGACATTGTATAGCCATGTAATCTGCTTTCTCCTGCTGTCCACCCTTTGGGCAATAAGGTCAATCACTGCTGAAGCAGAATTTCTTTAGGAAACAAAACCAGGGGATTTTCTAGGTGGAAGAAAGGCAGATTCCAAAGGGGAATGCTGCATCTTTGCTAATAGCTGGCTCAGTTATACACTTCAAATCCATTTAAAGAGAGCGCACTTGCTGTTACATAATTCTTAGATGCATTACTCAAGAAGGTATGACTTTTGGGTGACACAATTTGCGCAATTTGTATCTTGCTCAGGGTAGAAAGCTTTGTAGCTAAATGCCTCTAGAAGAGGTATTTGTTGATTTGTTGAACTGCACTGAATGAACCCCTTTTTTAACCCATGGTATATTTCAACATTTTGAACCATGTCCAGCTATTTCTTGAGCTGGCACTTGGTAACTTCAATGGCCGTTTTTTTATGAAAGTTGAGAAGGCCTGGCCTTGGCATTTTGTTTCTTCATGAGAAGGTGTGACACTGCCTATAAATGTTTCTTACTGTGAAACACTCTGAATGTGAGGCTGTAGTCAAGCTTATTTCTGGGGATTGATAATGGCTAACATGCTGCTTTCTGACTATCTCTGTCCAAGCTGATCAATACTGTATCTTAACTAGTGTTTCTCTTCACTTAACCACAGCTTCCTATTCATCTACTAACCTCTAATCATTCCATTCCCCAGCATATTGACAATGTGTAAACACATTTTCTTATCAGGTAGGTCAACAGAGAGTGGTAACTGTGACTGCAGTTCTTGCTATTTCACACAAACACCTCTTCATACCTTCAATGTCTTGGGAGTTTCTAAATTGTCTCATATCTAGATCATGGTATTTGACAACCTTAGATTACTCTAATGCCTTTGTGCCAATTAATCTTCCTACCAAAATCATCAATGAGTGACACTGCAGTATTCACTCATTGCACAATTTATAGGAAAGCACAAGATTAATCTTGTCTGCAATTCATCTTGAATATAATCATATTTAGTACTGACAGTAACTGTGAGATCTTTCCCGTACAGGAGATAGTCTTAACGCACTATATGTATATTTTATTTTCTAAAACGAAGTATCATTTTTTCCTCATAAAATTGTGTACAAACCAAAGTAGCTAGGAGCAATGCCTCAAATAACCAGAAATGACCTTTTGTTGATACAAATTGTATCTTTTTTTCCTGATTGTATAGAAATAAATGTACAAAACTCACCTAAAACTAGGTTTGGTACTGAATTTTCTCCATGATGTTTGTGGCACTGTGTGTCACAAGGTCACAGGGAAGTAGCCCAAGGGATTATGAGGGAGCTTTTATTTCCAAAGGGCAGTGGTGGTTTATAATCAAAGATAATTTTTCAAGGCCTCTTTATTATTAGGCATAAAGATAGTGTGTGTAGTTTTAAGCATTATATATGTTCTCGTTTGCCTATTAATTTAATATGTCCTTATAATAGGGGTTTTCTTTAAAAATGTCAGTATATATGAATCATCTGTAAGAATCTATAATGCAGCTATACAACTATGAATGCATAAATCCAGCTTGTTTTTAGCTATTAGAGAAACATATTCTTTACATTGAGGTCTGCATACTTGTTTCCATTTTGTATGTAATTATAAAATAGAAAATAACAAAGGCCATTGGGATTTCCTTGGCTCCTTGATAATTAAATCAAGCTTCCTTCATGAAGCTTAGCATGTGTCCTTCAGGATATTTGCCTCTAAGCACTCAGCATGGTTACTGCACAGAGTTTTGTATGGTTTTAAGAAGCAGTACATTTCGCAAGAGGTGCTTTGCAATTTTAATTCTTCCACTGATTTTCTGACCTCACAGTAAGTCCTTGCCTACTAAGGCCTTAGATTTTATAGTTTTGTGATTTGTGTGTGTGTGTGACTTTGTTCTTTTTATTTTGACATAAAGTAGAAATGGGACCCTTGTGTGGCATAGTCAATCCAGGGAACTCTTTCTATAAAACAGCTCACAGGAAAAGGAGGCTTTTTCAAAGTAATATTGAACCACTGCACTCTCTTACAGTGACAGATACAGAGCAGAGAATGGCAGATACAACAGATGCCTTACAGAAATGGTCTATGAAACTTTATTTCTTCTAAATAAGGAAACACATATCATGATTTTATCCTCTCTGTTTTCCCCTTCTCCCTGCCCCCTGCCAGTATCTAGAATATTTCTCTTAAACTCATTTTTTTTCTATTTTGGAGTAAATTATCTTTATACAGTAATTTAATCTTGTTATCCATAAACCTTTGTCACTGAGTTTTCTTCTAACCCGGAAGAGTTCATTTTGAGAGACACTGTTATCTATGCTGTAAGTAAGGGTCTTTGTACAAATGCCCTTTTTAAGGGCCTACAATTTCAATACATTTTGTTTTACTCTGTGAATCAGAATTGGATTTGCACAGGGAAAGTAATGCTAAACTGTCCAAAGAGCTCTGCTCAGGTCTCCTAACCTTTCTCTGCCCTCCCCTACTTTGCTTCTCCTCAGGTCTCATACTGAGGAGAATGGTCTTCAATTGAAACAGCACTATAGTTAATTTTTACTGGAAACCAAACCAGTATATTTCTGGTATCTGCTAGTCTATAAGTGGTCAGTGTCTTTGCAAAGATTCAGCCTATTCAATATCTACTGTATTATAGCTATTTACACACGCAGATTGACTATTTTTAGTCCTGGTTTGTGTATCATTGAGCTATAGTAGTTTGCTTTATCCATTTGTGGGATTAAACAATACCGCTTAATGGTTGTAAACTTTTACAAAACCTCTTTGGGTTTCTTGTTTGACCCAAACATAATGTAAGTCTCAATGACAAAATACACAAAGTCAACCAGAGGTGAGTGAAAAATATACCTTTTTCCTAGCTTCATCAGCCCCCCAAATGCATGTGCAATGCTTTGTAATATGTTCTCACAAGCATGAATGTGCTATGACTACTTAACAAGGCTTTGTTTCACCTATAATCGTAATGGAAAATGCTGTATCATTGACAACAATGAACTGTAACCACACTTATTGCATAAACTATTTGTTTACTAACTACTGATGACTCTTTCTTTAAGAATATTAACAACAAAAACCATACCACATATACATATATATATATATATATAACTACTTCACTTTGTTCTTAAAATATTAAATTTCTGATCTAGCAATTTGCATCTTGAGACAAGCTATAAAGGCAAAGATCCCCATTCCAAATGAGTTTATTTTAATTTTACCACAGTAAGTATGCCCTCTAAGTTTTGAAGACTAACACAACTCCCAGACAAATAGTATACTAAGTGGACCTAACTAGTTTTTTCTACAAAGCAGGGCTGGCTTCCATTGGTGGGGGTCAAAATGAAGTGGCTGGTTCAGCCCAGACACATTTGTGTACACAGCCTGTAGTTTCACTCCATAGCCTCAAGGCCACAAAGATATCATCTGTTGAACCTTAAACAGAATATCAGAGCCAGAAGCAGCACAACACCCTATGCTGTGTTCCCACTTTTTAGGTTATTCTGCAAGAAATGAGGCCCTAGTAGAAGTGCTAAAGGCATCTGACCAAGGCCTAGTAGAATTAGTTAGTAGCAACAGCAATACTGGAAGGCCAGGTCTTGCAACTCCTAGACTGATACACCCTTCCTTTATTTACCATCATGTTGTCTACTCTTCTCAGACTTCTCTGGAGCCTCCTACTCACTCCTCATTGCATTCCAAGCCAGTCTCATTCTAAAGACAGACGTGGCCACAATGAATGCAGTGGAACCTATCCCTAGGAGCCTTTGGAAGGGGCTATCTGTGAACTTGACATTTATTTAAATCATCCTCCATAGGACTAACAGTACTCATTTTTTCTCACCCTTTTCCTGTTCTGTCTTTTCTCTTGCTCCCTCCTCTCCCATTCCTCTGGCATACCTCTATCAATTTCTGAATACCAAATCAATGTGTGGCCTATAACTACTCTAAAATAGATCCTGTTGGAGGAGTAGAGGGGGACTTGCCCTCTATTGGTGGAATGAAGCACATAGAATAAAAACATTAAGACTTCTTTGAAGACAATGTCCCCGTGGGTGTAGGGATATTGGTGAGAACAATTAGAATTCAACTAAGAGGGAATAACTGAATGTTCAATGTGTCTTCCCTAATCACAGATGAAAATTCAGCTGGTGTGTCCACAGCACTCCTCCTGTTCACCCCTCTGGCTTCATAATTACCCAGTTGCATCACCATATTCCAATTATCCTGGAAAATATGCTGGTTCCCCCAACCATGTTCTTCAGACTCTGGCCTTCCTATTACTCCTTGCTCTGAATAGTAATGTCTTCCTTTTTAAGACCCAGTACTAATATTGCCTACTCTAAGAAGCAGTTCCAACTATTAGTCCAGACACTGTTAGTCCCTCCCCACAGTGGGCCTGGCATGATTCTTGGACAATACTTTCCTTATTTAACACATCATTTTATTGAAATTTTTTGGCAGTCCGTACCACAAAATAGAGTTCATTTCTGATGAATTATGTCCTGTCAGGGTGAGGGGAGGTGGTCTCAATTACTATTGCTCAATAATTTATGTTCTCTTCCTTTGAACCCTCTTCACAGCCTCCCATTTAAATGGATCCAGTTAAAAGACTCTTCTAGTCAGTTCCTGATCTCTAATAAGAGAAAGGTCCAAGAGCATTAAAGTTACTTCCTGATAACTGCATAATCACTTCTGCTCCTACCATCTGAAACCTTTAGACTCGGCCTCACAGTTCCTACGTTTCAGAAATCCAGCCAATAATGACCCTTGGCTCTTACTTTCTCCAGTTCCATACTAGAAGTGTGCTCAAGTAGTCTGCATCTCTGTAGGTCAGTCTTTGAGGTCTAGGAAAAAGCAACATCCTGCATTATATAGGGACCTTAGTCTTGAGTTTAAAACTAACCAATAATGGAAGGAATTCTTATAATTCACAAATATAAAATTTGCTATCCCTTATACAGCACTTTAAAAATCTATTATGTTTTGACCCTTATAGCAAGTCTGTAAGACAAATATTATCCTCCTACAGATGAAAAAATATGGCACAATTTGCTCAAGCTTGTTCCTATTATTAGGTGGAGCTTGCTTGGAACCCAGGTCTTTGGGCAACTTCTACCAATGCATTTGGAACTTTGGTGTGCATCAAAATCAACAAGGGTCTATTAAACCAGATTGTTGCCTATCCTCAACCTTTCTGATTCAGAAAGTCTGAGGTGGTTCAAAAAATTTGCATTCCTAAAAAGAACTCAAGTACTGCTGATGTTGCAATAAAACAGATTTACCCAATCTAATTATTGCTGTGGCTATGGGCAAATTCCTTCTCTTTTTGTCTGTTTCAGGGTCTCAGTGCATTTCAAACAAGAGAGTAAGTCAAAAAGTGATTTTCCAAACCTTATTTTAACAGCAAACTTCATCTTTCAAAAGAAATCATATATAGGATCCCAATGAAGTCAGGGCTGCTCTAGTGAAGTGTTGGAGAGATTCTGGAATACTTAACCAAAGCACACATTTTCAAGTACCTTCAGTAGAGGATCTAGATCATTTAAGGACTCTTCCAGCTAACATTCCAGTACGCTGGGAAATTTTTAGCCTTTGACAATGTGAAGGGAGAGGGAAGAGTTAGAGAGAAACTTACTCTGTATTAACCAGTACAAAAAACTGCTTTCTTTACCTGTGCCTGATGTTTGGGTCCACATGAGAAATATTAACCCTTTTGAGCTAGTGAGTTCATGGAACTCTTTGGCAATAATAAAACCTATGAACCAGCTCCCTACAAAAATGAAAATGTACACATAAATGCCACGGTATTCAAGGTACACTTTAAGGCCTTATAGACTCCCTAGGGTCCTAACTCAAGCTAAAATCCTTGATTAGAGAATCTGGGAAAGAGTAATAGTGCACTTCCCTAGTTCACACAAGGCCTTGTGTTCAATCCCCAGCACCCCAAAACTAAAAACCCTTGATTGGGCTGTGGTACAGCACTGCCACCAAATTCTTCCTAAGTGTTTTTATAACAAGTCCTCTATGATTTCTTGGTACAACCATGTAGAGAAATTTTTTCAGGCATTTAGCAGAGGTAACAGGTTATTACCTAGTAAATTTGTCCTTCCTTACCAGGCTGACAGCACTGAGGGTGAAAACATGGCTTATTTATCCCTCATCTCTTGGTAGCTCAGGGATGACGTAGGATAGGCACTGTGGGGTTAAGAGAGAGTGTCTAAATAACAAAGAAGTGGCTCTGAGTCAGTCTCTAGGACAGTTTTCTGGCTCTAATGTCTGCTGCAGGGAAAGTCCACTCTTTTTCTTCTAGGGCAAAAGTGACAAAGAAAGGCAAATCTCTGGCTTTCAACTATTGTTTGGTAGCCACTGAGAGGAGGTGAGAAGATAAACAGGAAAACATGAGGCTTCTTCCCACTGTCAGGAAGGCTCTGAGCAACCCACCCCCAATAAACACACTGCAGTTGCCAGCTAGAGTATGATAACCACCTCTTCTGGGGCCTCATGATTCCAAATGAACTGGCTCCAAACTATAGGTGAGGGGTGCAGAAATGGTTTGAGGAACCAGGTAAAAGATATGGGTAGAATTTGGCTATGGAAGCAATCATAGCCAGTGGGTCCAAGGGGCCTCAGTACGCTACTCCCGCTCAAAGCCTTGGTATCATCCAAACTTCTCTGGAGGCCCTAGGAAACAACTACACTAGTCTGCCCTGCAATACATACCCTCATCTCACAAATATCAAAACTGTAGTTGCCTGTTTATTATTTTTCAAAACAAAACAAAAGGAAAAATTTATTCCACACTCTATTGGTGGAAAGGTGAGTTGATGTGGCTGATCTGGGCTGTCTCCTAGATTGTATCATGGAAGATCAGGTACACTGGGGTGGGCTGTTGCTCTGGCAGGCATGGATGAACACTTCCATTAAGGCAGGCATCAGAATAGCTGCAGGCCAGTTTTGAGCCCATGCAGCTGTCCCTGGCTCCAGAGAATGCCCTCCAAGTTGCTGTTGCTGTTGCTGAAATTGCCACTGCCGACACCACAATTTAGGCTCAGGGTGCTGTGGAGAGATTGGGAGGTCAGTCAGGGAAGGATGCAGCTTTAGGCTCTGGACTAGCTAAAAGTGCTTGAGATGTGTGTCTGAGGGAAGGGCTTAACCTCTCCTGCCTAGTTTTATAAAGAGGAGATAGCAACAAATCTGAGAAGCAATTTCAGGTAGGGTCCCACCCTTCCCTAGGTGATTAAGAAAATATGGAACTGTTCAAATGAAGCATTATAAAGAGTTCCAGTACATAAAAGTCCATGCAGAACTGCTTGGGTTGAAGTAAAAGAGGGGCTCTACCCACAGGAAGACAATGAAAATGACTGCCTTAACAGGGCTTCTTTCCAAAACCCTAGAGCTTGGAGGCCCACAGACTCTGGACTGGATCCCTCCCACATCTAATACATAGTTAAGGGGTCCAAAGTCAGACTTGCTCTGTAGGGATAGGCCAGACTCCCATTTCACAATTTTTAAGACTGCTTAAGGGAGAAATCTGCCTTCTTTTCTCTCTGGTTCAGACTAGAATACTCTGGCTTCCTGCAGATCAAAGGTTCTTCCAACTGGATGAGGTAACAGCTGAGCACAAAGCTATCATCACTCCCCTCTGGCAGATCCATGGTTATACTCCTGCAGTTGAAAAAATCCTTCAAGACAATCCTAGTCCTATCCCCTCCCACCACGCACAATTTTACAGATGAAGAAATTGAGGACTAGATATGAGAAATGACTTTCCCAATGCTACATGGCCAACTTAAAGGTGGAGCTGATTCAAGGAGTGACTGACATGCTCTGCTCCAGCAGAGGAAGCCTCGCTACTATAGGTCAAGGGCCTGAGTCAAATGAGATTCCTTCTTGAATCTACCAGCCCACACTTTTTACCCTTAATAAACTGGCACTCATCAAGCTAGCCTTACACAAGGCCTGGTTAGATGACGCTGAGAGGAAGAGCTTTTTAAGACATGTGAATTTAAGGCAGTGAATTTCACTGCCAACTGGCTACTTCCTAAGAGGCCTCATGCTCCCTGATCTTAAGAGTTCACAGCATTGCCTTAGGCCTGGTCTGCTTATAGGGCCCTTGTGTTAGAATGCTCAGATAAAAAAGAAGCTTGTCTCCTAGGGAACAGGCAAACAGCATAGAGATATATTCTCAATAGGGGCCTGCAGGGGTCTTTCTGGTACTCATCGGTTTCTCCTGATCACAATAGTCCAGAATTTTGGGATATACACGTCTCTGGCTGAGCTCCTTTGAGTTACTAGCATAGCCTCTCATCAAGAACTGCTTAGTTCCTGCCCCCATGATGACCCAACAGCTTGTACACTTGAGATTCCAAAAGTAAGTTTTGAGGGGAACCATACAGCCAAGTACAGGCCTTGCTACTAAGATTCCAGGACAGTGCAGGAGGTCTACTGATTATTCTGTGTACTTTTGGACAAATTCCTTTCCCTTTCTGGGCCTCAGTTTTCTTATCAGGAATAGAAAGAAGCTTGGTTAGAGCATCTGTTCTTGACCTTTTAGCAATGGTGGACAATTCAGAGAATGCATCCCTCTCCTCCCAAAATGCAAATGCATGTACACATGCACATGCACACATACCCAGTGGCACACACACAAACAGAACTCAAACTGCAAGGGGTTCCAAGGTAGCTTTATGTAGCTACTTCACTGGCTCCCACTAAGGGCAAGCAGTCATATAGAGACCCACCCAGCCATTTATCTCCCCAGTCATTTACCTACCCACTGCACTTTGTCTCCTTCCCCTCCTCCCACAAGTGGTAGACAAGGCAGTGAAAAATCCTGTTGCCATAGGCACTCACCCAGTCTTGCACAATGGGGGTTCCAGCCGCTGCTCTAGCACAGGCTGATCCAAAAGATACATGGTATCATAATTCTCTAGCACGAACTCTGCTGGATCCTCTGTCTGACCTGGCATGCGGCCTAAGGGGAATGTGTCCCACCGTACATCATCTGTAGAGCAAAGAGAATTGGAAAGAGTAGGTTGATGAACTGGTTCTCCAGAGGCCCACTAACACTGTCTTTCCACTCAGCCTTTTACCACATTCAATATGGTCTCTGTGTACCCTCAACTTCACTCACTTTTCACAGCATTCTACCATGCATTTCTATGGCCCTTCTTCCTGTGTTTACACACACATACAAAAGCACATAGCTACAAATATTTTTGTTCCTCTCTGACCTTCTTCCCCCATTTTCCCAGGCATCCTGCCACTGACATTTTCAGATCTGAGTATTTCTCTGCCTGAATCTGAACCCCGTATTCCCTCCTGGAAATATCATAATTCCTACAGAATCCCCCTTCCAAACCTACTGATACCTGAGCATATATGAATGAATTGGATTTCCTATACATTTATATGTATAACTCTTTAATGCACTTGAATGCTTTGATGTACTTGAATGCTCTTGCCTGGAGAGATGTACACCCCTATCTCAGTATGGGCACTATCACAGAAGTAACCTGTTCTCCTTCCTCACTGCAAAGTCCTCATGCCCTCAGATGCACACACAAAGAACATCCTATCTTTAAGGAAGAGAATATTAACATATCCCATTCTCTACTGCCTCCCAGGATATTCTTGGGAACATACCAATCCCTTTATTTAATGAATGTTCTCCATTTCACTTTCTGATTCCCACATCTCTCATTCACAGGCACACAAAGAAATCTTCTTGTCCCTATCTCCCCACATACGTGCAAGCATGCACACAAACACACAGAAGAAACAATGGCAAGGAAGGAGAAGGAAAAAATTAACATCCTAATCTCCCATCACCTTCCCTCAACACACACACACACACACACACACACACACACAGATACTCTACCATAGGATGGACAGGCACTCCCTACCTCTGTCTTATCACTTTAAAACTCCCCACACAGTATTACTGTATATCCCTTCTCCACATCCTGGTACACATGCATCTACATTTTTTAAGAGCAAACTTTACTACCAAGTCCCTTAGCTTTTGTCTCTGGTTTCCTGCATTCCCCTGGTACTCAAATAACCCTGTCATAAGGCCCCTGGCATTCTGTGAAGTACCTATTGCAGACCAATTGTTACACAACCCATACAGAAGCTCCTCAAGAGGGTCAGTTCCAAGACTGTGTACATGTTTCAAACGATTACAATGTACTCCATAAATACAACTATGTATCAAGAAGATGGGCTAGAGGTGTAACTGAGCTGTAGAGCAACTGTCTAGCATGCTAATGCCCTGGGTTCCATCATAGGCACAGGGAAAAATAAAGTCTATTCCCACTGCGTGTTCATCTCCCGTCCCCTCATTTTCTTACATGATCTGTGCAATACCCTGCATTTCCTCAGAGATACCATAGTGGCCAACCCACTCATTGGCTCTGACTAATTTAACCATCCTCCCATCACTAACATTCCCAACCCTGTGTACTTCACTGTCCCTGCTTCCTTAGCCTGAAACCCTTGTACATGTCCCTTTAGAGGCAGCAGGGACACAAAGACTTGTCGTGGATCTTAGTGACCCTGCATACTCTTTAAAAAAACATATGTAACCACAATGCATACATATTCGCACAGTCTACAAGCTGCTTCACACTGACTTCTTTCATTGCCTGCATTTTCCTTTCTCTCCCACAATTCTGCCTGTGCCAATGTACCTTACTTTGAGTATTTACAAAGATTCCCCAAATACAGTCTTCCATCCTACCTTGTCTGAAGACATTTCTTGTCAACTGTGACACAATTTATCTAGTAAGCATAAATATATGCTCACACACACATGCACAGACCTAAATGTGCTCATCCATCCCTAACACTCACACTTGGGGTCTTTATGCCTAGTAGCCCTCTCATAACTGTTCATGCAATAGCAAAATAAAACCTCTCCCCATAAGCTCATTTACTATCTCCTCTCTGATTCCATCCTACTACCTACCACATTTACATGAGACTATTCTGTCCATCTTTATGGGTCTGCCTCCTTTGAGGTTCCTACTCCCCAAAAATAAATGAGGGTACTATCATATCATCAACATTCCCTGTACCCTCTTGGGTTTGATCTTATGAACTTGGGTGAATACATAAAATCCATATTACTCTGTATTCTCTCTTCAGATCTCACTTCCAAGTTCCTCTGACTCAGTGCCCTGGCTTCCTTCTAATACATGCAGCAAAATCCTCTCCCATTACCAGCCAGCCTCTACATGTACAAAGAAAGCACATGTAGAATCATGTATGTATATGCCACATCTCACTTTTTCCTTTCTTTATAAAAAATAATCCATTGAAAAGAAAGTTCTGTGCTAGTATTTTCTTTGTAAGAATCTATTTTTGTCTATGTCTTGTACTCTGATTAACTACTTTGAATGTGCTCTCTATATGTAGCAGCCTGACAATGGTCTTCTGCACTTACATGCTCTATGCAAAGGGTAAGGAGAGCTGATGGTAATCCATGTAATTGGCTGCTTCCCAGTCTTGCCTCAATACTGGCTACTTCCTTCTACTTTCAATTGATTTTCTAGAGTAAAGGGAAGCCTCACCAGCCAGACAGACAGAGAAGAAATTGGTGAAGTGAAAAAGTGAGTATCAAGAGTACTTACCTGAGCTAACTTGCCATGCAGAACCCTCCAAAGCTCCTGTTTTCTGGGCCAGAAGCCTGGCATTTACAATGGTAGGGGACTCATATGCAGCAGAGAAAGATCCTACTTCCATGCTGCCTTCCTCTTCCTCCTCATCATCTTCATCATCATCTTTATCTTCCTCTTCTAAGTCATCATCTTCCTCTTCCTCCTCACCCTCCATCTGGTCATGCAGGACCTTTTTCTCCTCCTCTTCATTATCACCATTAGGACTGCCCTGCTCCCCCTGCTGCGGGAACTTTCCTTCAGACCCATACCTGGAACTAGCTGGCTTGAGGCCCCAGTATAGGCTGTCCAGGGTGTATGGAGATTTCTCAATGTGGGAGGCCTCAGAAGCCTCCTTCTGCAAGTTGTTTTCTCCATTCTGAGTATAAATGGAACAGACGCGCAGCAGCTTCTCCTGTTCCCCATCTGGCAGGACCTGTCCCATGGCTTTGAAGACACTGAGCAAAGGGAGGGATGGGGTAGGAAAGATTCAAAATTTCAAATCACTTCATACCCCAACACTCTAGGGTTTGAACTTGGTCTCTGAGATTTCACACCTGCCTCTGATGGGGCAGTACAATAGAGCAGACAAAACATAGAAACAAAACGACCATGGACTCTAAACAATGTCTACAGTTCATTTCTGTTCCTCACTTCTATTGCCAGAAAAATGAGGATAATACTAGTATCTAATTTCTAGGGTTCTTGGGATAAATGAGAACACTCATAGAATGCCTGGCACAGTGTCAGGCACATAGTGGGCATGCAATAAATGATAACAATTAGTCTGCACTGAAATGCTACATTAACATAGCAACTATCCAATAAGTCTGCATTCTGGAAATGAGAATGGCAGATCCCTCCCTTCTCTAGCCTAAAGCTTTGCAATCCATCTTGGTCTCCAAGGATGTGCCTAGAAGTATGCTGGGGTCCTCAGGCATGAGACACAGTGTGATCTTTTTACAGGAGCAGCTACAGACCAGTCTAGAATAGAGGGTAGGGGGGAAAGCAGCAGTTGACAAGACAAAGCAGAATGTAGAAGGGAGGCCCAATAGGTACTGTGAACCCACTGCAGGCTCTAAGGCAGCTGGGGAGAGGCACAGAGCACAAGGAAGGAGAAGAAATCAAGGGAGGGCTTTGAGTTGGAGGTGAGGCCCAGGAGGACCAGAGACAAGAGCAAGGACACCATGCATGTGTTGACAGTAGCATGGCTAGAGGACAAGGCCTTTGCTGAAGAGCTGTGGGAGGAGATGATGGCTGGAAGTCTGGGTGTGTGTTGGGAGTTAGGTCACCTAGCAACTCTGAGCACAGGTGAAGGGCATTTCTGATGATCACCACAGTGACCTCATGGAGGATGCCCATGTGGAAGATGGCTTTGGCAGGGCAGCCTGGAGGCAGGGAGACCAGGGATGAACCCATTCAGACATTTCAGGCCAGAGTCCAGAGTGGGTGAGGGCTGACCTAGGGCACTGGCAGTAGAGCTGGGAGGGAAAAGCTGTGAAGGACAAACAGACAGGGAACAAGGCTTAGTGACTGATGGCAAGGGTTGATTAGAGAGTTAAAGATAATGACATGTATACAACAGACAGTGCTAATAGTAAAATCACCAACATCAACAGATACAGAGTGGCTGTGGAGGAAGAGGGCAAGCATGCTGCAGGGAGCCTCATGTTAGCACCTGGCACCCAACAAACCCAGGCATTGCTGGATGTGTGGACAGGATAGTGGGGTGGCAAGTGCCCTTCTAGTTATATATACCCAATGGCCTGTTTTTTCTCTCAGTGCATAACCACAC